>NC_069409.1:51966700-52066700 GCF_026875155.1 Cherax quadricarinatus | reverse complement strand
CCATATCATGTTAATGTTAAGTGACAGCCATTTTCTTTGTGGTTAAAATGTTCGGTAAATTGGTACTGTCAGGTACTGTGTCCAGTATGTTGAGTCTCATTTTATTCATTATCCACTTGAAATGGTTTGTTAATGAAGTTTATTTGTAAATATATAATATGGCCAGTAACTTATTAGATGAATACTGCAACTTTTTTAGTTTTGCAGTTGTATTGTTTTACCATTTATTTTATTGTGTTGTAGCAATGAAAGTAAAGGATGTTGAAATATGTGTTTGTTTCATTGGAAGATATCATTCAGAGCCCAAATAGTTTTTGAATACTGCAAACTAAAATTCACAATTTTATTTATTATTTTATTATCACACTGGCCGATTCCCACCAAGGCAGGGTGGCCCAAAAAAAGAAAAACTTTCACCATCATTCACTCCATCACTGTCTTGCAAGAATCTTCACCAAAGTTTTTGAAACTGCAACATTAAATCACCATCTTTATTAGCTATTGTATTATCCACATGGCCAGTTCCCACCAAGCAGGGTTGCCCAAAAAGAAAAACTTTCACCATATTTACTTTCTCACGTCTGCCAACAGTCTTTACACTAAAGTTTTTAAACCAATAACACCCTCCTTGTGCAGCATCACTTCCTTCAGACCAAGTCCGGCTCTGCTGGTTCCCCTGAACCTCAAAGTTACTTTGCTACACTCCACAGCACTCAACATTAAACCATTTTCTACCATCACTCCTATCAACCGCTCATTGCTTCCTCTGGAAGTACCATACCCTCGCACACAAACCTCCTTTACCCTCCTCCAACCTTCTGCCATACCCTATCCCATTCTTCACTACAGACGTTCCTCTTGAATAATTATATTCGCTCCATTCTCTCTACATGTCCGAACCACCTCAACAACCCTTCCTCAGCCCTCTGGACAACAGTTTTGGTAATCCCGCACCTCCTCCTAACTTCCAAACTACGAATTCTCTGCATTATATTCACACCACACAATTAGATAAATAAATTACAGCCTCTCCTCACTTAGCAACGTACTCGTTTACAGACGACTTGGACTTACAACGGGCTCTCTGACCAGTATGCCCCTCAAGGAAGGTTCCTTGATGTTGGTGAGGGGCTCTTGATTTAGGAAATTGGATGTGCTCCAGTTCCCCGAATTAAGCCTGAATGCCTTCCACATCCCCCCCCCCCCAGGCGCTGTATAATCCTCCGGGTTTAGCGCTTCCCCTTGATTATAATAATAATAATCTGACCAGTATGCATACCTAAATAATGTATTAGAGCTGATTTCCTCTTTTTGTTCATTACAATATACAGTACACTACTGTATAAACATATAAAATTATACCAGAAATGTTATAAATGGTGCAAAGGTGATATTAAAACAAACCCACTACCATTATAGTATGCTCATCACTTAATGACGAATTCGTTTACTGACGTGGTCTCAGGAACGGAACTCCGTTGTTAAGTGAGGAGAGGCTGTATATTGAGAATTTAGGAGTAATGCAACAAACTTTTTTTTTTTTTTAATAACTGTCTTTCTTAGGAAAGAGATTGTAAACTTCACTTTTGACATCTTCAATGCCCAT
Source organism: Cherax quadricarinatus (assembly GCF_026875155.1). Lineage (NCBI taxonomy): Eukaryota > Metazoa > Arthropoda > Malacostraca > Decapoda > Parastacidae > Cherax > Cherax quadricarinatus. Next base: position 52,065,094 of record NC_069409.1, on the reverse strand, counting down.
ACTCTCACACTACCTGGAAAAGCATGTTAAGAAACTGGAGAAAGTACAGAAATGTGCAACAAGGCTTGTCCCTGAGTTATGAGAAGAGCTTAATGGAATTGAATCTTATTGGTAACATTGGAAGACAAAAGAACCAGGGAGACATAACATACAAAATACTCAGGGTAGTTGATAAAGTAGACAGGGATAGGCTGCTTGAGAGGTAAGAAATGAGAACTCTGGGGGGAGTGGCTGGATTGTCAGAGATGAGCCACAGGGATGTTAGAATGTCTGATCTTAGGTCAGAAAGTGATATATATATATATCGTGCCTAATAGGTAAAACTGGTCAATTAGCAAGAACTCACTTAAAATTAAGTCCTTTCTAAAATTCTCGTATACGTTAACACATTTTTTTTATTTATATTAATATAAAAATTAATAATTTTGTACCAAAAGGACCTTAGAAAACTTACCTAACCTTATTATAATAAGCACAATTTAATTTAGCCTAATCCAACTAAATATATTTTAGATAAGTTTACAATAATTTAATAATAAACAAATGCAATGAAATATTCTTTTTCGTTAGGTTCGGAATGATTTTTGCGAAATTACTGCATACACAAATTTTCGCTTGCCTTATTCGGCAAGAAGAGCATTGCTATTTAAGGCTTAGCGCTTCTTTTTGATCATAATAATAATAATAATTGCTATTTAAGCCAAAATCGCAAGTTTTATCTATTTGGCATCATACACACTATTACAACCCAGAAGTCCCAAAGGTCTGTTATCCTGGGTGTAAAGGGAGCAAAATAAACACAGCAGAAAACTTTTGACTTGTATTATCCTTCACCAAGTAAGAAAAGAATTATGTACACTAGACACTATGTACAACAATAGGTATTAGTGCAATCCACGGTAAGCAAAGTAGAATAGGAGCCACTAGAGAGCACACTGTGCTTCAACCAGCTCTAGAATGGGAATGACAAGGGCAGACAGGTGTGTGGTACCCACAACACCTCTGCGATTGCCAAAACCATCTTCTCATTGGCTGGAACCTGGGTACTGACTGAACGATGGGGCCCCATCGTTAACCCTTAGCACCTGGTTCGCTGGTTGGGGGAGATAGCCTTTCAATGAGGGTGTGTACATGCGCTGAATAAAGGTTATGTACTCTTTGCATGACACACACACAGAATGAGGCTGAGGCAGGACTGCAAAGAGACCTGGACATGTGGTCCAGAAACTGGCTTCTCGAATTCAATCCTGCCAAATGCAAAGTCATGAAGATTGGGGAGGGGCAAAGAAGACCGCAGACAGAGTATAGGCTAGGTGGACAAAGACTACAGACCTCACTCAGGGAGAAAGACCTTGGGGTGACCATAACACCGAGCACGTCACCGGAGGCACACATCAACCAAATAACTGCTGCAGCATACGGGCACCTGGCAAACCTGAGAATAGCGTTCCGATACCTTAATATGGAATTGTTCAAGACACTGTACACTGTGTATGTTAGGCCCATACTGGAGTATGCAGCACCAGTCTGGAACCCACACCTGGTCAAGCACGTCAAGAAGTTAGAGAAAGTACAAAGGTTTGCAACAAGGCTAGTCCCAGAGCTCGGGAATGTCGTACGAGGAAAGGTTGAGGGAAATCGGACTGACGGCACTGGAGGACAGAAGGGTCAGCGGAGACATGATAACGACATACAAGATACTGCGGGGAATAGACAAGGTGGACAGAGATAGGATGTTCCAGAGAGGGGACACAAACAAGGGGTCACAACTGGAAGCTGAAGACTCAGACGAGTCACAGGGACATTAGGAAGTATTTCTTCAGTCATAGAGTCATCAGGAAGTGGAATAGCCTAGCAAGTGAAGTAGTGGAGGCAGGAACCATACATAGTTTTAAGAAGAGGTATGACAAAGCTCAGGAAGCAGAGAGGGAGAGGACCTAGTAGCGATCAGTGAAGAGGCAGGGCCAGGAGCTGAGTCTCGACCCCTGCAACCACAATTAGGTGAGTACACACACACACACCGCGACAGAACACAAGAAGAAAGGCAGAAACTGAGAGAGATGGTACAAAGGCGAAAGGAGGAAAGAGAGGGGATGGAGGAGACAGACAGGAGATCCCAGGCCCAGGAAGAAGATCAAATACAGCCTCCCTCACAACTTCCTATAGAAGCCCCCCAACCAGGTCAACCCCAGTGCAACCAAACATTCTAAACCAAAACACCCATGCCATATCCAATGCCCCCACCCACTGCATTACAAACTCCACCCCCACCGCAACCACCCATAGTTCCCTATCAGGTCTCCCACATCCCCAACCCCAATATACCCCCCAGACCACAGTCTTAGAAAAGAAGTTGAAGGTGTGGTATACAAATGCAGATGGTATAACAAAAAAGTGTGAGGAGTGGCATGAAAGAATCAAGGAAACATCCCCAGACATAATAGCACTCACAGAAACAAAGCTCACCAGAATGATAACAGATGCAATCTTTCCACCCAGACATCAAATCTTCAGGAAAGACAAAGGGAGGACAGAGGGAGGAGGAGTTGCACTGCTCATTAAAAACCAGTGGGGTTTTGAGAAAATGGAAGAAGAGGACAGCACGGGCGAAAGGGACTACTTAGTAGGAATGATCCAGTCTGAGGGACATAAGGTCATAATTGCAGTAATGTACAACCCACCACAGAACTGCAGGACGCCAAGAGAAGAATACGATGAGAGCAACAGAGCAATGGTCGACACACTAGCCGAGGTGGCCAGAAGAGCACACATGGGGGGAGCAAAGTTACTAGTTATGGGTGATTTCAATCACAAGGAGATTGACTGGGAAAACCTGAAGCCCCATGGGGGTCCCGAAACATGGAGAGCCAAGATGATGGATGTGGTTCTGGAAAACCTCATGCATCAATATGTTAAGAGACACCACCAGAGAGAGGTGAGGATGATCCAGCAAGACTGGACCTTGTATTTACCTTGAGTAATTCGGACATCGAGGATATCATGTATGAAAGGCCCCTAGGAGCTAGTGGCCATGTGGTTCTGTGCTTTGACTACATAGTTGAGCTCCAAGTGGAGAGAGTAGCAGGAATAGGATGGGAAAAACCAAACTACAAAAGGGAAAACTACTCAGGCATGAGGAACTTTCTGCAAGACATTCAGTGGGAGAGGGAACTGACAGGAAAACCAGTACAAGAAATGATGGACTATGTGGCAACAAAATGCAAGGAGGCAGAGGAACGGTGTGTTCCCAAGGGAAACAGAAATAATGGGAAGAACAGAACGAGTCCTTGGTTCACCCAAAGGTGTAGGGAGGCAAAAACTAGGTGTACTAGAGAATGGAAAAGGTACAGAAGACAAAGAACTCAGGAAAATAAAGAGATTAGCCGAAGAGCCAGAAACGAATATGCACAGATAAGAAGGGAGGCTCAGCGACAATATGAAAATGATATAGCATCGAAAGTCAAGTCTGACCCGAAGCTGTTGTATAGCCACATCAGGAGGAAAACAACAGTCAAGGACCAGGTAATCAGACTGAGGAAGGGTGATGGGGAGTTCACAAGAAACGACCGAGAGGTATGTGAGGAGCTCAACATTCTGTAATTATTATTTTACTACATGTAAACCACACAATAACCAAATTCTGTAAACCCAGCATTGTAATCCTTGTAGAGAATAAGCTTTGAAAGTATTTACAGCGGAAACCAGTAGGACCCCAGGAAATCAGAACAGGGGGGAACACCAACAAGTGCTGGATGAGGTACACATAACCAAGGAGGAGGTGAAGAAGCTGCTATGTGAACTTGACACCTCAAAGACAGTGGGACCAAACAACATCTCTCTGTGGGTCCTAAGAGAGGGAACAGAGATGCTGTGTGTGCCATTAACAAAGATCTTCAACACATGTAGTCCCAATTTTTAAAAAGGGAGACAGACAGGAGGCATTAAATTACAGACCTGTATCACTAACGTGTATAGTATGCAAAGTCATGGAGAAGATCATCAGGAGGAGATTGGTGGAGCACCTGGAAAGAAACAAGTGTATAATTGACAACCAGCACGGCTTCAGGGAAGGAAAATCCTGTGCCACAAACCTACTGGAGTTTTATGACAAGGTGACAGAAGTAAGACAAGAGAGAGAGGGGTGGATCGACTGCATTTTTTTGTACTGCAAGAAGGCCTTCGACACAGTTCCTCACAAGAGGTTACTGCAAAAGCTAGAGGATCAGGCACACATAACAGGAAAGACACTGCAATGGATCAGAGAATACCTGACAGGGAGGCAACAACAAATCATGGTACATGACGAGGTGTCAGAGTGGGCACTTGTGACAAGCGGGTTTCCACAGGGATCAGTCCTAGAACCTGTGCTGTTTTTGGTATATGTGAATGACATAGCGGAAGGGATACCTGGAGTTTACCTGGAGAGAGTTCCGGAGGTCAACGCCCCCGCGGCCCGGTCTGTGACCAGGCCTCCTGGTGGATCAGAGCCTGATCAACCAGGCTGTTGCTGCTGGCTGCACGCAAACCAATGTACGAGATAGACTCAGACGTGTCCTTGTTTGCAGATGATGTGAAGTTAATGAGAAGAATCAAATCGGAAGAGGATCAGGCAGAACTACAAAGAGACCTGGACAGGCTACAAGCCTGGTCCAGCAACTGGCTCCGTGAGTTTAACCCTGCCAAATGCAAAGTCATGAAGATTGGGGAAGGGCAAACAAGACCGCAAACACAATATAGTCTAGATGGCCAAAGACTGCAAACCTCACTCAAGGAAAAAGATCTGGGGGTGAGTATAACACCGAGCATATCTCCTGAGGCACATATCAATCAGATAACTGCTGCAGCATACGGGCGTCTGGCAAAACTACAGATAGCGTTCGGATACCTCAGTAAGGAATTACCTGGAGTTTACCTGGAGAGAGTTCCGGGGGTCAACGCCCCCGCGGCCCGGTCTGTGACCAGGCCTCCTGGTGGATCAGAGCCTGATCAACCAGGCTGTTACTGTTGGCTGCACGCAAACCAACGTACGAGCCACAGCCAGGCTGATCAGGAACCTACTTTAGGTGCTTGTCCAGTGCCAGCTTGAAGACTGCCAGGGGTCTGTTGGTAATCCCCCTTATGTGTGCTGGGAGGCAGTTGAACAGTCTCGGGCCCCTGACACTTATTGTATGGTCTCTTAACGTGCTAGTGACACCCCTGCTTTTCATTGGGGGGATGGTGCATCGTCTGCCAAGTCTTTTGCTTTCGTAGTGAGTGATTTTCGTGTGCAAGTTCGGTACTAGTCCCTCTAGGATTTTCCAGGTGTATATAATCATGTATCTCTCCGCCTGCGTTCCAGGGAATACAGGTTCAGGAACCTCAAGCGCTCCCAGTAATTGAGGTGTTTTATCTCCGTTATGCGCGCCGTGAAGGTTCTCTGTACATTTTCTAGGTCAGCAATTTCACCTGCCTTGAAAGGTGCTGTTAGTGTGCAGCAATATTCCAGCCTAGATAGAACAAGTAACCTGAAGAGTGTCATCATGGGCTTGGCATACCTCGTTTTGAAGGTTCTCATTATCCATCCTGTCATTTTTCTAGCAGATGCGATCGATACAATGTTATGGTCCTTGAAGGTGAGATCCTCCGACATGATCACTCCCAGGTCTTTGATGTTGGTGTTTCGCTCTATTTTGTGGCCAGAATTTGTTTTGTACTCTGAAGAAGATTTAATTTCCTCGTGTTTACCATATCTGAGTAATTGAAATTTCTCATCGTTGAACTTCATATTGTTTTCTGCAGCCCACTGAAAGATTTGGTTGATGTCCGCCTGGAGCCTTGCAGTGTCTGCAATGGAAGACACTGTCATGCAGATTCGGGTGTCATCTGCAAAGGAAGACACGGTGCTGTGGCTGACATCCTTGTCTATGTCAGATATGAGGATGAGGAACAAGATGGGAGCGAGTACTGTGCCTTGTGGAACAGAGCTTTTCACCGTAGCTGCCTCGGACTTTACTCTGTTGACGACTACTCTCTGTGTTCTGTTAGTGAGGAAATTATAGATCCATCGACCGACTTTTCCTGTTTTTCCTTTAGCACGCATTTTGTGCGCTATTACGCCATGGTCACACTTGTCGAAGGCTTTTGCAAAGTCTGTATATATTACATCTGCATTCTTTTTGTCTTCTAGTGCATCTAGGACCTTGTCGTAGTGATCCAATAGTTGAGACAGACAGGAGCGACCTGTTCTAAACCCATGTTGCCCTGGGTTGTGTAACTGATGGGTTTCTAGATGGGTGGTGATCTTGCTTCTTAGGACTCTTTCAAAGATTTTTATGATATGGGATGTTAGTGCTATCGGTCTGTAGTTCTTTGCTGTTGCTTTACTGCCCCCTTTGTGGAGTGGGGCTATGTCTGTTGTTTTTAGTAACTGTGGGACGACCCTCGTGTCCATGCTCCCTCTCCATAGGATGGTAAAGGCTCATGATAGGGGCTTCTTGCAATTCTTGATGAACACGGAGTTCTATGAGTCTGGCCCTGGGGCAGAGTGCATGGGCATGTCATTTATCGCCTGTTCGAAGTCATTTGGCGTCAGGATAACATCAGATAGGCTTGTGTTAACCAAATTCTGTGGCTCTCTCATAAAAAATTCATTTTGATCTTCGACTCTCAGTCTGGTTAGTGGCTTGCTAAAAACTGAGTCATATTGGGACTTGAGTAGCTCACTCATTTCCTTGCTGTCATCTGTGTAGGACCCATCTTGTTTAAGTAAGGGCCCAATACTGGACGTTGTTCTCGACTTTGATTTGGCATAGGAGAAGAAATACTTTGGGTTTCTTTCGATTTCATTTATGGCTTTTAGTTCTTCCCGCGATTCCTGACTCTTATAAGATTCCTTTAGCTTAAGTTCGATGTTTGCTATTTCTCTGACCAGTGTCTCCCTACGCATTTCAGATAGATTGACCTCTTTTAGCCGCTCTGTTATTCTTTTCCGTCGCCTGTAAAGAGATCGCCTGTCTCTTTCTATTTTACATCTACTCCTCCTTTTTCTTAGAGGAATAAGCCTTGTGCATACATCGAGTGCCACCAAGTTAATCTGTTCTAGGCATAAGTTGGGGTCTGTGTTGCTTAGTATATCTTCCCAGCTTATATCGGTTAGGACTTGGTTTACTTGGTCCCACTTTATGTTTTTGTTATTGAAGTTGAATTTGGTGAATGCTCCCTCGTGACTAATCTCATTTTGTTGGTCTGGGGCTCTGCGCATACATGTCCGAACCTCAATTATGTTGTGATCTGAGTATATTGTTTTTGATATGGTGACATTTCTTATCAGATCATCATTGTTAGTGAAGATGAGGTCTAGTGTATTCTCCATTCTAGTAGGCTCTATTATTTGCTGGTTTAAATTGAATTTTGTGCAGAGATTTAAAAGCTCGTGTGAGTGTGAGTTTTCATCAGAGCTGCCTCCTGGTGTTATTACTGCAACAATATTATTTGCTACATTCCTCCATTTTAGGTGCCTTAAGTTGAAATCCCCCAGGAGCAAGATGTTGGGTGCAGGAGCTGGAAGATTTTCCAGACAGTGATCAATTTTTAACAGCTGTTCCTGGAATTGCTGGGATGTTGCATCCGGAGGCTTGTAGACTACCACAATGACTAGGTTTTGGTTCTCGACCTTTACTGCTAAAACTTCCACTACATCATTTGAGGCATTAAGCAGTTCTGTGCAAACAAGTGACTCTGCAATGTACAGGCCAACCCCCCCCCCTTTTGCCTGTTCACTCTGTCACATCTGTATAGGTTGTAACCTGGGATCCATATTTCGTTGTCTAAGTGATCCTTTATGTGGGTCTCAGTGAAAGCCGCGAACATTGCCTTTGCCTCTGCAAGCAGTCCACGGATGAAAGGTATTTTGTTGTTTGTTGCTGGCTTTAGGCCCTGTATATTTGCAAAGAAGAATGTCATCGGACTGGTGGTATTGTTGGTACTGGGGGGGGGATTTTTTTTCCGGCATTAGTATCTGTATCTGTTGGTTTGGAGTGGAGGCCATTGACTGTGGTTCCACTCCAGGAATGACTGGATTTGATGTACGATTTCTGCCATTTCCTGCCAGTTTTTTTCCTTCCTGGCACTAAAAAACCTCTCCCTCTTGAGTGGCTGTGGCTACCCAGGTTTTCCCATGGCCTGGATGTTTTGTATCTTTTTGTACCCTTTAGGTGGTGTGCCTGGCAATTTAAGTTATAGCACAGTCTTTCCTGTACTGAAGAGGTACACATTTCAGGGTGAAAAAGCTTACAGGAAGGGAGTTTGCATTTTCCTGTTGTCATATGGGCATGGCATTTTCTAGGGTGGTCATAGTTGCACGTCCCGTCTGTTTTTCCAGATTTCCCATGTCTGCAGATACCAAGTGCATAGTATGTGCATAGTATGTTCAAGACTCTGTATACCATTTACGTCAGGCCCATACTGGAGTATGCAGCACCAGTTTGGAACCCATACCTGATGAAGCATGTCAAGAAATTAGAGAAAGTACAAAGGTTTGCAACAAGACTAGTCCCAGAGCTAAGAGGATTGCCCTACGAAGAAAGGTTGAGGGAAATTGGCCTGATGACACTGGAGGACAGGAGGGTCAGGGGAGACATGATAACGACATAAAATACTTCACGGAATAGACAAGGTGGACAAAGATGGGATGTTCCAGAGATGGGACACAGAAACGAAAGGTCACAATTGGAAGTTGAAGACACAAACACAAAATCCACGATAAGGTAACCTAGAGCTCGCTGCACAGGGATACCCACCCCTCCCACATCCAAACTTAAAGCCCGCAAAACCGAATACCCCCCTCCCACCCGTCTAACTACCCTCCCCATCCACTCCCATATGTCTCCCAATCTTTCGCAGAAATACACTGCATGAAAGGCTGTATCCTCTTCCCCACAAACCCCACATAAACCCTCCTCCCGAATCCTCCGGTCTCAAAGAACCGCACCTGATGGCAGGATACCGTGGAGGAACTGGAACATCACCTCCCGCTCTCGCGGCCGTATGCGGAGCCTATACAACCTACCCCAAATATCCCCCCATGCATACATTGGATACACTCCTTCCACGGTCACCACCTCCCTCTCCCCCACCGCTTTCTCTAAAACCCCCACCCTCATGTGTTTCATATCCTTAACATACAAAAGCACCAGTAACATGTCCTCACACACATGCAAATCCTTCCCTCCCCACCATCTCCTGACATCCTCATACAAAAGGTGCAGCCCACCACCTGTACACCCCCCACTCAGAGGAACCCGCTCTTTACATATACACTCATGATCCTACTCTTCAAATTAACCCCAGCCCACCTCTGTGCACTGGGAGAGTAACAACCCCCCTCCGCAACCAATCACACCCCGACCCCCAAATAAACTCCTCAACAATGCCCCAATATCTGACTGCAACAACAGGTACATAGCAGCCACATGCCAAATTTTACTATACAATAAGACATTTACTACAATAACCCACCGATGAAGTGTTAAATGACCCGGCCACAACCCGTCCAACTGTCTTGTCACCCGTGCCATGACACTCCCTGAATTAACCATCCTAGCTTGCTGTGCGTCCTGCATATACTCAATCCCACAAATCTTGACCTAATCCACAACACCCCACCTCCAGCTACCTTCCCCTCCCACCTTCCCCTCCCAATCTACCAACCCCATAAACTTACACTTCTCTACATTCACCCTCATGCCAGTAGCCTCTCCAAACAGGTTCACAATCTCCCCCACCCCTCCTAAACCTTCCCCCTCACTCACGAGAATCGTTGTGTCATCTACATAACCGACAATTCCCAGCACGCCTCTTCCCCCTCACACACACCTCCACTGCCCTATAAAATGGATCCTGCGAACATGCAAAAAGTAATTGGGACAAAGGACATCCCTGCCGCAGACCTCTACCCATAGGGATCCGATCCCCCACCCTCCCATTCACCTGCACCCAAACACCTGTCACACAGTACAGTGTTTGCACCCACCTCACACTCTCATCCCCAAAACCTTGCCTCCTCATTATCCACCATAATGCCTCTCTCTCAACACTATCATACACTGCTGCCAATCTAAGGCTAACACCCCCCCTCCCGTTCCCTGCACACTCTCCACAAACCCCCGAATTATCCCATGCCCCTTGTGCATAGTCCTTCCCGGTACCCCATACTGTCCTGCTGCCACAACCCTATCGATCACACACTTCAACCTGTTCCCTAATATTTTAGCAAATAATTTATAATCCCCACACAGCAAAGAAATAACTCTATAGTCCCTCACCGTGTGTGGACTGGCCACCTTCAGGACCAAGACTGCCACTGCCGTTGCCTGCAAAACCCCCAGCTCACCTCTTCTCTTCATCTCATTCAACAGCTTCACCAAGAACTCCTTGAGTACACCCCAATTCTGTAAATAAAACTCACATGGCATCCTGTCGATCCCCGGGGATTTTCCCCTACTCATACTCGATAATGCCCGCCACACCTCCCCTTCATCAATGTCCCCTCCCAGTGCCATACGATCCCCCCTGCTCAGAACATTGGCCGCCTGCCGTCCCAACTGCCCTAATGCCCCCCCTTCACACCAACACTCCTTAAAGAAGTCCCGAACCATTCATCCACATAATGACCCATCCCTTCCGTTGTACAAAGCACCTGCCCCACACGATACCCTCCGACCTCCTCTTGCACTAACAAACATTCCATCTCTGTGGCCACCTGATGCTGCTGCTGCCCCCGCAGAACACACACCGATGGCCTGTCACCCCACAAAACTTCCTCTAACCCACCCTTCACCAGCACTGCATCAAACTTCTCATTCTGCAGTTCCCTGATCCATTGCTTCAGCCCCTCTATTTCCTACTCAGGATAGCCCCCACCCCCCACCCCTCTCCCATAACAATCCCTCAAATGCCCCTCTAAATATTGTATAAGCCCAAAAGTCATCTGAGCCTCCCCCTTGCCCTGTCAAACATAATACTCCCTGATCCTTCCTTTTGCCACTCCATCCCACCAAGCCAACAAATCCCCAACAGCCTCCACCCCTGACCACAACTACCTCCACATTCCTGCATACCCCTCCCTCCCCTCTCCATCTGCAAGGAGCCTAACATTCAATTTCCAAAAAACTCCGATGCCTCCTTGGCATCCCATCCCACCTCAATTCAACGACAACCGCCCGATGATCTGAATATGCTACCTCCACCACACACACCCTTTCTACCCTTGCAGTCCGTGTTACATACAATTGGTCCAAACGGGCAGCATACCCTCCCCGCACAAACATGTGCTCCACCTCCCATGCTTCACCCTTAGCCACATCCCACAACCCTGCCCCCTGCAAAAGATCCCCTAATACAACAGAGTAAAACCCCACCAAACATCATTCTTTCTCACCACACAATTCCAGTCACCCCCACAACCGCCACGGGGGAAGCGACTGGTGATACACCAATACATCCCTCACAAAGGCATTCTTGACATGCCCATACCCCTCTGCTGGCCCATAGACACACATTAGGTGCCACCCTCTCCCCCATCCACAGCCTATCCACTCGCACGACCCACCCCTCCTCCCCCACCTCACTACCATACACAACAGGCTGGTCTCTCGCAGAAGGATGGCGACCTCCCCCCCCTTTCAATCAGTCGAATGCACATCTAACACCCAAAATCCATCCAGTACCAACTCACACCTGGCTTTGTAATTGTGCTCTTGCAAAAAAGCCACATCTACCCCATACCTACGAAGAAAACCCAAGAACCACATACACTTCAATGTCTGCAACCCATTTACATTCACTGAGACACACTTCAAGCCAGCTGTACCTTGTGCCCTTTCGGCACTGACCCGCCTCTAGACGCCTGCTGGTGTCTACCACCATGCTCACGAATAAACACTTGAGGTCCTCCTGTATCCACCACCGGGCCCCTGGGCCCCTTAGGGATGTCCCGTGCCACCTCTGCCCACACCTTCTTGCCAGGCCTCTGTGCCGGGGTGAGGACATCATCAGAGTCTGACAGTTCCACCGCCCATTTGCATGACCCGCTCTCTGCCTCCATAGCCACCTCCAGAGGGCCTTCGTCATGCACCACTGCCTGTATGGCGACTAGATCCATCCCGGCAGCCTGCTTCTCAACCAGCTCCACCACATCTTGTGACCTTACACAAGACACATTCCCAAGGGTCTTTCCAAGCCCCTCCTTTTCCGCCTCACCAGGTGTTTCCAACAATCCCTGCAGCACAGCTGCTAATGTGTCCTCCATCACTCTCTCTTCCATGGACATCCTACCCTCCTCACCCAGCATAACTGGGCCAACTGAGGAAGATTCCCCAGATAAAGTCACACAAGACTCCTCAAGCAGCTCCTCTTGCTCCACCTCTTCACTCCACAATGATGTCTTTGGACGTGCACCCGACTCAGGCACAACCATCACCTCCTGGACAGGCTCTGCCATGGGTTGTCGCCCCACGTCCTTTTTCCACTGTTGGTGACCACATTGTGCCGCAAAATGGTCGTACTCACCACTGTTGGAACTTATTTGGTCCGAGAAGTCCCAACGGGGAAAAACACACTGTTCGAGGGCCCTTACACCCACCCAAAACCAAAAACACACTCTCCCAGATTGACGAAGGTGGATGGAAGGTACTACTTAATTTATAGATTTACCCTTCAGGGAAGAAGTAGGTAGTTTATACTGTTAGTACACTAATATTAGGATTATTGAGGCAACTGTAGATAATAATAATGTAGACCTAAGACCTTAACATAGGTAGTAATAGGCCGATAATGTAGGCAGACACTAGGCTATGTTAGCCAGGGAGAACTGGCAGCTCAAGTTTGAATGCTGGGGCATAGGGTTTTGAGACCGACGTGCTTTCTTCTTAGACTAGACACCATCTGAGCAACATGTGCCGTGATCAGCAGACGGCGCCCCTCACGTGTCTTCACATATGAGACCTGGGAAAATCTGGTAGAGGCACCTCGATGTACCATAGATGACCTCCTCCGTCAGGCCCATACAGTAAGACAAGACCTCCACTTTTCTTAGGATTTCTGGCCAGTGTCTGGGGAAAATTGCGAGTGAGTCGAGCTGTGGCCTTTGTGCAGCCGGCAGTTTATGATCAGTACGTGATTTTGTCTCTTGTCTACCTAGAAGCTAGTGTCCGTTTCTGCATAGTTATACTAGGGGATACACACCCTCTTGGATACAGGAATTTCTGAGGTGCAGGCAGGTCACTAATATCGACTGAATATTGCAGAAATTCAGGCTCCCGGTTGCACGTGGTTTCTGAGGAGAAGTCCAAAGGGGCTAAGCTTAGGGAGGTTGAAGATCAGGATATATACTGCAACACCAAGTAAGTTAGTCCTTTAAACGTGCATGCAGGCGAGGTTTCTTGCAACATCAGTCATTTATGAAAATCTGTCCTATAAGCCACTTGTGAGGCTGGGGTACCGACCTCAGAGCTCGGTGTCAACAGAGCTTGCCAGGGTAGGCGACTCACTTGGAGGCAGTCCAGACAAATTTTCACACCCACAAAGACAACAAGTGCGGCGTTGCCTTGCATAGGACACCATCACTTGTGTACGAAAATCAGTCATCACTATTTACGATGGAATGGGGTGTTTCAAAGTCATCTTCAGCTAGAAGGTACCTTCAAGGAGCCGGCATATGCGCCCTCCGTCCACTTCCCAACGGTCGCCACATGCACAGTTCCATATCTGCTGAATACATCCCGTAAATCAGTCTCATCGACTTCAAAGCCACATTTCTCACCTTAACCCACGTGAAGTAACGTGACACGTCAATGAGTCTCACTGTGACAGCTGGGTTGACAACCACACAACTATCTTGATATTTGTTCACCAACCGCTCGTAGACACTTGTTGTTTGGAGCTTAGCAAAGACCCTGTAGGCCCCATTAAGCGCCACTCCATAAAGTTCTTCATCAGCCACTCCATAGGTATCCCTGATTATGGCCGGCAGGATAACAGAAACTGTTTAGGCCGTCACAGCCCCACGCACCAGCTTCATACAGTGTTGATCCGCCTCCTTGCCTGCTGTGCCATATTGAGAAAAACTCAGTTTGCTTCAACGGCCAGCAGAGGGCAGTTAACGTACGTCCGCTCACTACAGAGGTCGAGCGACGAATTCAGGACGATTATAATAATAATGGAGGACAGGAGAGATAGGGGGGATATGATAACGACATATAAAATACTGAGAGGAATCGACAAGGTGGACAGAGACAGGATGTTCCAGAGATGGGACACAGCAAGAAGGGGTCACAGTTGGAAGTTGAAGACTCAGATGAATCACAGGGATGTTATGAAGCATTTCTTCAGTCACAGAGTTATTAGGAAGTGAAATAGTTTGGGAAGTGATGTAGTGGAGGCAGGATCCATTCATAGCTTTAAGAAGAGGTATGATAAAGCTCACGGAGAGGGAAGAGAGACCTAGTAGCGGCCAGTGAAGAGGTGGGGCCAGGAGCTGGGACTCGACCCCTGCACCCACAACTAGTGAGTACAACTAGGTAAGTACACACACATATTTATTTATTTATATTTATATTTATTACACAATTCTCGGTGTATATACTTGAGAGAAGTGAGTGAAGTACTTCCTATAAGGTAGTGAAGGTCAGCCATGTCCACAGTCCTCAGTGTTGCCTCGGCTCGTGCTGCAAGGTGGGTGTCTTGTTATTCTCTTCAATTCTACGTGAAGTGTATTGTACTGGGCTGGTGAGTACTTATTCTCGTGTGTTTGCAGGAGTCCAGCTCCTGGAGCTGTCCCTTTTAAATTAACCTAAAGAATAATTATGACTCAGTATTGTTAATTTGAGCATATTTGTTGGTAAGATGACCTTCGTTGATGCGCCTCTAAATTATGCCTCATCACCCAAGAGAAGCTTTATTTTTATTTTCCAGGATTTATGGGTTTTGTTGTATTTCATTTCGGTTATAGTTAACGACTACAATTTGGCGGAAGATAACATAAGATAAGATTTCGTTCGGATTTTTAACCCCGGAGGGTTAGCCACCCAGGATAACCCAAGAAAGTCAGTGCGTCGTCGAGGACTGTCTAACTTATTTCCATTGGGGTCCTCAATCTTGTCCCCCAGGATGCGACCCACACCAGTCGACTAACACTCAGGTACCTATTTGCTGCTAGGTGAACAGGACAACAGGTGTAAGGAAACGTGTCGAAATGTTTCCACCCGCCGGGAATCGAACCCGAGCCCTCCGTGTGTGAAGCGGGAGCTTTAGCCACCAGGCCATCAGATAGTAAATATTTCGTATGCAAGTTGTTGAAAAGATACTAGCAACATTCAAACCTTTCTTATGGTTGTGCTGCATGTCACTGCATAATGTTGAATGTTTCACCCCGGGACGTAATAAAGACGCCCTAGTTTGTTACTAGTAAGATATCCAAGTGTTGAAGGTAAACTAGTTAGGACCTTCATGGAAATAAGTCAATTTGACTCTTGGGCTATCCTAGGTAATTCACACATGTTACTATGATAATTGTACTTATGTTTACCTATACTTAAACTTGCTCCCCTGCCTGAACAAGAGGCTAAAAAATATTGCTATCCTTTGAACTTGCTGCCTCTGTTCACCTAGCAGTAAGTAGGTACCAAGGTGGAGTTAAATGGTATAAAATGCCATTATACTGCATTTGTCTATTCCATGGGTATCAGGGTGTTGATCAACTAGTAACTGCCTTTATTACACAGCATCACAAGCCAGCACTATCCTAAACAATGCTAAAAGCCTATCAGTACTTAACTACAACATCAGGTCCTTAAGCAAACACTATGATGACCTCCTGGCACTCCTTGAATCACTAAAGACACCCTTCTCCTGCATTATTCTTACTGAGACCTGGCTTAAGCAGGACACAATAGATATCTCTACCCTCTACCAGGATACACAGCAATTCACAACTGCAGACCAAACCAAGTTGGGGGTGGTATTGCAATCTATTACTCTAACCAATTATCTTGTATTAGCACCACTTGCTTTAGTGGTCAGTCAGTACTCAGTGGTCA
Organism: Cherax quadricarinatus; assembly: GCF_026875155.1. Classification (NCBI taxonomy): domain Eukaryota; kingdom Metazoa; phylum Arthropoda; class Malacostraca; order Decapoda; family Parastacidae; genus Cherax; species Cherax quadricarinatus. The sequence goes on along the minus strand of NC_069409.1, from coordinate 52,049,021 downwards.
GTCGTCAGTACTCAGTGGTCAGTCGTCACGTGAGGTCACAGACCCTGAGCTGCTTTGGGGATTAGTGTGGACGGTTACAAAGCATGGCTTGCTTCTGCAGCGTTTTAAAAATTGAGGTTGGAGAGTTGAAGGAGGAGGTCTTGCTTCTCCAGGAGGAAATTAGGAGGCTGAAGATTCACCTCAATGGGTCTGGGAGAGAGTGTGAGGTGGCTGGAGTTGTGGGGAATGAGGCTTCTAGCAGTGAGGTGCAGTCTGTCTCTCGCTGTGAGGAGGCTGTAGTTGGGGAGGTAGCAACGGCTACCAGCAGTGAGGTGCAGTCCAGCACCTGCTACAAGTGGCGAGTGGTTCACAGTAATGGAAGGCGCATCAGAGTAAGGAAAGTTATGAGTGAAGATCTGAAGGTAGGAAATCGCTTCTCTGTTCTTCAGGATGAATGTACTTCAGTGGCCAGTGAAGGTAAGGGTACTACTGCCTCTGCTAATGGAGGTAAGCTCATTCTTGTGGTTGGTGACTCTCAGGTAAGATATATTGACTGTGCTTTTTGTAATAGGAATAAGAAGATGAGAGATAGTGTGCTTCCCTGGAGCTGGTGTTGGGGACATTGTCAACAGGCTGGATAATATCATGTCAGGTAATGGGAACAAGCCCATTATCTGTCTCAGTGCTGGTGGAAATGATATTGGGAAGGGTAGGAGAGAAGAGCTGCTAGATAAGTACAGGTCAGCTATAGATTTCATTAAGTCTAAGGGAGGGATCCCAATCATATGTAGCATCTTGCCTAGAAGGGGAGTAGGAAATGAATGGTTGTCTAGGGCAATTGGTGTAAATTGTTGGCTAGACAGATACTGCAAGGAACTTGCAATCCCATTCATTGACAACTGGAACAACTTTTATGGCAAACATGATATGTATGCAAGGGATGGGGTACATCTCTCTGGGGCTGGGGTGGTAGCACTTGCAGACTCGATTGAGAAGGCCATTGGTGAAATGCCTATGATTTTAAACTGATGGAAGATAGAGGTATGGGTGTGTGTGGGAAACAAGCAGGTTGCAACACTTGGGTTGGAAACAGTAAATGTATAAAAGGCATTCAGCATGAAGTTATAAATAAAGACTAGATCAGGTCAGCAAACAAAGGGGGACAGCAGAGGGCAGCAAGGGACTAGCTCCCTTAAGGTTTACTATACTAATAGCAGGAGTGTAAGAAATAAGATAGATGAGATAAGATTAATTGCAAGTGCAGGAAACATAGATATTATTGCTATAACAGAGACCTGGCACAATCTGAAAGATAGAGAGATGCCCTCTGAATGTCACATACAAGGCTATAAATTATTCCACACTGACAGGGTCAACAGGAAAGGTGGTGGAGTAGCGATGTATGTCAGAGACAATTTAAATTGTTGTGTTAGACAAGATATTAAATTAGAAGCGTCAGCCACTGATCTGTTTGGTTACAGCTTCTCGAGGGCCGAGAAAAACTAATTTTGGGTGTGATTACAGGGCCCCAAATCTTGATAGGGAGTGCAGTAAACTTCTATGGGACGAAATTCGTAAGGCATCTACATACGAAAATGTTGTGCTAATGGGAGATTTCAACTATAGACAGATTGACTGGAGCAATTTGACAGGAAATTTAGAGTCAGGTGACTTTCTTGATATGATCCAGGATGTTTTTTAAAACATTTTGTGACAGAGCCAACTAGGGAAATAACCTCCTTGACTTGGTTCTTGCCAGTAGGGAAACACTAATTAATAATCTTGAGGTTAATGATGAGCTTGGGGAAAGTGATCACAAATCACTCAGTTTTAATATATCATGGAATTCCCCTAATAATGGCAATCAAGTCTCCGTCCCTGACTTTCGCTTGGCTGATTTCATAGGACTGAAAAATTACTTAGTGGGCTGAACTGGAATGACCTGACTAAGGGTCAGGTAGGTGGTGATGGTTGCCGATATGATGCTTTCCAGGGCATAGTTCTAGCTGCTCAGTCAAATTATGTTCCAAATAGGGAAATCAGATCAAACAAAAATGATCCTAAATGGATGAACAATAGATTAAAATATCTGATTGGTCAAAAGAGAGGCATATATAGGCAAATCAAAAGAGGAGAGGGGCAATTGAGAAATCGATATATTCAGTTAAAGAGAGAAATAAAAAAGGGAATTAGAAAAGCAAAAAGAGATTATGAGGTTAAAGTTGCAAGAGAATCGAAGACTAACCCAAAAGGATTCTTTCAGGTATACAGAAGTAAGATCAGGGACAAGATAGGCCCACTCAAAAGTTCCTCGGGTCAGCTCACTGACAGTGATAAGGAAATGTGTAGAATTTTTAACACATACTTCCTCTCAGTTTTTACACGGGAGGATACCAGCGATATTCCAGTAATGATAAATTATGTAGAACAGGACGATAATAAACTGTGCACTATTAGGGTCACAAGTGACATGGTCCTTAGGCAAATAGATAAATTAAAACCTAACAAATCCCCAGGCCCTGATGAACTGTATGCAAGGGTTCTAAAGGAATGTAAAGAGGAGCTTAGCGCACCTTTGGCTAATCTTTTCAACATATCACTACAAACTGGCATGGTGCCAGATAAGTGGAAAATGGCAAATGTGATACCTATTTTCAAAACAGGTGACAGGTCCTTAGCTTCGAACTATAGACCAATAAGCCTAACCTCCATAGTGGGAAAATTTATGGAATCAATATTGCCGAGGCAGTTCGTAGCCACCTTGAAAAGCAAGATTAATCAACGAATCTCAGCTATGGTTTTACAAAGGGGCGTTCCTGCCTTACGAATTTATTAACTTTTTTCACTAAGGTATTTGAGGAGGTAGATCATGGTAATGAATATGATATTGTGTATATGGACTTCAGTAAGGCTTTTGACAGGGTCCCACATCAGAGACTATTGAGGAAAATTAAAGCACATGGAATAGGAGGAGAAATTTTTTCCTGGATAGAGGCATGGCTGACAAATAGGCAGCAGAGAGTTTGCATAAATGGGGAGAAATCAGAGTGGGGAAGCGTCATGAGCGTGTTCCACGGGGTCAGTGTTGGGCCCCCTGCTGTTCACAATCTACATAAACGACATAGATGAGGGCATAAAGAGCGACATCGGCAAGTTTGCCGATGACACCAAAATAGGCCGTCGAATCATTCTGACGAGGACATTCGAACACTCCAGGAAGATTTGAATAGACTGATGCAGTGGTCGGAGAAGTGGCAGATGCAGTTTAATATAGACAAATGCAAAGTTCTAATGTTGGACAGGACAATAACATGCCACATATAAACTAAATAATGTAGATCTTAATATTACGGATTGCGAAAAAGATTTAGGAGTTCTGGTTAGCAGTAATCTGAAACAAGACAACAGTGCATAAGGTTCGCAATAAAGCTAATAGAATCCTTGCTTCATATCAAGAAGCATAAAATAATAGGAGTCCTCAGGTGTTTCTTCAACTCTATACATCCTTGGTTAGGCCTCATTTAGATTATGCTGCACAGTTTTGGTCACCGTATAACAAATGGATATAAATTCTCTGGAAAATGTACAAAGGAGGATGACAAAGTTGATCCCATGTATCAGAAACCTCCCTATGAGGATAGACTAAGGGCCCTGAAACTGCACTCTCTAGAAAGACGTAGAATTAGGGGGATATGATTGAGGTGTATAAATGGAAGACAGGAATAAATAAAGGGATGTAAATAGTGTGCTGAAAATATCTAGCCTAGACAGGACTCGCAGCAATGGTTTTAAGTTGGAAAAATTCAGATTCAGGAAGGATAATGAAAGTACTGGTTTGGTAATAGAGTTGTGGATGAGGGGGAACAAACCCCCAAGTACCGTTATAGAGGCCCGAACGTTGTGTAGCTTTAAAAAAGGTTTGGGTAAAAATTGGTGATGTGGGGGGTTGGTTAGCCTGATAGCTTTGCTACCCGGGCGGTTTCCGGGTTCCCCTTTAAATCAATGTCCTGACTGACTAGGTTGGGGTGCATTGGCTTAAGCCGGTAGGAGGGCCCGCCTCTCGCTGGGCCCGTAGGCCTTTTCAGTGTTCCACGTTCTTTTGTTTTTATGAAAAATTTTTGCTAATTTTACTGAAAAAAAACCCTTTAAGAAAACCCTAACAATCGGTGCCCTTTTTACCGGTACCTCACACAAAATCCCCAAAATTTTGTGAAAATTAGTCCCCAATAAAAAAAACAAATGAAAAAAAGCACCACCTTTTCTTGCTGGAGACTTTCCCAACCTGGTTTTAGATGACAGCCTGTAATGATTTCATCAAAAAGAACAACACCTTCTCAAACCAACAAAAACTAAAACCCAACCCGCTACTGAGACAAATGCAACCAAATAAACAATGAACCAAAAAAGCCCCCCTTAAATCAGGGAAAAACACAGAAAGCCTACAGACCACTACCCTACCTTTTCCTACAAACATTAAAAAACCCCCCCTTTAATCAAAAAGTCTTTAGACTCCATGACGAGGCCCAATAAGGAAGTTCCAAAATGACCAAGATTGTTGTGGCCACAGAATTCTCCAAGGCCAATGTATTTTAAAGGACAGACATTTTTTTAACAAATTATTAGATATAAAAAAAAATTGTCCTATAAAAACGAAAAGATCACAAACAAACGGCTTGGTTGCCCAAGGGAACCGCACCATTCTGAAATCCTTGACAAGAAACCCAATATGAAAAGCAATAAAAAAGGGGTTAAAAACACAAAGAATTCTTAAACACTATTCATCAGTTCCACCAAATAAAAAAGAAAGCCCAAAAAACTATACTACTTTCCCGTAGATTCACGACACTAAGGGGGATATAAAAAAGACCTGGAAAACACTCTCTCAGATTCTAGGGACCCACAAACTGAAAAAACCAAGAATATTGTCGTAACTAAACCTAATGAAACACCACTACATCCCACTGACACAGCTAACAAGATAAACGACTTCTTCTCAACCATAGGATCTAATCTCGCCAATAAAATCCCACATACTAATGCCCATGCCGGGGACTACCTAATGGGAATTTCCCAAATTCCTTCTATCTTGCACCAACTGAGCCCTCGAAGTCACCGAGATTATAAAGTCACTTAAAAACAACTCAGGGAATCTGTCTAATGTCCCACCATTACTGTACATAGTGAGCGCCCATATCCTTCGCATGCTATTTCATTACTTTTTAACAAGTCACTAGAAACTAGCACCTTCCCGAAACTACTCAAGATGGCAAGGGTTACACCAATACGTAATAGGTGGTGACCCACAGACTTAAACAACTATAGGCCGATATCAAACTTACCATTGCTATCCAAAATCTTTGAGAAACTCGTGCACAGGAGACTATATTCATTTATAACAGCACAAAACATACTCAACCCCTGCCAATTTGGATTTAGGAAAAATAAAAGCACTGATGATGCAATCATAAAAATGCTAGATCTGCTTTACACAGCATTGGAAAATAAGGAATATCCACTAGGAGTTTTTATTGACCTAAGAAAAGCTTTTGACACAGTAGACCACGACATCCTACTCCACAAACTTGACCATTACGGTATAAGAGGCCATGCGCTTGCTTATTTCAAATCTTACCTTACTAATAGGTATTAGTATGTTACCATTAAAGACACAGCATCAACAACACGGCCACTTGATACTGGAGTTCCGCAGGGAAGTGTCCTTGGTCCCCTGCTCTTCCTCATATACATCAATGATCTTCCAAACGTATCCCAACACCTGAAACCCATTCTCTTTGCTGATGACACGACTTATGTCATCTCTCACCCTAATCTTGCCACCCTCAACACCATTGTTAACGAGGAGCTGATCAAAATATCGACTTGGATGACAGCCAATAAACTTATGCTTCACACTGACAAAACCTACTATATTATGTTTGGTAGCAGAGCAGGAGATGCACAAATTAACATTAAGATCGACAACACTCTAATTACCAGACATAATGAGGGCAAATTCCTAGGCCTATACCTTGACAACAACCTGAATTTCAGCACCCATATCCAACACATAACCAAAAAAGTATCCAAAACAGTTGGGATCCTCTCCAAGATACGATACTACGTCCGCAAAATGCCCTTCTCACACTACACCACTCACTTATTTATCCATACCTCACCTATGCTATTTGTGCTTGGGGATCAACTGCAGCAACACACCTAAAGCCAATAATAACCCAACAAAAAGCTGCAGTAAGAATAATCACTAAATCCCATCCCTGGCAACACACCCCCCTACTCTTCATAGATCTAAACTTACTCCCTGTTCAGTACATCCACACTTACTACTGGGAAATCTACATCTACAGGACCTTAAACTCCAATATCAACCTTGACCTAAAACGCTTTCTTGATAGTTGTGACAGAACCCACAGGCATAACACCAGACACAAACATCTCTACGACATTCCCCATGTCCGACTAAACCTTTACAAAAATTCAACGTATGTCAAAGGCCCTAAAATCTGGAACACCCTACCTGAGAACTCTAGAACTGCAGACACATTCATCACCTTCAAAACTACCATTAGAAAACATCTTATCTCCCTGATAAACCCCATCAACTAACTACACGAATACCACCTGGTGGTTCACACTTACACTCACTCACCCATTTGACCATAAACAGAAATATTAATCTCAATCTTAAAATAATGAATCCTATGATACTCCAATACTGAAACTATGTACTGTGCCAAAACAAAAGCATTCACATTGCTAAACTCACAAACTAGTATTTAGTCACTTAGCCATAATACCAACTTACCTCATAATTTGTAATATTTTAAAATAAAGAATTAAACTAAGTCTGCCCGAAATGCCTAGCCATGCTAGGCGTTTTAGTGGTACACTCTGTAATCATTATTTAACTACATGTAAACCACACAACAACCAAATTCTGTAAATTCAACATTGTAATCTTTATAGAGAATAAACTTTGAATTTGAATTTGAAACTAGCGGTCGTATCCCGGGGAGAATAATTAAGGGACCATAATGTAGCCAAGAGTCCGCGATGACGCAGTAACTTGGGTTATCCTTGGTGGCTACCCCATCTCTCTCTCCCCCCCCCCCCCGGTTAAAAAGGTTAGAGTTTTTCAAGTGAGTGCCACAGTGTACACACAGAAGGAATTCCTTTGATACTTGTGTGTTTTAGTAGGGACTCGTGTAGCTGTGTGAGAAAATGGTGTAATAAAATATTTATGGGTTATAGGCATTCATTTTGACTAAGTTCTATATCATTTAGCTTATAAGTACCAGTTTTCCTATAATTAGAACCATAAATATCTGCCACTTTTCTAACAGGTCAATGTATACAGATCATCATGTAGCTTTCTAGTGTCTTCAAAAATTATTTGACAGCTTAATTTTGTCATCAAACTTATGTCAATATTTATTCAGTCATTTACGTCATTTTAGTAGTGTGAGCAACGAGGGTCCCAGCATCATCCTCTGCAGCATACCACTGGCAACAGGTCCCTATTCTGATTTCTCCCCATTGATGCAAATGCTTACAATAATTATAATAATAATCTTTATTTCTAGAAACAAGTACATGCACAAGGTATATAGGCCTAGCTGCTATCAGTGACATACTGCTATATAGAAAGCCCCTTGTTATGCAGAGCATTTCAAGCAAGTTAGGTCAGTTTTGTCCTAGGATGTGACCTACACCAGAGAAATAACACCCAGGTACCTATTTTACTGATGGGTGAACATTGGACAGCAGATATCTTAAAGAAACACTTGGCTATTGGTTAGCCATGCCTCATCCCAGGAGATAATTTCTCCTGTTCCCTATGCCACTACTTCTCTAAGCAGTCTCTGATATGCATCTTTATCAAAAACCTGAAGTCCGTATATGATATTGTGCATATCGACTAAGGATTATCATAGAGACAGAGCAGACGGTAGTCGTGAATTATTATTATGTGAGTAAAGTACCTGCAGGAGGTTTACAGGGTATTACGTTAATTATTTCCAGGTCGCCGAACTGTAACTCCCTCGATGCCCACTGCTTCACCACTCACAAAAAGCTAGACCCGACATTAAATTAATAATTAAAATATTGAAACCAGCTACTGAGTGAGCAGGGGTGTAAGTAAGTAAGTTTATTCAGGTATACACAAATACAGTTACATAGAATTATCATACATAGCAGCATATGTGTAGAGAACCTAGGATAACCCAAAAAAGTCAGACACAGTGACTTATTTCCACTGGGGTTTTATTATGCCTCGCATAGAGTGAGACACATGCCTCTGGGGATGTTTTGGCCGCTGCTAGATCTATCTCAGATCTAGCAGCAACCAAAGTACTTTAATAATAATAATCTTTATTTCTACAAATACATATACAATGCATACAGTCCTAGATGACATCAATGGCATACTACTATATAGAAGGCCCCTTGTTATGCAGAACATTTCGGGCAAATTAGGTCAGTTTTGTCTTCAGGATATGAGCTGAGTGCGCTAGCAAAGCCTTAAACTGATCTCATTGAGAAACCTGACTTGCTAACATTTATGTCGCACTCTCACATAGGGTTTTCAGCCCATTTCTAAGTTAAGTTGGGTCACGTAGGTTAGTTTCAACGGAAAAACTATAAAAGTCGATCAAAAGTCTGCAGCGGGAACAGAAAATGGGCAGCCATTTTGCTGGGCTCTTATAACAGTCATATTGAAATTATTCAATACTGTCAGTCACCCATTTATTTGCCTGTTTTTACAACAGTGCCATGTTGCCTATGGTTGAGAGGATGGGCTGCAATGGAAAGTCTAGTCTTGCCAGTTCATCTCTTCCCCTCTCTTTTTGCATACCTGATGTACTGACATGCATTTCTCCAGTACTGCTTCCATCAGTTTGGCCTTCTATGAGTTAGGTTCCCATATAGATCCCATTCCTTCCAGCATTAGATTGCACTTGGATAAATTTAAATTACATTATTATATGCATGGTGAAGCGCTAGACCTATAGGAGTCAAAGTTACTGAAAAATGGGAGGCCATCAGATTTTGATCCAAGAAGAGGAGGGCAGGTCCATTATTTTAACAGGTATTATAATGGGAAGCACTAGACCCGTAGAGGTCATAGCTCCAGGTAAAGGGAAGGCAATAAAGTTTAAGGCAATGGAGTTCAGGGTAAATCCAGTTCCTTGGATTGCAAGTCCGTCTGCATAAAGGCACACCATCCTCGAAGGGATTTAGATTTATTAAGACAGGCTGTTGGAAAGCACACTTGGCAATTGTGGATGGGTGACACAGACTTTGTGTCAATTCGGCTAGCATTATGGATATTAAAAAAAATACATGGGTAAGAATAAACTGAATGAGGTGTGTAAACTGGCCTATCCAAGCATGGGCCTGTATACATATGGCGATGCTAATACAGTGGTCCCTCGCTTTTCGTAGTTCTCGGCAATCATAAATTTCGCCAATCATAGGGGTATTGATGAGATTAAGACACATGTGCAACATCTGGGTATCTTTATTGTAGACGTTTCGCCATCCAGTGGCTTTATCAATACAAATTCTAGGACATAACTTGAAGACAGTAGAACTATGTACAGAAGATGAGGTAATCAGTCCCTCAACCTAGGAGTAGGTGCAAAGAGCACCATAGTCGTGGAGATTCTGAAGCAGAAGAAAGGAGCCTGGCGCTTATATAGTAACGTCAGGTGTAGCAGACGAGGGCATATTCACTGGTAGGCGGGATTCCCCAGTGGAAGTAGGTCCTTCCCAAAGAGATGGGTTAGTTGTAGTAGTAGTTGTCGTAGTCGTGAAGGTTATGTACATGTCCTCAGAATTAAGATTCCAAGATTCCTCGTCTGCTACACCTGACGTTACTATATAAGCGCCAGGCTCCTTTCTTCTGCTTCAGAATCTCCACGACTATGGTGCTCTTTGCACCTACTCCTAGGTTGAGGGACTGATTACCTCATCTTCTGTACATAGTTCTACTGTCTTCAAGTTATGTCCTAGAATTTGTATTGATAAAGCCACTGGATGGCAAAACGTCTACAATAAAGATACCCAGATGTTGCACATGTCTCTTAATCTCATCTTGTCGGTATTATATACCATTCGTACACAACATAGGGGTATTTTCGTATAAACATGGACTCGCTTTTCATAGGTTGACTCGCGAATAGTAGTTCGTTTGGGACGCGTACTCACGGTGTGAGCCGGGGCAGCCTCCCTACCCAGCCAGTCTGGCATTGTTTACCAGTGAGTGAAGGTCCCCTCAAGTGCTCCTACGAAATATTTCATAATATTCCACTCATTTTAGTGCTTGCAAGTACTAAATAAGCTACCATGGCTCCAAAGAAAGCTAGTGCCAAGCCTGTGGTAAAGAAGGTGAGAAGTATGTACCTTGGCGAAGTCTTGGGCCATTTTAGGGAAGTGTTAAAGAGATGCCAGAAACAGAGCTCTCTCCACAGTTACTTTGCAAGACAGGACTAGAGTGACTCTCAAGGTGGTCCTAGTGGCATTAAGAAACAGAGAAGAGAAGCAACCCCAGAGAAGCAATTGGTACCTGAGGTGTTGCTGGAAGGGGATTCCCCTTCCAAACTGTAAACAATCCAATCTCTCTCCTCCTCCAGTCTCCCATACACTAAGAAGAATCTCCAATAAAGGTAAGTGTTATGCTGTTAATGTTTCATTCATCATTTCCCATTGTATTGTTTATGTACTACATGTATATTTCATGTAAAAAAAATTTTTGTTTTAATACTTCTGGGTGTCAGGAACGGATTAATTGTATTTACATTATTTCTTATGGGGAAAATTGATTCGCAAATCGTAAACTTCGTTTATAGTAGCTCCTCCAGGAACGGATTAATTACGAAAAACGAGGGACCACTGTATATTGTAAGCATCTATTGCTTTCTTTACATCATTACCATTATGCTGCTACAAAAATACTGCAACTTATTTTCAATTAATTATCAAGTGAGTTGGTATTATCATAGCCAAGCCTTAACACACCTCACCATCTGAGTATGGCATTATTCATTTAAAGTTATAAAGTTTTGTCTGCTCTCAATTATCGTATTGTTTACAGGTAAAACTCGTTAAAGATGTCATTAGCAGGTGACCGGGCCATTCTCAACTCCATATTTAATCCTCTGTTGCCTGTGGGAGAGTGTGTTTACCAGGAGGATATACCCGAGGAGCCACAAGGTAAGGAAATCAAACAAGATACTCCTACATTATATGACCCCAAAAAGCTACTTAGATGAGGTAGTCTTCAGCATTGCCATCAGCTGTGGGTCACTATAATTGGATGCGTTGCAGCGTTTGTGGGTGGTGGTACAGGTAGCACATTACACAGGTGTGGGTGGTGGTACAGGTAGCACATTACACAGGTGTGGGTGGTGGTACAGGCAGCACATTACACAGGTGTGGGTGGTGGTACAGGCAGCACATTACACAGGTGTGGGTGGTGGTACAGGCAGCACATTACACAGGTGTGGGTGGTGGTACAGGCAGTGCATTACACAGGTGTGGGTGGTGGTACAGGTAGCACATTACACAGGTGTGGGTGGTGGTACAAGTAGCACATTACACAGGTGTGGGTGGTGGTACAGATAGCACATTACACAGGTGTGGGTGGTGGTACAGGTAGCACATTACACAGGTGTGGGTGGTGGTACAGGTAGCACATTACACAGGTGTGGGTGGTGGTACAGGCAGCACATTACACAGGTGTGGGTGGTGGTACAGGCAGCACATTACACAGGTGTGGGTGGTGGTACAGATAGCACATTACACAGGTGTGGGTGGTGGTACAGGCAGCACATTACACAGGTGTGGGTGGTGGTACAGACAGCACATTACACAGGTGTGGGTGGTGGTACAGGTAGCACATTACACAGGTGTGGGTGGTGGTACAGGTAGCACATTACACAGGTGTGGGTGGTGGTACAGGCAGCACATTACACAGGTGTGGGTGGTGGTACAGGCAGCACATTACACAGGTGTGGGTGGTGGTACAGGCAATGCATTACACAGGTGTGGGTGGTGGTACAGGCAGTGCATTACACAGGTGTGGGTGGTGGTACAGGTAGCACATTACACAGGTGTGGGTGGTGGTACAGATAGCACATTACACAGGTGTGGGTGGTGGTACAGGCAGCACATTACACAGGTGTGGGTGGTGGTACAGGCAGCACATTACACAGGTGTGGGTGGTGGTACAGGCAGCACATTACACAGGTGTGGGTGGTGGTACAGGTGGCACATTACACAAGTGTGGGTGGTGGTACAGGCAGCACATTACACAGGTGTGGGTGGTGGTACAGATAGCACATTACACAGGTGTGGGTGGTGATAGCGGTACAGGAGTAATTGACATTGGTAAAAGCTAATTGCTAAAGTTCGAAGAGAAGAGGGATTTAGCTGTGTTATGAAACTGTTAGAATGATGGGCAAGCTTGAATGTTAAAATTCCATGCCAGAAAGAATGGGGAATCATTTTTTATTCATATAGACATGGAGAACTGAATTTAGCACTTGATCCAAATGCATTTCAGCAGGGGATTAAATCACTTGAAATGTAGTGGCCATTATTTTAGAATTGTGGTGGCCCAGTGATAAAGTATCTTTTGGTATTCGTCAGAGATATATATATGTATGTGTTATTACCTACTTGAAATTATGCTCATTGTGTCCCGTCTTGAATACTCTGTTCACTGCAGTCCATGACCTGATAATCCCTCTCCCTCTTGCTACCCCTGCACCCTTCCCTGCCCTGCTGCGCTGTATGACCCTTGTAGGGTCATACAGCGCAGCAGGGAAGGGTGCAGGGGTAGCAAGAGGGAGAGGGGTTATCATCAGGTCATGAACTGCAGTGGGGCAGTGGATGGTGTAGGGGTATAGGGTAACAAGGAGTGAAGAGTGCTAGAAGCATCATCATCAGAGTTTGTGCAGTAAATCAGTTGCTGTCAAAAAGTCAACGAGAGAGTCTGGGTTAAAGGAGGGTCCATCAGCAAGAAGAGAAAGTAAAGTAAGGGCAGTAGAGCAGTGATGACGTTGGAGGTAAATTCTGCATGCTTGTTGATAGTGGGCAGACCAACAGAATATAGCTAACAGAAACTGGAACCTGACAATTCACAGAGTGGAACAGGGCACCTCTCTTTGAAATATCCATGACTAAGACGAGTGTGGCCGATGCTAAGACGGGAGAGAGTAGTCTCCCAACCTCAATATTGATGACAAGAAGATGGCCAGAAACCCGTACAGTGGACCCCCGCTTAACGATCACCTCCAAATGCGACCAATTATGTAAGTGTATTTATGTAAGTGCGTTTGTACGTGTATGTTTGGGGGTCTGAAATGGACTAATCTACTTCACAATATTCCTTATGGGAAAAAATTCGGTCAGTACTGGCACCTGAACATACTACTGGAATGAAAAAAGTTCGTTAACCGGGGGTCCACTGTACTTGGTTTTATAGAATGTAATTTATGTAGAAGATCAGACCAATGTTGTTGCCAGTGGGTGCAAGGGTGGGTAGCAGTTACAGCAAAAGTCTGTGAATGGAACACCTCTATATGAAGCTGGGAGGTCATGTACTGCTGACCATGCAGTAGTGCCTGCCTGTTTATTGCCCTGTATGTCAGCATGACTGGGGACCCAACAAAAAACAATATCTTTGTGCTTGCTAGAGATATGGCATAACCAAAGTTTTCTTATAGCCTGTAAAGCACTAAGGGAGTCTGAAACGACCACAAATGGTGACACAGGCATAGATGCAATACAGATAAGTGCAATGAGAATGGCACACAATTCAGCCGTAAAAATGCTAGGATAATAAAGGCCCTCACACAATGCTGCCCAGAAACACTGCTGCGAATTCAATGCTGTTAGAAGACTTGGAACCATTGTTGTACACTGCGATAGCATGAGAATGGATTGGAAGTGGTTAAGAAAGAGAGCAAGAAGCCACCGTAAGCATTTGGACTTTTGCGCATGGCAGTGGGAAAGAACAGACACAAACCATCAGAACTTTCCAAGGGGGTAGGGAAAAGTGAGATGCTTCATGAACATAGTAAGGTAAGGTGGTAAATGAAGAGAAGATGAGAGAGAATGTAGGCGAAGAGAAAAGGGATGGAGTAAACGGGCGACGAACAAATGAAGAATGTCTACTAATGTCAGGGACTATCCTATATATGAAAGGATTTCAGAGTTTATGAGAGCAAACATAATAGTGAAGGCAATGAGCATCATGGCAGTCGGTCAAGGATGGAGTACGTGTATTTGCCTCTGCATAGAGGCTCTTAACCAATGAAGGGCGAAAAGCACTGAGGCATCAACATTACCTCTGGTGATGGATGGGATTAAGGCTCTAGCCTTAATCCCATCCATGCAAGGGAGACCGCTGAATATATCTGGTCGCCATAATCTAGTTTCGATAAAATTAGGAAATGTCTCTCAGTTAAGAAATTCTTAAGGAAAAATAGTAGATTGCCTCGGAGGCCTAAGGAGTGGGCCTGGGCCTGGGCCAAGATGTTATACCTCCAAGCTGTCATATGCCTTCCCAAGATCAAAAAAAGATGGCAATAACTGAGTGGTTATTGGTAGAAAGGCCCTTACAAAAGCCATATTGACAAGTGGAGAGACTATTGTCTCTAAATACCACATAAAACTTCTATTTAACAGATGTTCCATCACCTTGCAAACTGCACTGGTAAGAGCAATGGGACGACAGTGAGGGGCACCATGTCCCATAGTACCTAGTTTGCAGAAAGGGAGAACAATGGCAGATTTCCACAGCTGGGGAAGAACTCCTTGCAACCAAATAAAATTAAAGAGTCGTAAGAGGACAGCAAGGGCAGACTGATGTAGGGTGCTGTAGCATACAAATATGAATGCTGTCAGGCCCAGGTGCCGATGATCAGCAAGTGGAGTGTGTTACCTCCAGTTCCAGAAGTGTAAAAGGTACATTATAAGATTCTTCTCTGATAGAAGAAAAGTTTAAAGGTTCTAACTCTGGCAGACTTGGAGGAAAGAAACAAGGGGCATAGATGGAGCCCCTGAGAGATACGGACAAGATGATTACCAATTTTGGTGGCAACATCAAGTGGGATTGCTATAGTGACAGTGGCAATTCGAAGTATGGGAGCCGAGTCAGGAGAGTATATTTACCACTCAGTTTCTTTACTTTTTTTTCAGACTGCACTCGTAGAGGAAGCCGAAGTGATGGTAGTAACATAATCCTGCCAGCAGGTGCATTTAATGTCACGGATGACACGGTGGGTGATTGCTGTTGTCTGCTTAAAATCAAGGAGTTGCTCTGTGGTTCTATTGTACTGGTACCTGCCCCATGCAACACGTTTCAAACGGACTGCCCAAGCACAAGCAGGAGACCACCAAGGCATGCACCTCTGAGAATGCCTGCCTGAGGTTTGGGGTATAGAATGTGAAGCTGTGGTTAAAAGTGAGTTTGAGAAGAGGTGTAAAAGCTCATCAATGGGGGACGAAGAAGGATCCTCACTAAAAGCAGTTTGACGTGAATAAAGGTCCAAATTCACTTTGTCAAATGCCAGCATGGGCTACGAGGAGGTGGTGAATACAAAAGAGAAGTAAGGATGATTGGAAAATAATCACTGTCATGCAAGTCCAGAGGACAGACCAGGTAAAATCTAGTACGGTTGAAGAAGAGCAACCCGAGAGATCGGTGCAAGAAAGAAAATGAGTACGAAGATCAAAATGGGTGGGAGTACCCGTATATAAAACACGGAGGGGGAGAGGAGCAAGAAAAGCATCCAACTGAATGCCGTGGGAGTCACAGTGAGACTCCCCCCCCCCCCCCAGGAAATGGTGAGCATTAAAATTGCCAAGTAACAGAAGTGGTGGCAGTAAGGAAGGAACCAGAAATGGAACACCAGGGATAGGTAATTCCCAAGAAGGAGAGATATACAAAGAACAGATTGTATACTACTAATTCAAGTGGATGCGGGCTGTAGTGTAATACAGTGAAGTATGAACAAAGAGTTGATGGTATGGAATACCAGTGTTTATAAGAAGTGCACTTTCATTAAAGGTTCCATCGGGAAAAGGATCTGATTAATATAATAAAACATAGCCTGAGATGGGTTGGATAACAGCAGAGCATAATTTGGGTTCTTGTAAACAAACACAAATGAGAAAACTGGGAGAGCAACACCTGAAGCTCACCCCAGTTACCCCTGAGGCTATGGATATTCCACTGTAAATAATCCATGATTTGCAAAGAGAAAGATACAAGAAATCTGAAGGTAGAGATATCTACGGACTAGAAGGGTTAGAAAAGTCCACATGGAGGCAGCAGAAAACGAATGAGCAGCGATGGGTTGGAATGCTATGAAGAAGAGGAGGAACAGGAGGTGGATCAGTGTCCATCAGTGATCTAGTCACCTCAATATATTTGGAGATAGCTTCAAGTGTTTCAGAGGACAAGGACGTTGTATGTGGGACGACATTGGAGATGGAAGGAGGAGGGTAAGTAAAGATCAGGGTGATGACGGAATGTACCAAAGTAAGGGGGGACGGAAGGGTAGAGGGACCTGGAGAAGAAGCTAGGGAGGGGACAGGAGAAGAAGCGACCTGGCAGGGGATAGAAGAGGCAGAAACTTGGGAAGGGACAGGGAAGGAAGGTACTGTACGAGGAGGAGGATGAACCTCCACACTCGCAACAGAGCCAGTTAGAGGCGAATAACCAGGAACAGAGACTGGAAAGGAAAAATGTGCAGGTAGAAGAAGGGAAGGAGGGGTTAAAGGAGATTTTAACAATGGGGATTTTTTGGACTTTAGAGAAGTAAAGGGGCGATGGGGAGGAGTTGTACAAGGTCTTGTAGACACAGAAACCTGTGAGTGAGAAGAGGAAGAGGTTAGAACAGAATGAGGTGTGGAGGTAAGGACCTCTGAGTCCAGGACAACAAAAGAATTAGAGACAGGGGTCACTGTGGAAGTTGGGACCCCAGAGGTGGGGGGTCGTTTAGTAACTCAAGAATAAGAAATCCGGGGAAGTCTTCCCTGTAGGCGTAGATGAGAGACTGCCATAGCATAAGGAAAGCCTTCTGCCTCTTGGAGACAGTGGATTTCTCACTCATTTAAGTAAACTTAGCAGTGGCGAGAATAAGATGGGTGAGCCTCACGACAAGGCAAGAGGGCGGTAGACTACAAGACATATTGATATAGTTGTCGGCACCATAGACTGGGCATTCGGCCATGGACCTGCAATATTTCACTGGATGACCAAAACACCAGCAATTTCTACACTGTTGCGATGTAGGGATCACCTTTCAAACTTGTAAATGGTGTCCCACAACATAAACCGAGGACGGAAGCTCACAGCAGTCAAAAGTTAAGCAAGCTACATTGCATTGGTATCATCTCCGCTTGTGGGCAGGGAGGACATAAGTGTCTACTTTGAGGATTGGGAGGTCTTGGAACTCCAACTGTTCCAGAATGTCATCACCACATGTCTGGAAATTCTGTTAGACAATGGTATGAGGTAAAATGACAGTACCACTACAAGAATTGAGAGAATGATGGTTTTCAATAGTTACAGGAATAGCATCTATGGTTGTAAGGAAAGAAAGAGCGCAAGCTTGGCTAGCATTCTGTACCGTGATGACGTGTGCACCTCTTTTGAGAGCATGAAAGGATATATCTCGGCCAACATGGCGTAGGAGCACCTTGCTAATGCTATAACTGGAAAGGTAGTCTGAAAGTCGTCAGTCACAGAGTAAAAAACTTAGTCCATTGTGTATTTTTAAACATAGCATGTAAGGGGAGGGAGTGTCTTGCTGGTCTTTTCTGGGTAGAATGAGAAGGAAGTGAAGGAGTATCATCAAGTAATGGTCTTGGGCTTTTAGGTGTGAAACTGGAGTTGGTCCGATGTGGGACAGGCGGGTGATCCGAGGGAGAAGCTGGAAGCATGGTCAAAGAAGTGTGGAGGTCAGATGTATCAAAGGAGTAGGCGGAACACTGGTACCTTAAGCGGGTGGTGAAACAGCACCAGCAAGAGGTACAAGGGCATGAGAAATGTCCAAAGAGTGGTTAAATAATGAGGTAGGGTCGGAACAAGGTGTGGTAGCAGAAAGGGGCCCAGGGGGAGCTGTTTCATGGACTTGGGACTCCATGGTTATGTCACTTCTTTCTTTTTGTTTTTAGAAAAAAAGAAGAGAAAAAGAAAAAAGGGGGGGGGGGAATATGGAGGAATAGCTCCTAGGAGGAATGAAGGGGCCATAAATCCCCCTACGCACCCAAGAGGGCTCCAGCACTGCAAGTAGTCCAAACAGGGCATAAAACCTGTGCCATACTCTACCCTTCATGCCAGTAAACCAGCAATCTGGGATAGCAACCTCACATCTACCAAGCCACCTTGGTGGATAAAAGAGAGGGCGGCCGGATACCCGCCACAGTGCATTCAGCCACCACCCCCCGGAATCTGAAAGGCAGCTTCTAGAGATACACCTATCGCCCGAAAGGCAGCCAAACCCCACCCCCCAGGAGACCGGAGAGGGAGTGGGACATGCCCAGGTGATCCAGATTCCACAGCAAATTAAACCATTACCATGGACCTCAATGGAATGGGATGGACCATGGTACCCTTCCCCCTACCTAGGAACTGGTGCCTGTGGGAAGAATCCCAAAGGCTGAAAACAGAAGAGGATAGGGGAGGGAGGTGGGGAGGAGGAGGAGGAAAGGAAGAAGGGGGGGATGAGGAGGATGGGATAGGAAAGGGGGGATTGGGGGTAATTAGGTTTGGTCTGAGGAAGGAGACCAAAAGATCTAATTCCTCAGACCAAGAGCCTCTTCACCGCGCCAAGGAGCCCCCCTTGAAGAGGTTCGTTTAAATAGCAATGCTCTTCTTGCCAAATAAGGCAACATCCTGTCAACCTAACTAGTAATATCAAGGGGGAAGGGGCTTGGGGGCTTCATCCCCCATACATATACAGTAGGGCCCCACTTTATGGCATTTCGCCTTACAGCGTTCCGCTAATATGGCAATTTCAAATTATGACCAAAACTTTCTATACGTTGAGTGGTCTTTCAAATATGGCATGCACCACCCGGCTTGTTTACATTCTCTGTGGTTTTCATCGTATTCGGTTTTCCACGACTTTTTTCATCAAAATAGTCCCGGTTTTCATTCATCACCAACTTTCATCCATTGTACCAAACGTGTCCGTCTGTCTGTGCCCACACACAGCATCCCACGCACGCATTCTGAGTCAGTCTGACTTTGTTTCTAGTCAAGTGAATATTACCTTGCACATTCATACAAAACATTTCATAACAGTCCATTGTTTTTTGTGCCTGTTTATTGAATGTGTTTGCTAAATAAGTCACCATGGGGCCAAAGAAAGTTCCAAGTGATAAAGAAGGTGAGAACCACGATAGAATTCAATGGTGGTAGAGGGTGGTAGTGATGGTGGAAGAGGGTGGTAGTGATTGTGGTCCAGGGTGGTAGTGATGGTGGTCGAGAGTGGTAGTGATGGTGGTTGAGGGTGGTAGTGATTGTGGTCGAGGGTGGTAGTGATGGTGGTAGAGATAACCTCTCCTCGCTGTCTTCCATACTCCAACAAGAGTCTTCAATAAAGGTAAAAGTGATTTAATGTTCGTTTATCCATTTCACTAGTGCTTTATATTTATTTCTCATTGTTTTCTGTATGTAAAACTAGTTATTCTCTACAAAATGTACTTTTTGTTAATATTTTTGGGTGTCTGGAATGGATTAATTGGATTTACATTATTTCTTATGGGAAATATTGCTTCAGTTTTCATTGAATTCGGTTTTCGTCAGACTCTCTGGAACAAATTAAAGATGAAAACTGAGGTTCCACTGTACTGTATTTAAAACTAATACTTAACTTCAGCATGACCTTTTCATTTCAACAGATTGTGAAGAAATCTCTCCAGAAAATGAAGAGGCCAAGAATCATGAAATCAAGGGTATCAGAGCAGCAGACACAGGCGATATAGAGACCGCTGTGGGATTTTTCAACAGGGCAATTGAAATAGCCCCAGCAAGAGCCTCAGGATATAACAACAGAGCACAGGCATTCAGGCTTCAAGGGAAGGTAGATGGTAAGTCTCGCAGAGAAAATAATGAGTAATTTTGTTTCCTTTTATAAAATGAGGAATTTTCATTTATACTTAATTTTTATAAAAGGTGTATGATAGGATGAATAGGGGGGGCAATGTGGCAGATGTTGCATATGTATGGAATAGGAGGTAGGTTATTGAAAGCAGTGAAGAGTCTTTGCAAATATAGTGAGGCTCAGGTTAGAGTATGTAGGCAAGAGGGAGATTATTTTCCTGTAAAAGAAGGCCATAGACAGGGATGTGTGATGTCACCATGGTTGTTCAGTATATTTATAGATGGAGCTGTAAGAGAAGTGAATGCTCGGGTGTTGGCAAGAGGTGTGGGGTTAAAAGATAAAGAATCTAACACAAAGTGGGAGTTGTCACAGTTGCTCTTTGCTGATGACACTGCTTTTGGGAGATTCTGAAGAGAAGTTGCAGAGGTTAGTTGATGAGTTTGGTAGGGTATGTAAAAGAAGGAAATTAAAAGTGAATATAGGAAAGAGTAAGGTGATGAAGATAAAAACAATTAGGTAATGGAAGATTGGATATCAGATTGGAGAGAGTATGGAGGAGGTGATTGTATTCAGATATTTGGGAGTGGACGTGTCAGCAGATGGGTCTTTGAAAGATGAGGTGAATCATAGAATTAACGAGGGGAAAAAGGTAAGTGGTGCAATGAGGAGTCTGTGGAGACAAAGAACTTTATCCATGAAAGCAAAGAGGGGGGAATGCATGAGAGTATAGTTATACCAATGCTCTTGTATGGGTGTAAGGCATGGGTGGTGAATGTTGCAACAAGGAGAAGGCTGGAGGCAGTGGAGATGTCATGTCTAAGGGCAGTGTGTGGTGTGAATATAATGCAGAGAATCCATAATTTGGAGAGTAAGAGGTACGGGATTACCAAAACTATTATCCAGAGGGCTGAGGAGGGGTTATAGAGATGTTTTGACATGTAGAGAGGATGGAACGAAATAGTGACTTCGAGAGTGTATAAATCTGCAGTGGAGGGAACGCAGGGTAGGGGTCAGCCTAAGAAAGGTTGGAGGGAGGGGGGAAAGGAAATTTTGTATGCGAGGGGCTTGGACTTCCAGCAAGTGTGTGTGAGGGCGTGTTAGATAGGAGCAAATTGAGACAAATGGTTTTAGGAATTAATGTGTTGGAGTGTAAGCAAGGTAACATTTATGAAGGGATTCAGGGAAACTGGCAGGCCGGACTTGGTTCCTGGAGATGGGAAGTATGCCGGCACTCTGAAGGAAGGGTGTTATTGTTGCAGTTTTATAACAATAGTGTAAGCATGCCTCTGGCAAGACAGTGATGGAGCGAATGATGATGGAAGTTTTTCTTTTTTGGGCCACCCTGCCTTGGTGGAAAACAGCTGATGTGTTAATAAAAATAATTTTTTTTTATATAAAACTGCTTATAGGAGGCAACCAAGTTTAATCCAAATGAAGGGTAGCTCTAATTCTCTGGATCACGAGGCCTTCAGTGGCATCAAGGCTCCTTTGAAGGGAATGCTGGTGAAACACTTCATTTCCAAGAATTGGAGCTACCATCCCCCCCCCCTCTTCAGATCAAATCTGATTACACGTACCTCCCCAGGCAGTGTATGGCCTCTAGGGATGTAGTGCTTCCTCATGAAGTGATAATCTTCATTCCCTCTCTTTCACTAATCACCAGAGGCAATGACAGATCTAAACACAGCTGTGCAACTCTGTAATGGCAAGGGTCGAGCTGCATGTCAAGCCTATTCCCAAAGAGCCATGATCCACCGTCTTCATGGCAATGATAATCAGGCTCGTGATGATTTCCAGGCTGCTGCAAATTTAGGCTCAGAGTTTGCTAAAGCACAGGTGAGGAAAATTATTTAAAGATGGGGTAAATGTACTTATATATGACTACATTAGTATTCCAACAAATAATAGTGTTGAAGCTGTTAATAAATATCAGAGCCTAATTTTTCAAATATGAGAGAGATTGGGGTGCTGTATGATTTAAGTAAATGACAAATTAGAGTATTGTATTGTGAATATTTATATAAACCTTTGGTATTTTTTAGGATTAGTGTTTGTCACATTAAAAAAATGACGTAAAGCTTGCTTATCCCTTTTTTGTGAGTTTTGATCAGTATTTTACCATTTAGTTGTGAATATAAATTATGTTTGTCCAACACACAATTTACAACCTGTCCCATTGTACTCAAAGAAGAAATTTCCTCTTAACAGCCAGTCAGATCTTAATACGTACCTTGTTTTGGAATCTAAACCACCTTACAGTTGAAATGAATTACTGCAACATGTTGCTTAAAATTACATGCTAAGACTAGAATTAAGTAGATATGCAAAATTATTTGCATATCAAGTGGCTTTCTTTTGAGAATGCAAATGTATCAAATATGAGGTGATACTGCTGCGAAAAAAAAAATGTATAGGCTTAACTAATTCCCCAGTTGAAGGTGTCTCTCTCAAATTACTCTTTGGGACTCCATATACGTACTGATCACAGCACCTATGCCACTTCTTGAAACATTTCTTGAACTATTCTTTCCTAAAGAAATCTAGAGTGACTTGTGTGTGTTTGAATTTCCTCCACTTTGTTAAAGTGCAGCCCCTTGAGTGCCATTTTTATTTTTGGGAAGAGAAAGCAGTCGGGAGAGGGGGGGGGGGGGCTAGATCTGGGGAGTAGGGTGGAAGGGAGATGACAGCCATATTGCTTTTGACCAGAAAATGATGATCTTTCTGGTCTTGAGTTGACAAGTGGGGCACAGATTTTGCAAATACTCCTCATGTTCAAATTCTCAGTCAGTATACTTTGACATGACCCATAAGAAATTCCCACAGCACTGTGTCCTGGATACTGTGATGGCATTCATTCATTCATGTTGATTCGCCGGTACTTCCGGCCCGGGTCTTCTCCAGATGGTGACCCAGCGGTGGCCCCCCGGGTGGGGGGGTGACGTTCATCTTCTTTCTTCAGCCCTCCGGTTGGAGGATGTCTTCTTCTATCTTGCATTGACGTCCCAGGAGGAAAGTGTCTTTTACTGTGATGGTTATCTTTGTTAATAGGTGTCCCCCCTTTGTTAATGTTAGCATCTGCCTTCCTCCCACTAGACAACCAGAGCATTCATCATCCTGAACTGACATTCATCGAGAAAACCATTCAAAATGGTGTCTCACCCATTACTTTGTTGCCAAATGCCTGCTGAAGCATTTTGAGTTTCTCTAATTGTTTTACCGAGCTTGAAACAGAATTTCACATACTCGCTTCTTTCTTTCTTTTAAAGATTTCATTTACACAAAAAATTCACAACACACTGACTCAGTGAAAAATGCTTGTCCATCCTTAAGAGTATGACTGACCACACTGAAACTTCCCACACTACTTCACAAAGTTATGTATTGCACTGATCTATGCCACCACCATATTTCATCCATGAATTACATGAAAATTATAGTACGGGAATTTTTTTAAGGCACCTCGTAAATGTACTATACCAGTAACCACTACATACTGTAAACTATCATTGTAACTTTTTTGTATCCTCAGACATAAAGATTTTGATTATGAATGCAGTGTGTTTGGTAGCAACAGACCAAAAATAAACTAGTATTGTAATAAATATTTCTTGAAATGTATAATTTAACCAACTTAAGTTTTAAGAGAGGAAAAAACTTTTTAATTTGCTTCACTCCCAGTTAACCCTTTCAGGGTCCGTCCCGTAGATCTACGGCTTTACGGTGAGTGTCCAAACCGTAGATCTACGCCATGAGCTCAGCTCACTCTGATAAACTGTGAGTGGTACATTTGGGCCTAGATATGAGAGAATACATCTATGTGGTATGTGTGCACCACATAAAACAGATCCTGCAGCACACTGTGTATAATGAGAGAAAAAAACTGAAATCATGATTTTTCGATTAAAACAGCAACTTTGCAGTGTTTTTTCGTATGTTTTTTATAGTTGTATTTGCGATTTCTTGGTCTCATTTGATAGAATGGAAGACATATTACAGAAATGGAGATGATTTTGATTGGTTTTAGCACTGGAAATGGCTTGAAACTGAGCTCAAAGTAGCGGAAATGTTAAATTTTTGCCGATATTCAAGAGTAAACAAACGACCTCACACGTCTAATACACGTCAGCTGGTGGGTCTAATATACATTCACAAATATGGTGATGATATTTATACAATTATTACAGTATTGCATAACAGTAAATCTTCTATTTTTTGGTGTGAATAAAAATTCATTATGTGAATAAAAAATCAAAATGGAATTATATTGTAAAGCCTCAAAACATAACTAATGAACAGAGGAAATGTTAGTTTAGTGCCAGGAATGCCTACATTGTTTATTCTGGACCCTATTTTGAAATTGGAATATTTTGAACTTTGTGTTAAATTGGCCAAATTAACAATTTCCGATCACTTTATTTTGTAGTTGAAACAGTTGACTTGGCGATTTCTTGTGCTCAATCGATAGAATAGAAGTAATACTAGTGAAATAGCTAAGAATTTGGTTGATTGGAATAATGTAATTGGCCTAAAATGGGAGTCAAAGTCGGCAAAATCGCCGATTCATAAATATCGCTGACACATCAAAATTCGCGAGAGCATAATTTCGTCAATTTTCCACCAAATTTCGTACTTTTTGTTTTATTACCTTCACAAAAAGATTCTCTACGATTTCATAAGAAAAAATAACAAATTTTTTTTTTTGAAAATTCTTGGACACTGGTGCGTGACTCCAGATTTGGGCCTTGGACCCTGAAAGGGTTAAATGGAGTGAAATGGGTAGTAGTACGGTATACTAAATTCCATAAGAAACTAAAATAAGCTGCAAAATAAATTAGACTCCCAGTTCTGATAAAGGATAAACCTCTATTCCAGATAGGGAGGAACAGTGGACCCCCGAGTTTCGTGATTAATCCGTTCCAGAGAGTCTGCTGAAAGTCGCAATTCATGAAACTCGAAACCATTATCCCTATGAGAAATAAATAATAACATCACACTTACCTTTACTGAAGACTCTTGTTGGTGTACGGAAGACAGAAGGAGAGGAGAGGGTTAGGGTGATGTTCCTCCACAAATGTTTACACCTCACTCCACTTTGCACAAATGTCCTTAATCTCTGAAGAAGGCACCTTCTTCCCTCTCTTCCTCCTCCTCTGAAGCAATTTCCTCAGCTGGTGTACATAAGAACATAAGAAAGCAGGAACACTGCAGCAGGTTTGTTGGCCCATACTTGGCAGGTCCTTCACAGACCATCCCACTAACAGAATATATGCCCAACCCAATTTTCAATGCTCCCCAAGCAATAAGCGTTGAGAATTCTATTCACTCGTGCGCAAGTCCCACTCAGATCAAATTGTGTGTGTGGGGGAAGTACCCTGGCTGGTGTGGGGAAGCATGCTGGTGTGTGTGGGGAAGTACCCTGGTGGGTGTACATAACATAAGAAAGCAGGAACACTGCAGCAGACCTGTTGGCCCATTCTAGGCAGGTCCTTCACTAACCATCCCACTAACAATATGTGCCCAACCCAATTTTCAATACTCCCCAAGCAATAAGCTTTGATAATTCTATTCACTCATGCACAAGTCCCACTGAAATTGTATGTGTGGGGAAGTACCCTGGCTGGTTTGTGTGGGGAAGTACCCTGGCTGGTGTGTGTGGGAAGTACCCTGGCTGGTGTGTGGGGAAGTACCCTGTCTGGTATGGTGACCTGTACATAGCTCAGTGGTGACATGTACATAGCTCAGTGAGGATGTGTTCAGTGTACTCTTGTGGACTGAACCAAGATGCCCTCCACTGAGCAACTTTACTTACAGCTTAAGGAGGAATTGAGGGTAGCGAAGCTCGAGATATGGCGATTGACAGAGAAAAAAAGAGAATTCGTAGTAGTCCTCCTGTTGAGTCCTCAGGTCAAGAAGGGAACATGGGCAGTGGCTGGACAGATGGAACAGAGTTGAAGATCAAGAAGATGAATGGAGAGGTAGAAACAATGAAGAAGAAAGAGACTGCTGTGGAAACATCAGACGCATTCTCCATGCTACCCAATGAATGTGAGTCGACTACTTGGAACGTCACGATGAATGACACCAAGGAAGGTAAAAACGTTGTTGGAGATAGCCAGGTTAGGTATATGGATAGGGCCTTCTGCTTGCAGGATAGGAGTAGGAGACAGAGGGTTCACTTTCCTGGGGCTGGGATGGAGGATATTGTTAGCCAGCTTGACAACATCATGAACAGTAATGGGATCAATCCTAGGTAAGCATAGAAGTGAGGATATAGTTAGAAAGTATAGGACAGCAATAGACATTAGGAAGAAGGGGGGGGGCATGCCCTGTCATGTGTGGCATTTTGCCAAGAAGGAGTGTTGGAAATGAATGGTTGCCCAGAGCAATTGGTATTAATTGTTGGCTGGACAAACACTGTAAGGATAATACAGTCCCATTCATTGACAACTGGGACCACTTCTACGGTAAAAATGACATGTATGCCAGGGATGGGGTTTACTTATCCAGGGCAGGTGTGGGTTTTCTTGCTAGCTCAGTTGAGGGTGTTGTTAAGACTTTAAACTAGGATTAGTTAGAGGTATGGATTTAGAAATGGAAAATAATGAGTATCGATATACTGACTTAGGCTTTGATATTATGAATCTTAACTATAACAGTCATGGAGTAACACTGGGTAATGACGATTACAGAAATTGTGTAACAGCAAAGGTGAATAGGAAAAAGGTGTAGAAGAAAAAACATATTACTGTATTTTATGCTAGGAGTCCAAGTGCAAGAAATAAAATTAATAAATTTTATTTGTTAGTGTGTGCTGGGAACTTTGATGTCATTGCAATAACTGAAACATGGTATGATTTAAAGAGTTGGGATATGATTGCTGAGTGTAATATTCAAGGGTTTAAGTTGTTCCATGTGGATAAATATAATGGGAAGGGGGGAGGAGTTGTATTATATGTACAAGAAAATATAAATTGTTGCATAAAAATAGGTATATAAATAGATGGGTTAGTAACAATCTGTTTGGGTAGAGTTTGTAGAAGGTCAAGAAAAACTAATTCTAGGTGTAATATACCGACCTCCAGGCTTGCATCACGATAGAGGGAGACTTCTTTGGGACAAAATTGTTAGGGCTTCTAGACACAATGTAGTGATAGTAGGGGATTTTAACATTAGTCAAATTGACTGGACTTCTTTGACTGCTAATCTGGAGTCCAGTGAATTTATGGAAGTAGTTCAGGACTGTTTTCTGAGGCAGTGTGTAACAGAGCCTACCAGGGGTAATAATTTGCTCGACCTAGTCTTGTCAAATGAGGAAACTCATAAATAATCTGGAGATCGCTGAAGAGCTTGGCACAAGTGATTACAAATCCATAACTTTTAGCATTAACTGGTAATATGAGAATAATGATAATACGGTAAAAGTCCCTGATTTTTGTTCTGCTGATTATAATGGACTTGGGGAACACCTGTCTAGTCTCGATTGGGGTAATCTAGCTGATGATTTTATTGATGAAGGGATCTGTGTTATGATTTTTTCTTAATAATGTACAACATGTTCAGAGTATATACATTCCCCAGAGAGAAATTAGGTCTAATAATAACGATCCCAAATGGGTTAACAGGAGGCTAAAGCATCTATTAGGGGAGAAAATGGGAATTTATAGGCACATCAGAAGAGGAGAGGTTAACCTCACTGACCAATATGTTCAGCTTAAGAGAAGTAAAAAAGGGGATTAGAAAGGCTAAACATGACTATGAAATTAGAGTAGCTAATGAATCAGACTAATCCAAAAGGGTTCTTTCAAGTGTAGAGGATGAAGGTGAAGGAAAAAGTAGGACCTCTGAAAATTGGGAATGGACAGTTGACAGATAACGAACTGGAAGTGTGTTCCCTATTTAATGACTATTTTTTTGTCAGTTTTTACACAGGAAGACATAAATGAGATTCCAGAAATTAACAGTCATTCAGTTCATGATGAATTCAAATTAACTAATATTACTGTCACGAGGGACATGGTTATCAAAAGATAGACAAACTGAAGCAAAATAAGTCCCCAGGACCCGATGAGTTGTTTTCCAGGGTACTTAAAGAATGCAAGATGGAACTCGGTCAGCATTAACCCTTTCAGGGTTTCTGACGTACTAGTACGGCTTATGCACCAGGGTTATTGACGTACTAGTACGGGGTAGGGGAGTTTCGGTGGGGGGAAATAAATGGGATTAAATCTGGAGTATCTGAGAGAGTTAGAGCAAAGGAAGGGGTAGCAGTAATGTTGAATGATCAGTTATGGAAGGAGAAAAGAGAATATGAATGTGTAAATGCAAGAATTATGTGGATTAAAGTAAAGGTTGGATGCGAGAAGTGGGTCATAATAAGCGTGTATGCACCTGGAGAAGAGAGGAATGCAGAGGAGAGAGAGAGATTTTGGGAGATGTTAAGTGAATGTATAGGAGCCTTTGAACCAAGTGAGAGAGTAATTGTGGTAGGGGACCTGAATGCTAAAGTAGGAGAAACTTTTAGAGAGGGTGTGGTAGGTAAGTTTGGGGTGCCAGGTGTAAATGATAATGGGAGCCCTTTGATTGAACTTTGTATAGAAAGGGGTTTAGTTATAGGTAATACATATTTTAAGAAAAAGAGGATAAATAAGTATACAAGATATGATGTATATCGAAATGACAGTAGTTTGTTGGATTACGTATTGGTAGATAAAAGACTGTTGAGTAGACTTCAGGATGTACATGTTTATAGAGGGGCCACAGATATATCAGATAACTTTCTAGTTGTAGCTACACTGAGAGTAAAAGGTAGATGGGATACAAGGAGAATAGAAGCATCAGGGAAGAGAGAGGTGAAGGTTTATAAACTAAAAGAGGAGGCAGTTAGGGAAAGATATAAACAGCTATTGGAGGATAGATGGGCTAATGAGAGCATAGGCAATGGGGTCGAAGAGGTATGGGGTAGGTTTAAAAATGTAGTGTTAGAGTGTTCAGCAGAAGTTTGTGGTTACAAGAAAGTGGGTGCGGGAGGGAAGAGGAGCGATTGGTGGAATGATGATATAAAGAGAGTAGTAAGGGAGAAAAAGTTAGCATATGAGAAGTTTTTACAAAGTAGAAGTGATGCAAGGAGGGAAGAGTATATGGAGAAAAAGAGAGAGGTTAAGAGAGTGGTGAAGCAATGTAAAAAGAGAGCAAATGAGAGAGTGGGTGAGATGTTATCAACAAATTTTGTTGAAAATAAGAAAGTTTTGGAGTGAGATTAACAAGTTAAGGAAGCCTAGAGAACAAATGGATTTGTCAGTTAAAAATAGGAGAGGAGAGTTAGAGGTATTGGGAAGATGGAGGGAATATTTTGAGGAATTATTAAATGTTGATGAAGATAGGGAAGCTGTGATTTCGTGTATAGGGCAAGGAGGAATAACATCTTGTAGGAGTGAGGAAGAGCCAGTTGTCAGTGTGGGGGAAGTTCGTGAGGCAGTAGGTAAAATGAAAGGGGGTAAGGCAGCCGGGATTGATGGGATAAAGATAGAAATGTTAAAAGCAGGTGGGGATATAGTTTTGGAGTGGTTGGTGCAATTATTTAATAAATGTATGGAAGAGGGTAAGGTACCTAGGGATTGGCAGAGAGCATGCATAGTTCCTTTGTATAAAGGCAAAGGGGACAAAAGAGAGTGCAAAAATTATAGGGGGATAAGTCTGTTAAGTATACCTGGTAAAGTGTATGGTAGAGTTATTATTGAAAGAATTAAAAGTAAGACTGAGAATAGGATAGCAGATGAACAAGGAGGCTTTAGGAAAGGTAGGGGGTGTGTGGACCAGGTGTTTACAGTGTTTACAGGAAAGAGGGAAATTATTTCCCAGTAAAAGTAGGCCTTAGACAAGGATGTGTGATGTCACCGTGGTTTAATATATTTATAGATGGGGTTGTAAGAGAAGTAAATGCGAGGGTCTTGACAAGAGGCGTGGAGTTAAAAGATAAAGAATCGCACATAAAGTGGGAGTTGTCACAGTTGCTCTTTGCTGATGACACTGTGCTCTTGGGAGATTCTGAAGAGAAGTTGCAGAGATTGGTGGATGAATTTGGTAGGGTGTGCAAAAGAAGAAAATTAAAGGTGAATACAGGAAAGAGTAAGGTTATGAGGATAACAAAAAGATTAGGTGATGAAAGATTGAATATCAGAGGGAGAGAGTATGGAGGAGGTGAATGTATTCAGATATTTGGGAATGGACGTGTCAGCGGATGGGTCTATGAAGGATGAGGTGAATCATAGAATTGATGAGGGGAAAAGGGTGAGTGGTGCACTTAGGAGTCTGTGGAGACAAAGAACTTTGTCCTTGGAGGCAAAGAGGGGAATGTATGAGAGTATAGTTTTACCAACACTCTTATATGGGTGTGAAGCATGGGTGATGAATGTTGCAGTGAGGAGAAGGCTGGAGGCAGTGGAGATGTCATGTCTGAGGGCAATGTGTGGTGTGAATATAATGCAGATAATTCGTAGTTTGGAAGTTAGGAGGAGGTGCGGGATTACCAAAACTGTTGTCCAGAGGGCTGAGGAAGGGTTGTTAGGTGGTTCGGACATGTAGAGAGAATGGAGCGAAACAGAATGACTTCAAGAGTGTATCAGTCTGTAGTGGAAGGAAGGCGGGTAGGGGTCGGCCTAGGAAAGGTTGGAGGGAGGGGGTTAAGGAGGTTTTGTGTGCGAGGGGCTTGGGCTTCCAGCAGGCGTGCGTGAGCGTGTTTGATAGGAGTGAATGGAGACGAATGGTTTTTAATACTTGACGTGCTGTTGGAGTGTGAGCAAAGTAACATTTATGAAGGGGTTCAGGGAAACCGGCAGGCCGGACTTGAGTCCTGGAGATGGGAAGTACAGTGCCTGCACTCTGAAGGAGGGGTGTTAATGTTGCAGTTTAAAAACTGTAGTGTAAAGCTCCCTTCTGGCAAGACAGTGATGGAGTGAATGATGGTGAAAGTTTTTCTTTTTCGGGCCACCCTGCCTTGGTGGGAATCGGCCAGTGTGATAATAAAAAAAAAAATAGTACGGCTTATGCACCAGGGTTATTGACGTACTAGTACGCCTAAATTCTAGCGCTTCAAATCTAGCAAGAGAAAGCTGGTAGGCCTACATATGAAAGAATAAGTCTATGTGGTCAATGTGTGCAGTATAAGAAAAAACCTGCAGCACACACTGCATAATGAGAGAAAAAAAACTTTGACCGTGTTTTTGGTTTAAAACAGCAACTTTGCACTGTATTTTTGTATGGTATTTATGGTTGTATTCTAATTTTCCTGGTCTCATTTTATAGAATGGAAGACATATTACAGAAATTGAGATGATCTTGATTGGTTTCACAATGAAAAATACCTTGAAATTGAGCTCAAAGTAGCAGAAATGTTCGATTTTTGACAAAGTTCAAAAGTAAACACATGCCACGCATCCAATACATGTCAATTGGTGAGTCTAATATTCTTTCACAAGTGCGCTGATATTATTTATAACATTTCTACACTAATGCAGTAGTCTGCATAACAGTAAATCTTCTATTTTTTGTGAGAATAAAAATTCAAAGTGGAAGGCAAAAGAAATATAAGAGGGGCCTGGGGACGTGACTAATGAACAGAGGAAATGTTATTTAGTGCCAGGAATCCCTGTCTTGTTTATTCTGGACCCTATTTGGAAATTGGCATCTTTTGAAATTTGTGTGAAATTGGCAAAATTGCTAATTTCTGACCACTTTACTGGATAGTTGAAATCGGTAATGGGTGGTTTCTTGTACTCGTTCGATAGAAAAAATGGAGTTCTAGCAAAATAGCTATGATTTTTGTCGACTAGTACATTGGAATTGGCCAAAAATAGGGCTCAAAGTGGGCGAAATTGCCGATGCGTAAACATCGTTGAAACCGCTAACTTTGCAAGAGCATAACTCTAAGTTTTCCATCAAATTTCATACTTTTGGTGGCATTATGATCAGGAAAAATTTTCGACCCTGAGAACAAATTTAGGAGAGGGCCTCTCGACCCTGAAAGGGTTAACGAGTGTGTGTTTAATGTGTTCATCCTTACTAGTGTTGTGCCAGAAATGTGGAAGATGGCTAATGTGATTCCTATATTCAAATCAGGGGATAAGTCCATTCCTTCAAATTACCGTCCAATAAGCCTGACATCTATAGTAGGCAAATTATTAGAATCAATTATAGCTGTCATTATTAGAAGTCACCTTGAAGAACATAATTTGATTAATGAATCTCAGCATGGGTTCACAAGAGGTCATTTCCGCCTGACAAATTTACTGACGTTCTTCAGTAGAACATTTGAGGGAGTAGACAGTGATAAAGAATATGATAATGTTTATTTGGATTTTAGTAAAGCCTTCGATAGAGTACCTCACAAGAGACTCTTAAGAAAAGTGGCAGCTCATGGTATAGGAGGTAAAGTTCTAGCAAGGATAGAAGCATGGCTTACCAGAGTTTCCATTAATGGGGGTCAAATCTGAATGGGGATTTGTCACTAGTGGCATTCCACAGGGATCAGTTTTAGGCCCTCTGTTGTTCATAATTTACATTAATGACCTTGATGAAGGAATTACAAGGAGCAGATTTGCTGATGATACAAAAATAGGCTGTATGAGTCATACTGAGGAGGATACCAATGAACTCCAGGAGGATTTGGACAAATTAATGTCTTGGTCTGAAAAATGACAGATGAAGTTCAATGTGGATAAGTGTAAGGTACTAGTCCTCAGTAATGAAAATAACCCTCGAAGCTATAAACTAGGTGAAGTAGAGCTTGATCATACAGAATGTGAAAAAGACTTGGGAGTCATGGTAAGCAGAAATCTAAAGCCAAGACAGCAGTGCCTAAGTGTGCTCAACACTTAGGATTTATTTCAAGAAGTATAAGTAACAGAAGTCCAAAAGTTATTTTACAGCTCTATACATCACTAGTGAGGCCTCATTTAGATTATGCCACTCAGTTTTGGCCTCCTTACTACAGGATGGATATAGACTCATTGGAGAACATACAGAGAAGAATGACTAAAATGATTTACTGTATAAGGAATCTCCCGTATGAAGATAGAGCCTTGAATCTCCACTCTCCAGAGAAACATAGAATGAGGGGAGATATAATTGAGGTGTATAAGCGGATGATGGGGATAAACAAAGGTGATATTAATAAAGTACTGAGGGTGTCGAACCAGGTAAGAACAAGAAATAATGGATTTAAGTTAGATAAATTTAGATTCAGAAAGGACATAGGTAAGTACTGTTTTTCAAACAGAGTTGTGGATGTGTGGAACGGTCTTCCGAATAGGGTGATTGAGGCAAGGACCTTGGGCAGCTTTAAAAAGAGATTGGACAAATATATGAGTGGGAGGGGCTCGGTTTGATTGGTGTCATGGGTACAGGAGTAAATTCTTGGGTAGTTTAGGGTAGGGGTGATTTTGATAAGGACCTGCCTTGTATGGGTCAGTAGGCCTTCTGCAGTGTTCCTCCATTCTTATGTGTGTGGGGAAGTACCCTGGCTGGTGTGTGGGGAAGTGCCCTTTTTGGTGTACATAAGAACATAAGGTGATGAGGGTATCAAATGATTTAGATAAAGAAAAATTGGATATCAAATTGGGGAGGAGGAGTATGGAAGAAGTGAATGTTTTCAGATACTTGGGAGTTGACGTGTCGGCGGATGGATTTATGAAGGATGAGGTTAATCATAGAATTGATGAGGGAAAAAAGGTGAGTGGTGCGTTGAGGTATATGTGGAGTCAAAAAATGTTATCTATGGAGGCAAAGAAGGGAATGTATGAAAGTATAGTAGTACCAACACTCTTATATGGATGTGAAGCTTGGGTGGTAAATGCAGCAGCGAGGAGACGGTTGGAGGCAGTGGAGATGTCCTGTCTAAGGGCAATGTGTGGTGTAAATATTATGCAGAAAATTCGGAGTGTGGAAATTAGGAGAAGGTGTGGAGTTAATAAAAGCATTAGTCAGAGGGCAGAAGAGGGTTGTTGAGGTGGTTTGGTCATTTAGAGAGAATGGATCAAAGTAGAATGACATAGAAAGCATATAAATCTATAGGGGAAGGAAAGAGGGTAGGGGTCGTCCTCGAAAGGGTTGGAAAGAGGGGGTAAAGGAGGTTTTGTGGGTGAGGGGCTTGGAAACTTCCAGCAAGCGTGCATGAGCGTGTTAGATAGGAGTGAATGGAGACGAATGATACTTGGGACCTGACGATCTGTTGGAGTGTGAGCAGGGTAATATTTAGTGAAGGGATTCAGGGAAACCGGTTATTTTCATATAGTCGGACTTGAGTCCTGGGAAATGGGAAGTACAATGCCTGCACTTTAAAGGAGGGGTTTGGGATATTGGCAGTTTGGAGGGATATGTTGTGTATCTCTATACGTATATGCTTCTAAACTGTTGTATTCTGAGCACCTCTGCAAAAGCAGTGATAATGTGTGAGTGTGGTGAAAGTGTTGAATGATGATGAAAGTATTTTCTTTTTGGGGATTTTCTTTCTTTTTTTTTGGGTCACCCTGCCTCGGTGGGAGACGACCGACTTGTTGGAAAAAAAAAAAAAAAAAGAACATAAGAAAGCAGGAACACTGCAGCAGACCTGTTGGCCCATACTAGGCAGATTCTTCACAAACCATCCCACCAACAGAATATTTGCCCAACCAATTTTCAGCACTTCCCAAGCAATAAGCTTTGATAATTCTATTCACTCCTGCGCAAGTCCCACTCATATCAAATCATGTGTGTGGAGAAGTACCCTGGCTAGTGTGTGGGGAGGTACCCTGGCTGGTGTGTTCTTTCTTGAATTCTATCGTGTTTCTTGCCTTCTTTACCAAAGGGCTGGCACTAGGACCTTTCTTTTGGCCCATGGTGGCTTATTTAGCAGTTGCAAGCACAAAAACAATGGATTATTACGAAATTTATCGTATGAACTCGTGGGGTGATGGTCACTTGCCGAGAAATGATGCCACACTAACTCTGAATGGTGTGTGTGGGAGCCTTTGTGTGCACATGGATGCGTTCCATACTACCGACAAATGATGAGGCAAATCACGAAACACAAGGTTATATTTTGTCGAAAAAAGTTGCTGAAAGTCAAAATTCACGAAGTGCAGGGCTCACGAAACTTGGGGGTCCACTGTATAATGTTTGTCGCATACAGGGCAAGTGTTTCCTGACGCGGGTCTTAGTCATATGATGACCCACAGCTGGAGCTTTTGGTCATCTGACCAAGGACTTCCGCTGGCTTACCGGTCCACCTCTTTAAAAATCATGGTTATGATTATAACCATTAAAGTAATTTCCCTTTTTTATTCCTGAGTTCTTGAATTCTTCATGCAGTTTTATTATATTTACAATAATCAAATTAACCACTAAACCCAAAAGGGTCATACAGCAAAAAAAAAAAAAAAAATGCTAGGTGTGTATTATAACTCCTTTGACAAGGTAGTTAACAAGTAAGACTAAATTTCTAGTTTCACTATAATAAACACAATTATATACATTTTTATTAGAATATTTCCTCAAGGCAGGTTCTTTTGATGCCACTAAGAGACTATGAATTCAAGGGACTGGACTTGCCCTCCCCTTGCTTGGATCGAGCCTGACTGCTTCCCATATCTCAGTTACTGTATTACCTTAAGTGTTTAGTGCATCCTCCATAATACAGTAATATATAGTACAGGTTGGCCATCACTAATCTGGCAATCGGTAATCTGGTTCCATCAGTAATCTGGCACTAATTTCGGCTAGCATAACTTCAAATTTGCAGGGTTGCCACACCAACCTGCCACTGTTTGCTGGCACTACTTGCTGCACAAGTCATTCCAATTTCTTTTTCTCCATTTATTGTTATAACCTGCTCATTTTTAGCCCTAGCCATGGTTCCAATGAACAAAAGAAATTATTCTCATTGTGTAAAGCACATACACCGTACATTGTCCATAGAAGATAAGGTGGTTTTGAAGCCACTGTCAGTTGCCATGAGCTCAGCTCATTCAGATAAGTTATGACTGGTAAATTTGGGCCTACATATGAAAGAATAGGTCTTTGTGGTAAGTGTGTACTATATAAAAAAAAATCCTGCAGCACAGTGTATAATAAGAAAAAACTGTGACCGAGCTTATGGTGTAAGCCCGACTTTGCGGTGTATTTTCATATGGTTCGTATGGTTGTATTCTCATTTTTTTGGTCTCATTTGATAAAATGGAAGATATATTACAGAAATAGATATAATTTTGATTGGTTTCACACCGGAAAGTACCTTAAAACTGAGCTCAAAGTAGTGTAAATGTTTGATTTTTGCTAATGTCCAATACGTGTCCAACTGGTCGGTCTAATACACAGTCAAGAATGGGTTGACATTATTTATACAGTTATTACAATAATACAGTACTCTGCATAACAGTAAATCTATTTTTTGTGTGAATAAAAATTCAAAATGGCAAGCAAGCATAATATAAGAGGGGCCTGGAGATGTGACTAATGAACAGAGAAAACATTATTTTAGTGCTAGGAATGTCTGCATTGTTTATTCTAGACCCTATTTTGAAATTGGCATCTTTTGATGTCTGTGTGAAATTGGCCAAATTATCAATTTCTGACCATGTTATTAGGTAATTGAAATGGGTGAATGGGCAGTTTTTTGTACTCAATCAACAGAATAAAGGATACTAGTGAAGTAGCTATGAGTTTGGTAGACTGGAACAATGGAATGGGCCAAAAATAGGGCATAAATTGTGTGAAATCACTGATGCATAAATATCGCCGTTGGGTTAAGTATATTCTAACCTAACCACTCTATAATCCGGCAAAATCACTAATCCAGCACCCTACAGGTCCCGATGATGTCTGATTAGTGATGGCCAACCTGTATTAACATGTACTGTTACATGCTAGTTTTCACAGAATGAATTTAACTTGTGCGTTTTCATTCACAGCTTGTTCAGATGAATCCTTATGCAGCTCTTTGCAACAAAATGCTGCATGATGTTTTCAGTAAGCTGCAGCGTGGTGAATGTGCAGATGTATAAGGTATCCAACAAGAAAGATTTAATATGATTTATAGGAGTACACCAATACAGGTACTGTGTAATGAAGGATGAAATTGTTACTCATTTCTGGTTGTAAAAAATAAGTATTTTCCAATATTTTTACAGCACTATTCAGTAAAACTAGCCTTTAGTTTGAAGGATTTTCCATCTCTACTTTAAATATTGGCATACCCAGTAATGTGTGCTATTTTCCATTTGTTTGCCAATTTATGCTCTTGCAGCAAAATCCTGAAAACTGTCTGAAGTGGATACTTTTGAAAGTCTGGTGATGTCCTGTTCAGTCCTATTATTTTTTTTTTTTTTTTGTTTATACAGTATATAATTTTTTTTACATTCTCTTTGGTTATTTCAGTATCCTTTTATTTCAGCTGTCTGGGATTCAGATCTGTTACACTTAATATTTAATACATCACACATTTCCTCAATTTCATTTAATTTATTTTTGTCTGGAAAACTGTGTATTTTGCTTTAAATATTTAACCCTTTCATTGGCCATCACATAGAACTGTCAGTGAGGCCAGGGTCCTTCATGTAGTTCTGCAACATTAGCTTACTAAAGTAACTATGAGTAGTAAACTTTGGTCTAGATATGAGAGAATGGGTTTGCGCAGAGAGTACAGTAGGGCCCCACTTATACGGCAGGTTAGGTTCCAGGCTACCGCCGTAAAGTGGAACACCCTTTTTATTTTTGTTATAAATGCATACAAACACTAGATAACAAGTTTACACTAACATATATTAAGTTAGCAATAGAACCAGGCATCAAAAAACTTATTGTAAGAAATCAAGTGTGGTATGTATGGTAGTCAGCCAGGCTACCATACCAGGCCACCCCACCCACACATATGATATTTAAGCATCCCAGAGCGATAAAATGTATATACAGTTCACTCATTACTTACCTTAAAATATTTGTAGTCTTAATGTAAGGTCAGGAGTAAGTAAATGAGATAAAACGAATAAATGAGAGAGAGAAAGAATGAGTGCATGAGAGAGGACAGGCGCAGAGTTATGTAAACAAACCAGGCGAAGGTAAGTTTTGTAAACAAAGTGTACACGTCTGGTTTGTGTAAAAGTTACATTGTGTACAGGTTGTCTCTACATTGATACGGTAAAATAAATAAAGAAGAACACTCCCATTCTCATGTAGCATCATTTTGAGAAGAAATGATGCTCTGAGTGAAGGCAATGGAAATAAGTCACTCTGACTTTTTTGGGTTATCCTAGGTTCTCTACACATAATGTTATGTATGATAATCTATGAAAACTGAAATTTGTGTATACCTGAATAAACTTACATACATACGAAAGGAAAAATTTTTTCTACATTTTACCCCCAGTAACACATTTCTCTTATGTTTGATTAGAGAAAATGTTATTCTGCCGTCACTTGTACAAGTTATCTGGCACCACATCTCATATTTATGTTTATTTATTCTATTGTGGGGTGTATTTATCATCTTTTTTATGTTATGTATTCGTGTTTATTATATAATTTTGAAGAAAATTCATGGATGGATTAATGAAAATGTGTATATTAACGTAATATACGACATTTAATGAGACTCGGTGATTATTATTATTATCATTTCTAATATGACGTCACTTGTGCAAGTCGTCTGCTACCACATCTCCATTTATGTTTATTTATTCTACTGTGGGGGGTATTTATCTTTTTTATGTTATGCATCGTGTTTATTATATAATTTTGAAAAAATATCATAGATGGATTAATGAAAATGTGTATATTAATGTAATATACGACATTTAAATGAGACTCGATGATTATTATTATCATTACTAATATGACGTCTGGAGACATAAGACACTCTTAGTTATGCATCTGCTCTTATTGTATTTTTGTACTGTATTGTGCAATTGGATAAATAAATAATATAATCATAAATACCTGCATGCCAGCACAGTGTGTAAGTTTATTTAGGTACAGGTATACATAAGTATAATTATCAGAGTATATATAAAATATGAAATAACTTTTAAAAACACTTGAAATTTTGGAGTTTCCAGATAAAATGGAGAGACTTAGTACTTATTGAGCTCACAGAGAATGTAAACAAACAGGGTGGGGCGCGGTGACCGTATTAGAAAGTCAGGTGGGGGGAGCCGTATATCGAGTTTTGGTCATAATTTGAAATGACCGTATTAGCGGAAAGCGGGGCCCTACTGTACAATATAAGAAATAATCCTGCCCCATGCATTGCATGATGATAAAAGCAAAACCCTGACCATGTGTTTTGTTTAACCCTTTCAGGGTCCGTGCCGTAGATCTACGGCTTTACGTTGAGAGTCCAAACCGTAGATCTACGCCATGAGCTCAGCTCACTCTGATAGGTGTGAGCGGTAAAGTTGGGTCTAGATATGAGAGAATACATCTATGTGGTATGTGTGCACTGCATAAAACAAATCCTGCAGCACACAGTGCGTAACAAGAGAAAAAAAACTAAGACCGTAATTTTTGATTAAACAGCAACTTTGCAGTGTTTTTTCGTATGTGATTTCTTGGTCTCATTTGATAGAATGGAAGATATATTACAGAAATAGAGATGATTTTGATTGGTTTTAGTACTGAAAATGGCTTGAAGCTGAGCTCAAAGTAGCGGAAATGTTAAATTTTTGCTGATGTTCAAGAGTAAACAAATGACCTCACACGTCTAATACACACCAGCTGGTGGGTCTAATATACGGTCACAAATGTGCTGATATTATTTATACAATTATTACAGTATTGCATGACAGTAAATCTATTTTTTGGTTTGAATAAAAATTCATTATGTGAATTAAAAATCAAAATGGAATTCATTTGTAAAGCCTATAAACATAACTAATGAACAGAGGAAATGTTAGTTTAGTGCCAGGGATGCCTGCATTATTTATTCTGGACCCTGTTTTGAAATTTGAATATTTTGAACTTTGCACTAAATTGGCGATTTCTTGTGCTCAATCGATAGAATAGAAGTAATACTAGTGAAATAGCTAAGAATTTGGTCGACTGGAATAAGGTAATTGGCCTAAAATGGGAGTCAGTCGGCAAAATCGCCAATGTGTAAATATTGCTGACACATCAAAATTCACAAGAGCATAATTTCATCAATTTTCCATCAAATTTTGTACTTTTTGTTTTATTACCTTCAGGAAAAGATTCCCTACCATTTCAGAAGAAAAATAAAATTATTTTTTGAAAATTCTTGGACACTGGTGTGCACTTTGAAATTTGGCCTCTGGACTCTGAAAGGGTTAAAATAACAACTTTGAGGCATTTTCTAGAATGGTTTTTATTGTTTTATTCTCTGTTTCTTGGTACCATTTATAAGACCGGAAGATATACTACTGAAATAGAGAATTTTAGTGGCTTTCAGGACCAGCAGTAGCTTCAAATTGGACTCTTTAAGTAGAGATACTTGGTTTTTGTCAAGCTTCCTGAGGATAAGTAAGCCCCCCCCCCCCTACACTCCCCAGTCTGTTATACTTTTTTTAATAGGTCTGATTCGGTTGTAATACCATAAACCATGACCAATCATTAGACATGAAATAGAGTAAATCTTCTGGTTTTGTGTGATTATGAATGCAAAATGGAAGGAAAGTGTAATAGAGGAGAGGCCTGGGGATGTGATAAATGAATAGAGGAAATGTTCTAGTGCCAGGAATGTCTATATTGTTTGTTGCACTCTATTTTTAAATTGGTATTTTTTTTAAATTTGTGTAAAATTGGTCAAATTACAGACTTTTGTGCACTTTATAGGGTAGTTGTGATAGTTGGATTGGCAGTTTATTGTGTTTAGTAATTAGAACAGAATGCATACTAGTGAAATAGCTAAAAATCTGGTCAAATGGAGCAATGGAATTTACTTAAAACATATATGATAGATTGGATAGAGCAAGATGGCAGATGTTGCAAGTGTATGGAATACAGTTACTAAATGCTGTAAAGAGTTTTTATGAGGATAGTGAGGCTCAGGTTAGGATGCGTGGGAGAGAGGGAGATTATTTTCCAGTAAAAGTAGGCCTTAAACTGGGATTTGAGATGTCACCATGGTTGTTTAATATATTTATAGAAGGGGTTGTAAAAGAAATAAATGCTAGGGTGTTGGGGAGAGGGATTAAATTATGTGGAATTAGATACAAAATGGGAACTGAGTTACTTTTAGCTGATGATACTGGGAGATTTTGAAGAGAAGTTGCAAAGGTTGGTGGATGAGTTTGGGAGGGTGTGCGAGGGAAAGAAGTTTAAAGTGATGAGGGTATCAAATGAGTCAGGAAAGGAATAACTATCAGACTGGAGGGAGTATGGAAGAAGTGAATGTGTTTAGATATTTGGGAGTGGACGTGTTGATGAATGGGTATATGAAGGACGGGGTAAACTATAGAATTGCTAAAGGAAAGAAAGGTGGAGGGTGCATTGAGGTATCTATGGAGGCAACAAAAAAAAAAAACTTATCC
The DNA here is from genome assembly GCF_026875155.1 of Cherax quadricarinatus. NCBI lineage: Eukaryota > Metazoa > Arthropoda > Malacostraca > Decapoda > Parastacidae > Cherax > Cherax quadricarinatus. The sequence continues at coordinate 52,007,383 of NC_069409.1, read as the reverse complement.
ATGGAGGCAAAGAAGGGACTGTATGAGAGCATAGTGGTACCAACACATGTATATATGGGTGTGAAGCATGGGTTGTGAATGTTGCAGCGAGGAGGAGGCTGGAGGCAGTGGAGATATCATGTCTAAGGGTAATGTGTGGGGTAAATATTATGCAGAGAATTTGTAGTGTGGAAATTAAGAGGGGCTGCAGAGTTACAAAAAATATTATTCAAAGGATGAGGAGGGGGTTGGGTAATTTAGAGTGGATGGAGCAAAATAGGATGACTTGGAGGGACTAGGGGTCATCCCAGGAAAGGATGGGTTTTGTGTGCAAGGGGCTTGGACATACAGCAGGCGTGTGCTGTGTGTGTGTGTGTGTGTGTGTGTGTGTGTGTGTGTGTGTGTGTGTGTGTGTGTGTGTGGTAGGAGTGGAGACGAATGGTTTTTGGTACTGCACAAGCTGTTGGAGTGTGAGCAGGGTAATATTTTGTGAAGAGATTCGGTGAAACCAGTCAGCCAGATTTGATTCCTGGAGGTGGGAAGTACAATGCCTGCACTCTAAAGGAGGGGTTTGGGATATTTACTGTTTATACTGACAGCTAAACTGTAGTATCTACATGCCTCTGGCAAGACAGCAATAGTGTTAACGATGGTGAAAGTGTTTCTTTTTCGGGTCACCTTCCCTTGGCCAACACATGCGGTAAAATCGTCTATGCAGAACTTTCATGGCACACACAACTGTGATAAACACCTCAATTACTGGGAATGCTTGAAATTCCTCAACCTGTACTCCCTAGAATGCAAGTGGGAGAGATACGTGATTATATACACTGGTATTAATCCCTCTAGGATTTTCCAAACTTTCACACAAAAATCATTCCCTGTGAAAGCAAAAGATTCGGCAGACGATGCAACATCCCCACAATGAAAAGCAGGGGTGCCACTAGCACAATAAGTGTCAGGGACCCCAAGACTGTTCAACTGCCTCCCAGCATACATAAGGGAGATTACCAATAGACCCCCCGACTGTCTTCAAGAAGGCACTAGACGGGCACATAACATCAGTACCTGACCAGCCGGGCTGTGGTTCGTAAGTCGGGTTGTGTGTGGCTAACGGTAACAGCCTGGTTGATCAGGCACTAATCCATCATGAGGCCTGGTCACAGACCAGGCCGCAGGGGTGTTGACCCCTGAAACAACCTCCAGGTATAAATTGCACCTGTGTAATTTCATAAATATCCCATCAAATTTTGTAATTAAAAAAAACAAATTAAACTGGACACTGGGAACAGTATTAATTTTGGGAGTGTGGACAGTGAAAGAGTTAATTTTGTTTTCACAAGTTAATACAAGATTTGGTTCTGTGCTCTTATCAATCATTTCTGTACTGAAGATTGTCTTTTTTGTATATTTATGGCCTGTTTGAATTTTGTTAGTCTTGTGATCCCCATTTCTTATATTGATTCAGACCTTTCTTTTTCATAGCTGTCCAACACCTTTGATTAACTATTTTGTGTTGCATTTTTTTTTCCCAGAAACTGATTAGTTGAAAATTTCTGCTTATGTTCTAGTAAATAATAGGTCTAATGGTGACGGTATTCTCTCTTATTTGTCACTATAAAACTATTAGACTCCTATTCAGTTTAATCCTTATAAGCTGCCAAACTTACTTATTAAAATCTTCAATATCAATAACCTTTTTCATGGTCACCCAATAATAATTCACTTAGTATATTATGTATAGCGATCCCTTTAGTTATGATTTTAATCCGTGCCAGATGTATCACACCTCCAAACCTTTAGTTCTATGCATATTATGGGGCACATAAAAATAACCCTCAACCAACTACATTGTTTTCAAAATTTGTCAGCAGTTATTAGGGATTTCATATAAATTTTGTATTAAGCACACATTCTGAAACTGCTTGCAGTGAATGACCCCCTTCCCCACAGGTTAAGGCATTCACAAATGTAGTATCTGAAATAGCTTTTTAGGTTTACATCTTTGGTTTTGCATTATACCCTATCTATTAAAGCAGATGTATAAATAAAAAAAAAAACTGGAATATTGCATTTTAATAATTACAAAATAATACCCTTCATACATACTGGTACAAAATTTAATGTTGCCAACGGATCCCTTTCATGAAATTCAGCATCTGCAACAGAAAATGGTTGTTGACCTGTTAAACCTCCCCCACCCCTCCCACTGCCAATAAATAAAAAATATTTTAGTTCTATTTCAATCTAGGGAGTTAGTGTTGCTTAACAAATAATGTTGTTGTCATACTCCTATAATTTCACTATACTGTACATTAACATAAGAATGCAATTTTTGGTAATAAAAGGAATGGAATATTTTACTTATACATAAAATAAATACCTGTAATAGTTCAATATGTTAACTTATTTCAAACTAAACCATTCATTTCAACATTTGTGCACAATTCTGCCATAGAACCCAGAGTGCTCTATAGTGTAAATGACAGCAAGATGAATAATTAAAATTCATATTTCTATCACTGACCTTATATATGGAGAAAGCATCCAAGCTACATTGCATAATGTAAAACAAACAAAACAGTCATATGCAGGCTTAAACGTTTTAATGAAGTGATGGGGAGTAACTTTTCTTTGTGCTGATATTACTTGGGCCATATTTAGAAGTGATGTATGAATCTTAAGTAATGGTTCTGACTTTGATAAAATGATCATACACTGCTAATACAACCATCAGTGACCACCAAGTACTTCATGTATGAAAAAAATTAAATTTTGTCTGAAAACTAAATTCACCAATTCAAAAAAAAAAATTAATCTTTCTGGTCATAAACCTCAAAAATTATGAAACCTTTAAACTGCATACTAAAACATGAGATTTCTACTTTAGTGTCAAACCAAGATGAACCATCTAGTTCACTGGTTAAAAATTTTAAGTACTGGTAATGTTTCCTAAGATTCTGTAGTTTTTCCATCCTCTATACCTTCTTTTGAAACTTCTTTCTGTAAATCTTGAACACCGCTTCCCTTTTCAGGCATCACCTCTCCCATCTCTGCTGCATCAACATCATCTTTTTCAACCATCTCAAATGCCTGAGAGTTTGAATTTTCTGACTCTGTTTCACTTGCAGCAGTCTGTTCCTCAGCAACCCTAGAAAGAACAAAGATGATTCTTTATCTGTACCACCTCAGAAGAAACAAGGCAAACCTACAACAGAGAAGCTCCTCAAGTGAAATAATGAGTCAACACTGCGAGAACACTTCAACCTTCATCGACACAATTAAACATGAATGGTGGTTAACAGTATAAAAGTTTGTCTCGTACTGAGAGAGACTGCAACCCTCCCTTATTATGATTATTATTATAATGATGGGGGAGTGCTAAACCCCTTAATTATAATTAGATGGTAAATATTTACCCTCTAATCAGAAACTCTTACTCGAGTTTCCATCATAAGAAAAAATAATTACTACGAACAAGAATTAACATGTTGATGGATAATGACATTCAATTTAAGTAATAAATAAAAGTGAAGTATAAATTTGTATTTTTATCCTTATGGGTCTAGATTTATGGGGCAGCAGCTGTATAGCCCTTGTGGCTTAGCGCTTCTTTTTTGATTATAATAATAATATGGGGCAGCAGATACTACACAAATACTCAATCAGTATATTCCCATTTTTTCCATGGCCAGCCTCAATACCCTGTACTATACTATTTTTCTAGTCTGAATCATTCTTAACCTAATCCATTCTTGAAACAAACACATACACTGCCTTTCAGTCATTAAGTTTCACTTTTCATTTTTCTACTTGTCTGTACCCAGGTAGCCCTCCCTTTCACATCTATAAGCCACAAAATTCAATACCAATCTATGAGAATGTGTATTAACCCCTTAACTGTCCAATGTAGATCTACGGTCTTACAGCTAGCCCTCCAAATGTAGATCTAAGTTTTATATTTCCTGTCTCCAAATTTAGCACAACTGGCCTGAGATGCCTGGTCAGCATAGAATGGGTCTCAACACTTGATATGTGCAGTATTAAAGAAATCTGGGACCACTTCGTAACTTGTGGGAGCACCAGTTCAGTTGAGCACCAGCTAGAGCAAATAGCATGGCAAACACCAGGGATTCACTGATGTCATGTCGTATTAACACTCATCTTTTAAGAGGAAAGTGATGTTGACCCTGAGTTTAGTGACTTTCAGGTCAATGTGGTCACAAGTGTTCGAAGAAATATCAAAAACCTTGATAATAACCCTTGTGCAACACCCTTTCAATTTTGGTACCACTGGTAGTGTCATCCTGCCAAAATGTCCTATAACCTATGCCCTAAGTACAAAGAAAATTCTGGAACGTGTAATATGTGTTCGGCAGGCTGACTAGCTGGCTCTATCTGTCTCTGTCTCTCTCTTACTCTGTCTCTATCTCACAGGTCCACACAAATACAATTATGCATAGTGTAAATTACCTAGGATAACCAAAAAAAATCCAGAGTGCTATACTGTGCATGAAGATATAATGCATAATAAGCATGTCTGGCAAGTAATACACATTTTCACTTGTTCAGGAATCAGACGTGACTACTCTGCATTGTGTGTAATACCTGTTGGTTCATGAATCGCTCTCTCTCTCCGAGACAGAGAGAGAGACAAGCAGAGACAAAGACAGATAAGCAGAGACAAATACAGTGGACCCCCGCCTTACGTTAAATCTGCCATACGAAGCATTTGAACACAAAAATTTTGCCTCGCCTCACAATAAAAAACTCGCCTTACGTGATTTGTCTGGGACGCGTCCCACGCGTGGCCTCAGCTGCCCCGTGGGTGCCAGTGTTTACAAGCCAGCCAGTGCAGTCGCACCTAAGCATACATTCGGTACATTTCACATTATCACTGTTTTTAGTGCTTGTAGCTGCAAAATAAGTCACCATGGGCCCCAAGAAAGCTTCTAGTGCCAACCCTATGGTAAAAATGGTGAAAATTACTATGGAAATGAAGAAAGAGATAATTACTAAGTACGTACGAAAGTGGAGTGCATGTCTCGGAGCTGGCCAGGTTGTATACCAAACCCCAATCAACCATCACTACTATCTTGGCCAACAAAACGGCGATCAAGGAAGCTGTTCTTGCAAAAGGTGCAAGTTTGTTTTCGAAACAGAGATCGCAAGTGATAGAAAATGTTGAGAGACTGTTATTGGTGTGGATAAACGAAAAACAGATAGTAGGAGATAGCATCTCTCAAGCGATCATATGTGAAAAGGCTAGGAAGTTGCATGACGATTTAATTAAAAAAAATGCCTGCAACTAGTGGTGATGTTATTGAATTTAAGGCCAGCAAAGGTTGGTTTGAGAGATTTAAGAATCGTAGTGGCATACAGTGTGTGATAAAGCATGGCGAGGCTGCCAGTTCGGACCAAAAAGCGGCTGAAAAATATGTGAAGGAATTCAAGGAGTACATAGACAGCGAAGAATTGAAACCTGAACAAGTGTTTAATTGCAACAAAACAGGCCTGTTTTGGAAGAAATTCCCAAGCAGGACCTACATTACTCAGGAGGAAAAGGTACTCCCAAGACATAAGCCTATGAAAGACAGACTTACTCTTCTGATGTGTGCTAATGCTAGTGGTGATTGCAAAGTGAAGCCTTTACTGGTGTATCACTCAAACTCCCAGAGCGTTCAGGCAAAACAATGTCCTCAAGGTTAATTTGATGTGGAGGGCAAACAGTAAGGCATGGGTCACTTATTATTATTATAATCAAAAAGAAGCGCTAAGCCACAAGGGCTATACAGCGTCATGGGTCACTAGGGACTTTTTCTATGACTGGTTACACCATGCATTTGCCTCCAATGTGAAAAATTACCTAATGGAAAAGAAATTGGACCTTAAGTGCCTCCTGGTATTAGACAATGCTCCTGGTCATCCTTCAGACTTGGCAGAGCGACTTTCTGGGGACATGAGCTTCATTAAGGTCAAGTTTTTGCCTCCTAATACCACTCCTCTCCTGCAGCCCATGGACCAGCAGGTCATTTCAAACTTCAAAAAACTACACAGAAACTATGTTTCAAAAGTGCTTTGAAGTGACCTCAGACACTCGATTGACTCTAAGAGAGTTTTGGAAAGATCACTTTAGTATCCTCAGTTGTGTAAACCTTATAGATAAGGCTTGGGAGGGAGTGACTAAGAGGACCTTGAATTCTGCTTGGAAGAAATTGTGGCCACAATGTGTAGAAGAAAGGGATTTTGAAGGGTTTGAGGCTAACCCTGAGAAGCATATGCCAGTTGTGGAATCCATTGTGGCATTGGGGAAGTTCTTGGGGTTGGAGGTTAGTGGGGAGTATGTGGAGGAGGACAATGAAGAACTAACCACTGATGAGCTGCAAGATCACCTTCAACAGCAAGAGGCCAGACCTGAGGAAACTGCTTCAGAGGAGGGGAGAGAGAAATTGAGGAAGTTGCCTACTTCAAAGATTAAGGAAATGTGTGCAAAGTGGGCTGAACTGCAAACCTTTGCAGATGAAAATCACCCTGACACAGCTACTGCAAGCCGTGTTGGCAAACTGTACAATGACAATGTTATGGCCCATTTTAAGAAAGTCTTAAAAGGAACGGGAGGTACAGAGCTCTATGGACAGATTTGTTGTGTGACAGAGGTCCAGTGACTCAAGCTGGTCCTAGTGGCAGTAAAAGAAGAAGGGAAGTAACCCCAGAAAAGGACTTGCTACTGCAAGTCCTAATGGAAGGGGATTCTCCTTCTAAACCATAACAACTTCCACACTCTCTCCCTTCCATCCCATCAATCATCACCAGATCTTCAATAAAGGCAAGTGTCATGTATTATATTCTTAGTATAGTAGTAATTGTGCATGCCTTCTTCAGTTTGTGTGTATTAAAATTAATATTTCATGTGGTAAAAATTTTTTTTTTTTCATACTTTGGGGTGTCTTGCATGGATTAATTTGATTTCCATTATTTCTTATGGGGAAAATTAATTTGCCTTACGATAATTTCGGCTTACGATGAGCTCTCAGGAATGGATTAATATCGTAAGGCGGGGGTCCACTGTAGAGGTAGACAGATGGACAGACAGACATGTTTATGTGTAACAGTGAAAACAAATAAAGCCAAGGCAGTGCACATTCATCAAATGTTACTGCACTGTCAGCAGTGAAGTGACACTCGTCTTACACCATGCTTCAAAGAAACTTATTATTATAAACTCCCACATGTCCAAAACATTATTGGGACCTATAAACACTATGTACATATTTCTAGACAATATTATGTGACTAAGGTAGGTGAAAATGTTCACCTGTCACTGTGTTTGTGACTAATATTAGTGTCAGAACAAAGACTGGCTTTGAAATCACAAAAACTACTACAAATTATAATTATCAGAATATAAAAATTATATAAAAAAAAAGAAAAAGAAAAAAGGTGTATCAGCAACACTTCTGCAAGCGGCAGTGCTTCCTGTTGCCGTCAGGTGAGCAACAAACTTTGCGCCCTTATATCTCTGTACTTACAGAGATTATGTAAAAAGTGTTCTCTTTATTTAAAAAAAAAAAAAAATTATTCAGAGCAATAGGCGGGAGAACATAGACCTACGTTTGGACAGTTAACGGGGTTAATGCTGTGGAAAACATATATTAAACTGTCGTATCTGAGCTCCTCTGCAAAGACAGCTATTATGGTGAAAGTGTTGAATGATGATGAAAGTATTTTCTTTCTTTTTGGGTCACCCTGCCTCGGTAGGAGATGGCCGACGTGTTGAAAAAAAAATATATAAGTGAAGCTCTAAACCTGTAGGGGTCATATAGTGCCTCGGAAATAAGGCAATCAGGTTTGATCCAATGAAGTGGAGGATCGCTCCAATCTTCCGAATCAAAAACCCTTCAGCATCAAGGCACCTCCCTTTGAAGGGTGCACTGGAAAACAGGAAATTAATCTCCTATTTCTGTATGACTTGTGGGTTTAGTGCTTACTGTTGATTATAATAATAATCAGGAAAATTTAATATATAGAAAGCTCTAAACCCACATTCTTGAAAGAAAATATGGAGAGACTGAGGTGCACAGGTGTAAGGCACGTATAAAGGTGATGTAAAGAGGGTGCTGTAATATGTACAATACTCACCTATCAATATCAGTTTCATGTTTATCAGTTTCCGCTGCTGTGTCTGGACTGTCGAGTGTATCATCCATATCGGATTTCTTATCTTGCCCCTCTCGTTCCTTTTCATCTTCATCTTTAATCTTTTTCTTCTTTTTTTTCTTTTCATATCCAGCTCCTCGGTACTCGTACTGTAAATGCAAGGTTGCAAAAAGTGCTAAGTGCATAGGTGATGAGTGTGTAATTTATTATTTTATGTGACATGTGAACTGATGTTTTGAGAACTAATGTGCCATCTACTGTGCTTTAACATACAGTTTATAAAAATAAATTAAAGTACTAAACTATGGGAGTAGTATTGGAATATTGGGCACATTTTTTTGCTGTTGAAGTTCCCCTTAGCATATCTCCAAAGTAATGCTACTCAAATACTACTACTCACATAATAGATATCACAAAATAGTATTCAAAGGATGACATACAAATTGCATGTACTGTACATAAATATGATGCTGAAATTGCATTAAAAACTTACATGATATAGAGGCCAGAAGGAGGCAAAGAATCCAACATCTTCAGTAAGATTAGGCAAAAGCCACAAATGATGTATTCCCATTGTCAACACCCAGATAATGATGAATACGATGAACCGCAACACAGCCAGGCCCAAAATCACACCTAAGAAACCAGCTGCTGCCACACTCAAGTAATATACACCTTTCCTAAAAAGTGAAAATATATATAAATTGCATTGGGTATTTATGTTACAATTAAATGCTTAAAAATAATGCAGTTAAACTTGCCTAATTATTGCAAAGTGCATTTGGCTTTCTATATACGTATATTTAACCCTTAAACTGTCCAAACGCAGATCTATGTCCACGTGCGGGGGGCTCCGAACGTAGATCTACGTTTTTTTTACATGCTTTCAAATAGAGAAAAATCAAGGTCGGAGCACTACGCACATGAACGTAGATCTACGTTTGAACAGTTTAAGGGTTAATACTGTACTGCAAATCAAACCAGCCTGGTAACCCAAGCAGTATTGTACTGCAAATCTGTATAGCCCTGTGCAGATGTGCTGAACAGTCCTGCGCAGATGTACAAAACAGTCCTGCACAGATGTACAAAATAGTCCTGTGCAGATGTACAAAACAGTCCTGCGCAGATGTACAAAACAGTCCTGCGCAGATGTACAAAACAGTCCTGTGCAGAGGTACAAAACAGTCATGTGCAGAGGCACAAAACAGTCCTGTGTGAATGTACAAAACAGGCCTGTGCAGATGTACAGAACTGTCCTGCACAGATGTACAGTACAGTCCTGCATAGAATGTATAAAGCACTGCTGTGTTGATGTATTCCAAGGAAATGGACCTGACCTCCCCCATTCCTTGAACTGAACCTGATTACCTCCATTTCTCCCAGGAACTGTATGACCTCCTGAGTTTAGGGATTTGTTAGTGAATATAATAATGTGTAGGTATATAGCACAGTAACTATGTGAAAGGCTTCCCTACATGTCTTTCCAAATTCCTTCCATCCATGTGTCTATGGCTACCAGTATCTTTAAATTTGCTGATCATTATTTCCTTACATGTTTAGAACTCTATATTAACTACATTACATAGAGCACTCTTTTTGCAAGAGAAAAAATTACAAAAAATCTTACCGAACACTTGGCGGCCAAAGAGGGAAGAGACACACTGCAATAGCGCCAAATAAACAGAAGCTGCCTGCGATATAATACCAGAACGGGATAGGGTCGTACATCCAAACATATGCATCACTCCCATCAACAAAAACCTGAAAAATAAGTTTTTATTTACCTACAATGCATTAGTACTGTATGTCTATCCTACATGTAGTTTTCCACTTCCTCTTTTCGTGATGCCTGTTGCCTACTCATCACTTTCATTTTAGAGCAGTCCTCTTGTCCCTACTCAATGACACATCTGCAACCTCTGTCATTTCAAACTATTTTTAAACTTCTACTTAGTGCTGCTATACTAACTTGTTCCAAATGCATATCCAGCTTTATCTTGGATTTTTTCTTCTTCTTTTTTTCTTTTTCATCATCTTTGTCCTTTACATCTTTCTCATCCTTATCTGCACTTGAGACTTCCTGCTTACAATCCTCTTCTCCCTCCTCTTCATTTTCTTTTTTCTCCTCTTCCTTGGGCTTTTTCTCTTCCTTGTCTTTCTTTTTTTCCGATTCTTTTTTCTTCTTCTCTTCCTTTTCCTTTTCTTTTTTCTTCTTTAAATCTTTGGGTTTAAGATCCTTGTCAGTGATGGGAATTTTCTTAGCACGATGAAAGAATTTGTGCTTCAGCAGCCTAGAAGACAACATTTCCTCTTAAAGGAGACATTATTATATTATTACCAAGCCAAATAGAATATAATTATGACTACACTTATTTAGGAACAGTCAATCATTCTCATTTAGTGGTAAAATTATGATGCTTGCACATCCTGGCCTTTCAAAAACTTAGATTTTGTTGCAAATAAGCAGGAAAATGGCATTACTGCTGGAAGAATGGTTATATGCATACATACTGATTATGTATAAACTAGTAATTTGGTGACACTGGACTCCCCCCACCCCCATGTTTTGCCTTTGCCACACAGGATAGCAATGTCTAAAAGTAAAAACTGTTATTTGTTTAGCATATAGACTGATCATAAAGACTACTGTAATGTCAAGGACCAAATAAAACTGTCTTAAAATTGTTACAGTAATACCACTGAATGCCTGTGACCATACATCAAACTTGCTCATAACACATTCAGTGTTCTAAGGGATACCTTAATGTAAAAAATTAAATGTATTCAACAGTGCATTGAGGTATGAGTGGAGACAAAATTTTATCCATGGAGGCAAAAAGGGGTATGTATCAGAGTATAGATGTATCAACACTGTTGAATGGGTGTATGAATTTAAATATTGTAGCTAGGAGAAGGCTGGAGGCAGTGGAGATATTGAGTTGGAGGGCAATGTGTGGTGTGAATACTATTCAGAAAATTCAGAGCTTGGAGATTAGAAGGTGGTAGGTTACCAAAAGTATTATTCAGAGGGCTGAGGAGGGGTTGTTGAAGTGGGATGAACATTTAGAGGCTGGAGCAAAATAGGATAACTAGGTGAAAGAAGGTGTATAGGGTTGTCCCAGGAAAAGTTGGAAGGAAGAGGTAAAGATTTTGAATGGCAAAGGCTTGAACTTCCAACAGGCTTTTGAGAGCATGTTACGAGTGGAGGCAAGTGTTTTTTATGATGAAGTGTGTTGGAGCACAAAGTAAAAATCTATGAAGGGATTCAGGAAAAATGGTTAGCTAGACTTGAGTCTTGGAGATGGGAAGTACAGTGCCTGCATTGTGCAGAGGTGGTGCTGCAGTTTGGAGGGGCATCTGAACTGTTGCCAGCATACTTTAGCCTGACAGTGAATGAGGAAATAGTGAAAGTTTTTTTTCAGGTCACCCTATCTTTATGGAAGATGGCTAATATTAAAAGTAAAAGTAAAGATTTTTACTTTTTAAACATACTGGACATCTCCCACTAAAATGCATATACAATTATCTTTTAATGCTTTCATACATAAAAAATTCTTTGTTGTCTACTATACATGTTACAGCAATACTCAACCTTCTTACATTATTCTATTTCTCAGTACAAATGTTTCAGTGTTCCATTACATATACAAATAACTGAAATACTTACTGAAAAGTGTACATGATTGAATTCCCACAGTGAACAGTCACACAAGATTATAGGCATTAGTTTGCAACATTAACATTTTAATATTTTTTAGAATTTTAGTAAAGCTGCTCTTCAATATTTCTGAACATAACATCATATTATTATTATTATTATTATTATTATTATTATTATTAAAATCAAAAAGAAGTGCTAAACCACAAGGGATATACAGCTCTGCCCATAATATCATAGTTTTCATCAGTCTTGGGTTGCTACAGTATGCCCTCATTACAAGGTGCGATACTGTGCAATTAAAAATGTGTAATATTAGTCTGGTAAAAAGTTTTAATGTTAAGGACAGTACTTACTGAACATTTTAACACAACAATAATAAATACTTATGGACAAAGATTTACTTGTTGCAATAGTCCACAACAGACTGGCGATCAGTAAATAGAATGTCTTTGCCGGTAGCCCATGGCGAGTCTAGAAGAACATCGACTGCCTTGTTCGCTGAAAAATAATGTCAATGCAGAAATTAGACCCCCAATGCACTTTTTGTGAACTGTATAATTTTTGTACTTCAGACCTGCTTTTACCACCAGAAAATTAGTTTGAATTACATTAATAGGCAAGACTTCCCAAGACGTTATTTACCATGCTTATAAAAATACTAGCTAAGGGTTTTCTACTGTACCATGTGACTCCCCCAAAATCAACTGGAAGGGTAGAAGTGAGAATCCACTGGGTCCCCTTAGAGGACCCATGTCCTCTTGGAGACTGATAATGGTTATACATCTTCCTTGCAACAATCTAAGAAACATTATAAACAACAATCCTAATAAAAATCACCTGATAAATGCTGGTGACTTCAACATAAACTTCTGCTGCTAAATAACCCACAAGTGTCAAATTTCTTAAGACAGTATGCAGTCAACCTCCTGCTACCATCAATCACTAAACCTACCAAAGATGTTGAAGAACCTAACTGATTAGCTGAAGGATTGCAACATTCAATTCAAAACTAGGCTAAATGAAGAACTGTATGCCTTAATACTGTGGTCATACCATTTATCCCATCTTAATTTGTAAATATCCTTTACCATTTTATATTGGTTTCTCTATATGAGCACTACTGCTTCAGTATACTGACTGCAATGAGCTTTTGTTTAAAATAATCATTAACTAGAGATAATGATTATTGTATTAAATACTACCTAATGTAATAAAAAATTGTATCTGAGAAAGAATTTTATTTCACTGAAATTTAACTACTCATTTTTCTTACTGTCATGTACCATCCTACACTTAATCTACTCTCATGTTTGTTATATTCCTTAGAATTCTTTTTATTCTATGTATCTCTTTAATGTCTTTGTACAGTAGGGCCCCGCTTTATGGCGTTTCGCTTTACGACATTCCGCTAATACGGTCATATCAAATTATAACCAAAACACTTTATACGGCTCCTCGCACCTGATTTGCTAATATGGTCACTGTGCCCCACCCCCATTATGTCTGGAAACTCCAAAATTTCAAGTGTTTTTAAAAGTTATTTCATATTTTATATATATTCTGATAATTATACTTATGTATACCTGTACCTAAATAAACTTACACACTGTGCTGGCATGCAGGTACACATTAAAATCAGTAAGTGTGTCTTATGTCTTGAGACACCATATTAGTAATGATAATAATCGAGTCTCATTAAATGTCGTATATTACGTTAATACGTATAGTGGACCCCCGGTATTCGATGGCATCGGTATTTGATAAATCCGGTATTTGATGCATTATATCGCAAAAATTTTGCCTCGGTATCAGATCGAAAACCCAGTATCCGATACGATTCGTATGAGACGTGTCCACGTGTGGCCTGAACTGCCCCGTGTGTGCCAGTGTTTACAAGCCAGCCAGTGTGCGCACATCTAAGGATACATTTGGTACATTCCACATTATCACTGTTTTTGGTGCTTGTTTCTGCAAAATAAGTCACCATGGGCCCCAAGAAAGCTTCTAGTGCCAACCCTTCGAGAAAAAAGGTGCTAATGACTATTGAAATGAAGAAAGAGATAATTGCAAAGTACGAAAGTAGAGTGCGTGTCGGAGCTGGTCAGGTTGTATAATAAACCCCAATCAACCATCTCTACTATAGTGACCAGGAAAATGGCAATCAAGAAAACTGTTCTTGCAAAAGGTGCAACTGTGATTATGAAACAGCGACCGCAAGTGTTAGAAAATGTTGAGAGACTGTTATTGGTGTGGATAAATGAAAAACAGATAGCATCTCTCAAGCGATCATTTGTGAAAAGGCTAGGCAGTTGCATGACGATTTGGTAAAGAAATTGCCTGCAACTAGTGCTGATGTGAGTGAATTTAAGGCCAGCAAAGGTTGGTTTGAAAGATTTAAGAACCGTAGTGGCATACATAGTGCGATTAGGCATGGTGAGGCTGCCAGTTCAGACCAAAAAGCAGCTGAAAAATATGTGAAGGAATTCAATGATTACATAGACAGTGAAGACTTGAAACCTGAACAAGTGTTTAATTGCGACGAAACAGGCCTGTTTTGGAAGAAAATGCCAAGCAGGACCTACATTACTCAGGAGGAAAAGGCACTCCCAGAACATAAGCCTATGAAAGACAGGCTTACTCTGTTGATGTGTGCCAATGCTAGTGGTGATTGCAAAGTGAAGCCTTTATTGGTGTATCACTCTGAAACTCCCAGAGTGTTCAGGAAAAACAATGTCCTCAAGGCTAATTTGTGTGTGCTGTGGAGGGCAAACAGTAAGGCATGGGTCACTAGGGACTTTTTCTATGACTGGTTACACCATGCATTTGCCCCCACTGTGAAAAATTACCTAATTGAAAAGAAATTAGACCTTAAGTGCCTCCTGGTATTAGACAATGCCCCTGGTCATCCTACAGACTTGGCAGAGCGACTTTCTGGGGACATGAGCTTCATTAAGGTCAAGTTTTTGCCTCCTAATACCACTCCTCTCCTGCAGCCCATGGACCAGCAGGTCATTTCAAACTTAAAGAAACTGTACACAAAAGCTATGTTTGAAAGGTGCTTTGTAGTGACCAGAGAAACTCAAATGACTCTAAAAGAGTTTTGGAAGGATCACTTTAATATCCTCAATTGTATAAATAAACCTTATAGGTATGGCTTGGGAGGGAGTGACTAAGAGAACCTTGAACTCTGCTTGGAAAAAACTGTGGCCAGAATGTGTAGACAAAAAGGGATTTTGAAGGATTTGAGGCTAACGCTGAGAAGCCTATGCCAGTTGAGGAATCCATTGTGGCATTGGGGAAGTCCTTGGGGTTGGAGGTTAGTGGGGAGTATGTGGAAGATTTGGTGGAGGAGGACAATGAAGAACTAACCACTGATGAGCTGCTAGATCATCTTCAACAGCAAGAGGCCACACCTGAGGAAACTGCTTCGGAGGAGGGTATAGAGAAATTGAAGAAGTTGCCTACTTCAAAGATTAAGGAAATGTGTGCAATGTGGCTTAAAGTGCAAACCTTTTTTGATGACAATCACCCTAACACAGCTATTGCAAGTCGTGCTGGTGACTATTACACTGACAATGTTGTGAAACACTTTAGGAATGTCATAAAGGAACGGGAGGTACAGGTCACTATGGACAGATAAGTTGTGCGACAGAAGTCCAGTGATTCTCAAGCTGGTCCTAGTGGCATTAAAAGAAGAAGGGAAGTAACCCCGGAAAAGGACTTGCTACCTCAAGTCCTAATGGAAGGGGATTCCCCTTCTAAACACTAACATCTCTCCCCTCCTCCCATCCCATCAATCATCATCAGATCTTCATTAAAGGTAAGTGTCAATTATTCTATTGTTATTGTTGTTATTGTAATTATTCTATTGCATTAAACGTAATATTTCATGTAGTAAAATTTTTTTTTTCATACTTTTGGGTACCCAGTCTTGCACGGATTAATTTTATTTCCAATATTTCTTATGAGGAAAACTGATTCGCTTTTCGATATTTTCGGTATTCGATGAGCTCTCAGGAACGGATTAATATCAAATACCGGGGATCCACTGTATACACATTTTCATTAATCCATCTATGATTTTTTTTCAAAATTAGTGTATATAATAAACACACAAAGATGATAAATACACCCCACAGTAGAATAAATAAACATAAATATGAGATGTGGTAGCCAGACGACTTGTACCAGTGATGTAGACAGCCTGTACTGTCTGCACAGACAGCCTGTACTGTCTGCACAGACAGCCTATGCTGTCTGCCAGCTTAGTTCATATTTCGCTGCACTCAAGTGCTGCCCTCTTCAGGCCTGCCCAGGCCAGTGGGATGCTGGTCCCACTCGCCCTCACTCACTCAGCGGCCTAGAAGCAGTCAACAGTCCTACTCCCTCTCTCCCTCATGGGCATAGCCCTCTCGGGCCATGGGCACAACACACAAGCCTGTGTACCCACTACGACTTTGCAAATAAAGTAAAGCCTCCGAAGATGCATCATTCACTCACCCGCTTCCAGTATCACCAAACAAACTGGTTATAAATGGTGGGAAGCGGTGGTTGCAGCAGTTGTGTTTGCCTGGAGAGAGGAAGGAACATGGAATGAAGTTGTGTTCACTTCATCACCCTACACTAGAAACATCCGTCTCTCAACGAGTTATCCTGATGCCGTGTCTGCACGTTTCAGCATCCAGACACAGGTACAAGCAGGATCTAGCCGAAATTTGCCGAATTTCTTTGAGAATTGTAAGTGGCGTACCAGTGACCCTATGCCACAGCGTCCCAAGCTGTTTCTCAAGTCACGTGTTCAGCATCACTTGTATGTTCAGCTCAGCACAGCTATTTCAGCAAGCCAGAGGCGAATTTTGTGGTGATTTCTGTGTCCAGTGTGCGTGTCTCCATGTTGATTTCTGTGTCAAGTGTGCGTGTCTCCATGTATGTGGGAGAGGAAGTGGCCATTCCTCACCTCACCCACGCTCGCCCTACTGTATACCACCACATTCCACCACTATGTACTCACTCCCTCTGCTGTGTTTTCTGCTGTTTTCCATGTGAATTCATTGCCAGAGCTGTGTATCCGAGTACCCGAGGCCACTCTAAGCCACATGGATCACAAAGCCACATGGATCAGCAAGCCACGTGGATCAGCAAGCCACATGGATCAGCAAGCCACGTGGATCAGCATGCCACGTAGATCACGACACCACATGGATCCCGACACCATGTGAGGTGTGGACGACGCCACGCGGATCTACGAGCCACATGAATTACCGATGCTGCTGCCTGACTTCATGACGTCACGATGTCTGCCTGATGTCACCTCGAGATGTATGCTGACGTCACAGTGCTGCTGACGTAACCTCACGACGTCACGCCTGACATCACTTGATGTCACATTGAGTGTTTCAGTAATTATGTTAGTACTGTCGAGAAGATTGAGAGAAGATATATGTCGTGTGTTAACCCCTTCAGGGTCCAAGGCCAAAATCTGAAGTGGTGCTCCAGTGTCCAAGAAATTTAAAAAAAAAAAAAAAAATTATTTTTTTCTTACAGAATTAAAGAGCATATTTTTGTGAAGGTAATAAGACAAAAAAAAAAATTTCTGATCAGTACTTACCAAGATACAGTGCCTAGAAGTTTGTCCAAAATGATGTGGTGGTGGCAACATCGACGACTTCCACATACGCGCATTACTTTATTTAGCGGTTTTTGTATTTTTTTTCTTTTCTTTTCCAAGTTTTTTCTTTTCCTACTAACATTTGGGGCCTGAGAGACCAATACTGTATATAATGTATACATATAAACTCACTGTATTGAACACAATAACCGCACTAAAGTTATCATATTATTGTTTACCACGGTTGTTTATTACAATAAACATGCACAAATCTTGTATAATACAGTAGACCTTCGCATAATGATATTAATCCGTTCATGAGAGCTCATTGTTATGCGAAATTATCGTTATGCGAATGAATTTTCCCCATAAGAAATAATGGAAATCAAATTAATCCGTGCAAGACACCCAAAAGTATGAAAAAAGAATTTTACCACATGAAATATACATTTTCCTACACACAAAGAGAAGGATACATGCACAATAGTAGAGTAGTACATGCACAGTATATATTGTGCATGTACTACTCTACTAAATGAAGAATAAATGACACTTACCTTTATTGAAGATGCAGCAATGACTGATGAGACACTGTGTCCTTTTCCTCCTGAGTACTGTAGGTCCTGTTTGGCATTTTCTTCCAGAACAGGCCTTATCACACTGTGCATGCCACTACGATTCTTAAATCTCTCAAACCAACCTTTGCTGGCTTTAAATTCACCAATATGAGCACTAGTTCCAGGCGTTTTTCCCTGTTCACCTGGGTGTTAGTCGACTGGTGTGGGTTGCATCCTGGGAGACAAGATTAAGGACCCCAATGGAAATAAGTTAGACAGTCTTCGATGACACTGACTTTTTTGGGTTATCCTGGGTGGCTAACCCTTTGGGGTTAATTGTTTTTGGTATTCTCAATAAGCCACATCAACAACAATGCTACAGCAGCAGCAGCAGCTGACAGTGCTACAGCAGCAGCAGCTGACAGTGCAGCAGCAGCTGACAGTGCTACAGCAGCAGCAGCTGACAGTGCAGCAGCAGCAGCTGACAGTGCTACAGCAGCAGCAGACAGTGCTACAGCAGCAGCAGACGGTACTACAACAGCAGCAGCAGCTGACGGTGGTACAGCAGCAGCTGACTGTGCTACAGCAGCAGCAGCAGCTGACAGTGCAGCAGCAGCAGCAGCTGACAGTGCAGCAGCAGCAGCAGCAGACGATGCTACAGCAGCAGCAGACGATGCTACAGCAGCAGCAGACGGTACTACAGCAGCAGCAGCAGCAGACGGTACTACAGCAGCAGCAGACGGTACTACAGCAGCAGCAGACGGTACTACAGCAGCAGCAGCAGCAGCTGATGGTGCTACAGCAGCACCACCAGCAGACGATGCTACAGCAGCAGCAGACGGTACTACAGCAGCAGCAGCAGCTGACGGTGGTACAGCAGCAGCAGCAGATGACGGTGCTACAGCAGTAGCAGCAGCTGACGGTGGTACAGCAGCAGCAACAGCAGCTGATGGTGCTACAGCAGCAGCAGCAGCTGACAGTGCTACAGCAGCAGCAGCATCAGCAGTTGACCATGGTACCACAGTATTTCGATAATATTTCTCACCCTTTTTACCACAGGGTTGGCACTAGAAGCTTTCTTGGGGCCCATGGTCACTTATTTTGCAGATAAAATCACCAAAAACACTGTAATAATACGAAATGTTACGACTGTATGCTTGGATGTTACCGCGGAGGCTGGCTTGTAAACAATGCCACCGGCGGAACATGTGAGGCTGGCTCAGGCCGCACATTAGACGCGTCTCGGACGAATAGTGTTGAGCGGGTTTTTTAGCGGTATGCGAGGCAAAATCTTAGCGATAAAATGTATCGGTATGCGGATTTAACGTTATGTGATGCCAACGGTATGCGGGGGTCCACTGTACTAATGTTCTATCATATATTTACATATTTACAATCACTGGACATGGTTTTAGAACTGCTGGAGCTTGTAGAACTCCTTGAAACAAGGCACCATGCACAGAGGCACCTTACATTCCTCACACATAAACCGAGTGTCTTTGCGTCTTTGTTGCCGTCGTTTTGTTTGTGCACAGACTATGCATCTCTTCTGAGCAAATTTCTTCTGAGATGAAGGAAGCTGTATTATGAAATGATCACCTTCCCTCTTCAAACGCTTGGGTATATCCTGAGTAATTCGAGGACCTTGTTGTATAGCAGTGTTTCTTACCTGGTACTTCATTATGAGTTGTCTGACAACAGACAAAACAAAATTCACCATACGGTGGTCTTTTGCCAGTCTTTATTTGGTACATATTATATGCATTGAGCATTGAAATGTCCATGAGATGGAAGAAAAGTTCCATGTACCACTTGTAACTCTTACGAACACAATTAACAAA
This sequence comes from Cherax quadricarinatus, assembly GCF_026875155.1. Taxonomy (NCBI): domain Eukaryota; kingdom Metazoa; phylum Arthropoda; class Malacostraca; order Decapoda; family Parastacidae; genus Cherax; species Cherax quadricarinatus. The sequence goes on along the minus strand of NC_069409.1, from coordinate 51,987,580 downwards.
ACCAATCTACATGTCACATTTGTCAACCAAGTGCATGTTTTGTGTATAATCAATCACTGTCACTGGTTTTCGAATACGTTCATTAGTCACTCGATCAACTTTGCCACTGTCTTGCATTTCATTACTGTGAATGGTTGTCAACAATGTGACATCTCGTTTGTCATGCCACCGTAATGCCATGATGTCATTGGCAGTAAATACCTGCACGTCATCACCACGAGCACCTGCGTTGAGCCTGGGCATATGTTTACGATTAGAACGCACTGTGCCACACACACGTCTTGTTCACTCGCATGAAATCACTGAGTAATGGGCTTGTGTACCAGTTATCGGTATATAATGTATGCCCCTTACCAAGATAAGGTGCCATCATGTTTCTCACTACGTCACCTGAGATACCCAATAACATCTTGGTATCTTTCAATGTTTTACTTCCCGTGTATACAACAATATCCAACACCAGGCCACTGTCACAGTCACAGAGTACAAACAGTTTTATACCAAAGCGTTTCCTCTTGCTCGGTATATACTGCTTGAATGACAGTCTACCTTTGAACAAAATCAAAGACTCGTCAATTACAAGATTCTTGAATGGATAAAAGTATATGCTGAACTTTTGTTTGAGATACATAAAAACATCTAATCTTGTATAACCTGTCACTTCTGTCAGGCCTGGTTTTGTCAGAGAAGTGCAACATACGTAACAGTAAGATAAACCTGTTCACTGGGATGATTTCACTGAAGACCGGGGTAGAAATTAGCCGATCTGTGGACCAGTATGCTTTTATATTATGCTTATAGACACGAGGCATAAGTATTATTGTTGCAAAAAGCAAATACATTTCTGCAACAGTCGTCTCTTTCCACCTGTGTAGTCTTGACTGTGGCGATATGATCGTATTTGCCATGGTGTACTCAAAATACTTATTACTTTCCCTGACAATAGTTTCCATCAATGGCTGGTCAAATAATAATTCAAAGAATTCCAGTTCATTGGCCGTGGTTCCAAGGGGACAAGTAGGTAGAATTCCACTTTGAGAGTCATCAAAGTGGTGGGGCTTGGGAACAAAATTGGGATTTTGCTGCCAATCCCAGATACGGTTTGCTGGTGGATACTGGACATGACAGGCTGGTTGTGCGGGTGGTTGCGGTGGGCTGGTGGCTGACGCTCCGCTTTGTCCTTGAACTGAGGAGTCAGCAGCGTGGGTCCCAGCCTGGGCTGGTGAGTCACACATGGCGGTGCCACTACCATCACCACTACCACCATCTACTGATGCCTGTGGTCTATTCATGCCAAGTGCAGCCACATCATCCTCACTATCACTATCTAAACCTGGTGTAGGGCCATGGGATGTACTCCGGGATGTACTCTGTTCCCTGGGCACAGCATAGGGTACACTACCCGAGCGCATGCGGTGGCGTACATACCAACGCTTCACTGGTGAATATGATTCCTCACTATCACTACTCGAATGATCGTCAAGCGCAATAAAATCACAATCCACGTCACTATCATCATCATTACTGAAGTCAGAGGCCTGGCTACGCGAAAATATTAGTTTTCTCTTGCGTTGAAGCACAACCGACCGTGAATCACGAGTGCCCACACCAGAGGTAGAAGGATGAGGATCGTCGGGGTTTTCTGCACTATTATCGATATCCTGGTCATTCCTTTCGGTCACTAACTGATCAAAGCCATAGAATTCGTCTTCATTTCCACTTCCATCAGTGTCAGAACTATCAGATAGGAAGAGGAGAGTCCCAACTTTCCGGGGAGTGAGAGCTGACTTGCGACGAGGCATGGTGAGCAAGGGTAACTGAGCCGGCGTTCCCACAATGCTATGCAGGCGCCTAGATTTTTTTGTTTATGGCGCACACCCACCACGCAGACCCGTTCTCTTACATGTAGGCCTATGAGCGCTTTCACGCTAAATTTGACAGCGCTAGAATTTTGGCATAGATCTACGGTTTGGACACTCAACGTGAAGCCGTAGATCTACGGGACGGACCCTGAAAGAGTTAATTAATTCCTCTCAGTCAGCGCTCTCACGTGTTAGTGTATGGCTTAGTGTCAATTTTGTGCACAGAAAAGCATCATTTGCTAGTTAAGCCATGTTGTACCGCATGTACTGCGGGTGTGTGTAAAGTTTTCCGTGTGTCCAGTGTGGTCTTGAGCCCAGACCACTGAGTAGCACCACTTTGTTGCCTGTCACCCGGTGTGACCAGCGCATTTGACAGCTGATATTAGTCAGCCCTGAGCGTATGAGCCTCTTGTACAGAAAGCTCTTATGCTCGTCGCTCATAGATGTTCTGCAGAATTGTACCTGCTATGATTCCCATCGAGATTTGTTTCACTTCACCTCTAGACCTTCAGAGTGCAGTTATATGTAGAGAAACAAGTCTGGGGACACTTAGATTAACCTCTGCTGTAACTCCAACTGCCGAGAGAATGACACTCGTCAAGCCGCAGTTAGCCCTGTCGGGAGGCACTGTGTCAGCCTCGAGTCACAAGCTTCAGTGAGCGGCCTGCACAAAGACAATGTCACTTTGACTGCTAGCCTGCTCACTGCAGTATGGTGTATGATGTTACGACTCCCAGATGTTTCGCCCAGTCATCTCTGCCACGACTCGCTCCACGACCGCCAGCAGTGACAGCCCAGCGACAGTACCAGTCGTGAAGTGTCCTCCTGAGTCGCTTGCCAGAAGTCCTGCCCAGTTGCCAAGTATTGACGACGCCTCACTCGAGGGCACCAGCAGGTTGTGCTCCAGGTTGAGTGAAACCTGCAGCAACTCCTACGATGACTGCTTCACCGTTCTAGAGGAGACCGTACCCCCATTACGTCACAGCTCAGCCGCAGCAATGTCTCCTGTGTTGCAGTATCTGTCTAGATGCAGGAAGGCATGCAGTGATGCCCACCGACGCTCACTGCCTATGACCACGATGTTTAGCACACCCCGCATGTTTTTTTCTTCCATCCCTGTAGGAAGTTTTTTTTTCCATGTCCACATGTATATACATGTTTTTTATTTTGTGTTCTGTGCCCTGTTCCTACGAGAGAGAGACCGAGTTTTTTTTACCACCAGTATTGTTGCATCGGGACGACGCGAGGTAGGTGGCCGAGCGTATGTAAACAGCCTGTACTGTCTGCACAGACAGCCTATGCTGTCTGCCAGCTTAGTTCATATTTCGCAGCACTCAAGTGCTGCCCTCTCCAGGCCTGCCCAGGTCAGTGGGACGCTGGTCCCACTCGCCCTGACTCACTCAGCGGCCTAGAAGCAGTCAACAGTCCTACTCCCTCTCTCCCTCATGGGCAGGGCCCTCCTGGGCCATGGGCACTTGACACACAAGCCTGTGTACCCACCACGACTTTGCAAATAAAATAAAGAAGCCTCCAAAGACGTCTATAATTGAACCCTGCTCCGCTACCAAGACATCCACCAATAAAACCTATAAAACAGTGACGGCAAGAATAACATTTTCTCTACCCCAACATAAGAGAAAATGTGTTACTGGGGGTAACTGTAGAAAATTATTCTTTTTGTATGTAAGTTTATTCAGGTATACACAAATACAGTTACAGAGATTATCATACATAGTAGCATATGTGTAAAGTACCTAGGATAACCCAAAAAAGTCAGAGTGACTTATTTCCATTGCCTTCTTTCAGAGATTCATTTCTTCTGCAAATGGTGTTACATGAGAATGGGAGTGTTCCTCTTCATTTATTCTACCATATCAATGTAGAGACAACTTGTACACAATGCAACTTGTACACAAACTAGACGTGTACACCTGGTTTGTTTACAAAACTTGCATTCACCTAGTTTGTTTACATAACTCTGAACCTGTCCTCCCTCGTGTACTCATTCTCTCTCTCTCTCTCTCTCTTATTCATTTTATTTCGTTTACTTGCCCTTGACCCTACATTAAGACTACAAATATTTTAAGGTAAGTAATGAGTGAACTGTATATGCATTTTATCGCCCTAGGATACTTAAATGCCATAGAATATTGTGTGTAGGTGGAGTGGTGTGGTATGGTAGCCTGGCTGGCTACCATACATACCACACCTGATTTCTTACAATAAATATTATTTGTCTCACCCTAGATTAAGACTACAAATATTTTACTTTTTTTTTGTTTTTTAATGCCTAGGTCTATTGCTAACTTAATGTATGTTAGTGTAAACTTGCTATCTAGTATTTGTATGCATTTATAAGTGGAAAAAAAGGGTGTTCCACATTACATCGATTTCTGCTTTACGGCGGTAGCCTGGAACCTAACCTGCCATGTAAGTAGGCCCCTACTGTATTTGGAACATACAGTGGACCCCCACCATTCAGTGGCAGCAACTTTCGTGAAATCCAACTTCCGGCAAGTTTTTTCGGCAAAATTTAGCTTCGCGGTTCGTGATTAGACTCGTGATTCAGCGACCGTCTGGCACGCATCCGCCCATCAGCACACACACAAAGCTAGTCTCCCGCACCATTCACACTCAGTGTGCCACTGTTTACCAGCGCGTGGCCATCACCCCACGGGTTCATACAATACATTTCATAATAATCCATTGTTTTCTGTGCTTACAACTGCTAAATAAGTCACCATGGGCCCAAAGAAAGCTAGTGCCAGCTCTTTGGTAAAAAAAGTGAGGAACACGATCGAATTCAAGAAAGAAATCATTGAAAAATACGAGAGTGGAGTGCATGTTACAGAGCTTGCCAGGATGTATGGCAAACCCCATTCAACCATCACTTCGATCGTGACAAAGGGAAAGGAAATAAAGTGTGCTGTTGTTGCAAAAGGGGTAGATATGCTGACAAAAAAGTGATTGCAAACCCTCGAAGAAGTGGAAAGGTTATTGTTGGTGTGGATTACCCAAAAAAAGTTAGCAGGAGATAGTATTATGCAGTTGATAATATGGGAAAAGGCAAGGCAGTTGCATGACTATCTCAAAGAAAATACCTGCAACGAGTGGTGATGTTTGTGATTTTAAGGCCAACAAAGGCTGGTTTGGGAGATTTAACCCCTTCAGGGTCCAAGGCCAAAATCTGAAGTGGTGCTCCAGTGTCCAAGAAATTTTGGAGAAAAAAAAAAAAAAAAAAAAAAAAAAAAATCTCACAGAATTAAAGAGTATATTTTTGTGAAGGTAATAAGACAAAAAAAAATTATCTGATCAGTACTTGCCGAGATACAGGGGCGTGAAGTTGACCCAAAATGACCGGGTGGCGGCAACATCAGTGACTTCCGCAAAATCCCATTTTTTTATTTTACGTTTTTTATACTTTTTTCTTTTCTTTTCTAATAACATTTGTGGCCTGTGAGACCAGTATATTGTATAAGTGTACACTCACTGTATTCAACACAATAACTGCACTAATTTATCATTATATTGCTTACAAAACTTGTTTACAAGTTTATTGTAAACAAAATGATGAAAATATTAGTGCGGTTGTATTGAATACAACGGTACCATATGGTACAATGGCACCATATGATACAATATGGTACAATGGTACATGATACAATGGTACCATATGATACAATGGTACCATATGATACAATGGTACCATGGCACCACTTAGTACAATGGTACCATATGATACAATGGTACCATATGGTGCAATGGTACCATATGGTACCATATGGTGTAATGGTACCATATGATGCAATGGTACCATATGGTACATTGTACCATACAGTACGATACCATATGGTTCGTTGTACCATATGGCACTGTTGTATTCAACACAATAAACACACTAATATTTTCATTATTATTTTGTTCACAATAGTTGTTTACAACAAAAATATGCAAAAATTTTATATATTAGTAATGTTCTATTATATATTTACAAGTGTACAGGAACTTGACGCGTTCCTTGAGGTGGATGACAAAGCACTTTGTCTCGGAAACTGCGGAGTCAGGAGTCAATAGCTAGCTTGCGTCGCCACTCACTCGGTCTTGGCTGATGTCTCATGCCACCAACACCTATTGACCATATGGTACATGGTATTATATGTTACAGGGTACCATATGGTACATTGTACTATATGGTATAGGGTACCATGCAGTACAGGATAACATATGGTGCAGGGTACTATATGGTGCAGGGTACTATATGGTACAGGGTACCATATGGTACAGGGGACCATATGGCACAGGCTACCATATGGCACAGGGTACCATATGGCACAGGGTACCATACAGTACAGGGTACCATACAGTACAGGGTACCATACAGTACAGGACACCATATGGTACAGACACAGGGATAACTATGGAAATAAGTCACCCTGACTTTTTTGGGTTATCCTAGGATTTTATACGTATGCTGCCATGTATGATAATCTATGTAATTGTATTTCTGTACACCTGAATAAACTTACTCAAGTGCATGTGGCATCATAAGTAAGTTTATTTAGTTATACACAAATAAAGTTACATAGAATATCATACTTAGCAGCATATGTTTGGAGAACCTAGGATAACCCAAAAAAGTCAGACAGGCTTAATTCCATTAGGGTCCCTGTACCATATGGTATAATGTACCATATGGTGCAATGTACTATATGGTACCATTGTACCATATGGTACCATTGTACCATATACCATTGTACCATATGATACCATTGTACCATATGATACCATTGTACCATATGATACCAGTGTACCATATGATACCATTGTACCATATACCATTGTACCATATGATACCATTGTATGACATGGCACCACTGTACTATATGGTACCATTGAACCATATGGCACAATGGTACCATATGGTTCAAAACCACAGAATTCATCTTCAGCTCCACTTCCATCAGTCTTAGAACTGTAAGTTGTGAAGAGGAGAGTCAGAATTCGCCCGGAGAGTGAGTGGGGAGTGAGAGCTTCCTTGCCGCCAGGCACGATGAACAAAGCTACTTTGCCGGTGTTCCCACAATGCCATGCAGGCGTCCAGATTTTTTCTATGGTGTGCACACTGACCACCCAGACCCATTCTCTCAGATGTAGGCCTACCAGCCTTCTCGAGCTAAATTTGACGCCGCTAGAATTTTGGCGTAGACCTACGGTTTGGACCCTGAACGTAAAGCCGTAGATCTACGGGACGGACCCTGAAAGGGTTAAGAAGCGTAGTGGCATACACAGTGTGATAAGGCATGGTGAGGCTGCCAGTTCTGTCAAAAAAGTGGCTGAGAAGTTTGTACAGGAATTTAAGGGGTACGTAGACACTGAAGAATTCCAACCCTACATCACGCAGGAGGAAACGGCACTCCCAGGACACAAGCCTATGAAAGACAGACCTTTACTGGTGTATCACTCTGAAAATCCCAGTGTTCAAGAAAACCAGTGTTACCAAGAGTAATTTGTGTGTGATGTGGAAGGCTAACAGTAAGGCATGGGTCACAAGTGAAAGTTTCCTTGATTGGTTTAATGAAGTGTTTGGCCCCAGCGTGAAGAAATACCTCCTGAAAAATAAATTGCCACTCAAGTGCCTCCTGGTAATCGACAATGCTCCTGCTCATCCTCTAGACTTGGAAGAGCAAATGGTGTAGGAGTTTAGTTTCATCACAGTGAAGTTCTTGCCCCCTAACACAATTCCTCTCCTCCAGTCCACAGACCAGCAGGTCATTTCAAACTTCAAAAAACTGTACACCAAAGCAGTGTTTCAAAAGTGCTTTGAAGTGACCTCAGACACTGAATTGACCCTAAGAGAGTTCTGGAAAGATCACTTCAATATCCTCACTTGCATAAACCTTATAAGTAAGGCTTGGGAGGGAGTGACTTGCAGAACTTTGAACTCTGCTTGGAGAAAACTGTGGCTACAATGTGTACAAGAGGGATTCTGAAGGGTTTGTGGCTGACCCTAAGGAGCCTATGACAGTTGTGGAAAGTATTGTGTCACTGGGAAATTCCATGGCATTGGATGCGAGTTTGGAGGATGTGGAAGAGCTGGAGGAGGACCACGATGAAGAGCTAACCAATGCAGAGCTGCAAGAGCTTCATCTGCGACAGCAAGAAACCACAGCTCAGGAAATTGCTGCAGAAGAGAAGAGAGATGGAGGAAGGTACCTTCTTCAAAGATTAAGGACATTTGTGCAAAGTGGCCAAATGACAATGTACAATGACAATGTTGCATCCTATTTTAGGGTAATTTTAAAGAAACGCCAGAAACAGAGATCTCTGGACAGATATTTTATGCGACAGAGGTCCAGTGACTGTCAAGTTGTTCCCAGTGGCATTAAAACACAAAGAAGGGAAGTAACTCCAGATAAGGACTTGGTACCTGAAGTCCTTGTGGACTCCTTGTGTACACCTTCATTCTCTCCCCTCCTCCCGTCTTCCATCCACCCAGAAGTCTTCAGTAAAGGTAAGAGTAATGTTATTATTATTATTTTATATATGTATGTACTTGATTTCTCATTGTTTTCTGTATGTAAATCTTTATTTAATTTGAAAAAAAAAAAAAAAATATTTTTGGGTGTCTAGAACGGATTAATTTTATTTCCATTATTTCTTATGGGGAAAATGGTTTCACCATTCGGCACTCTGGAACTGATTAATCACGAAACTCGGGGGCTTCACTGTATATGCACAATATTTCCAAGCGAGTGTAAAATGAAAGCCGGTAATTGTTTTACATGATGGTAGGATTCCTGGTGTCTTTGTTTCTGTCTCATAAAGATGCAAGATTTCAGGTACATATTGTTATTTCTACTTACACTTAGGTCACACTACACATGCATGTACAAGCATATAATGTATATATACACACACACCCCTCTGGGTTTTCTTCCATTTTCTTACTAGTTCTTGTTCTTGTTTATTTCCTCTTACCTCCATGTGGAACAGAATTCTTCCTCTGTAAGCCATGCGTGTTGTAAGAGGCGACTAAAATGCCAGGAGCAAGGGGCTAGTAACCCCTTCTCCTGTATATATTACTAAATGTAAAAGGAGAAACTTTCGTTTTTCCTTTTGGGCCACCCCGCCTCAGTGGGATATGGCCGATGTGTTGAAAGAGAGATTACTAAATTTAACCCTTTCAGGGTTTCCAACGTACTAGTACGGCTTATGCACCAGGGGTATTGACGTACTAGTACGCCTAAATTCTAGCGCCTTCAAATCTAGCAAGAGAAAGCTGGTAGGCCTACATATGAAAGAATGGGTCTATGTGGTCAGTGTGCACAGAATAAAAAAAATCCTGCAGCACACAGTGAGTAATGAGAAAAAAAACTTTGACCGTTTTTTTGGTTTAAAATAGCGACTTTGCACTGTATTTTCGTATGGTATTTATGGTTGTATTCTAGTTTTCCTGATCTCATTTTATAGAATGGAAGGCATATTACAGAAATTGAGATGATTTTGATTGGTTTCACAATGAAAAGTACCTTGAAATTGAGCTCAAAGTAGCAGAAAGTTCAAAAGTTTAAAAGAAATTTCCAAAGTTCTAAAGTAAACAAATCATGCCACGCGTCCAATACACGTCAACTGATGAGTCTAATATTCTTTCACAAGTGCGCTGATATTATTTATACCATTTCTACACTAATGCAGTAGTCTGCATAACAGTAAGTCTTCTATTTTTTGTGAGAATAAAAATTCAAAGTGGAATGCAAAAGAAATGTAAGAGGGGCCTGCGGACATCACTAATGAACAGAAATGTTATTTTAGTGCCAGGAATGTCTGTCTTGTTTATTCTGGACCCTATTTGGAAATTGGCATCTTTTGAAATTTGTGTGAAATTGGCAAAATTGCTAATTACTGACCACTTTATTCGATAGTTGAAATCGGTAAATGGGTGGTTTCTTGTACTCATTCGATAGAAAAGATGGAGTTCTAGCAAAATAGTTATGATTTTTGTTGACTATTACACTGCAATTGGCCGAAAATAGGGCTCAAAGCAGGCGAAGTCGCCAATGCGTAAACATCGTCGAGACCACTAACTTTGTGAGAGCATAATTCCGTAAGTTTTCCATCAAATTTCATACTTTTGGTGTCATTATGATCAGGAAAAGATTCTCTATCTTTTCATAAGAAAAAATCTTTTTCTTTTCCCCAAAAAATTTTCGACTCTGAGAACAAGTTAACCCTTTGACTGTCGCGGCTGCATATATATGTCTTACGAGGTACCGTGTTTGACGTATATACAATATACATGTACTCATAAATTCTAGCGGCTTCAAATCAAGCAGGAGAAAGCTGGTAGGCCCACATGTGAGAGAATGGGTCTGTGTGGTCAATGTGCACTATATAAAAAAAATCCTGGAGCACACAGTGCATAATGAGAAAAAGAAACTCCGACCGTTTTTTTTAAATTAAAATGCCGACTTTGTGGTCTATTTTCGTATAGTATTTATGGTTGTATTCTCGTTTTCTTGGTCTCATTTGATAGAATGGAAAACATATTATAGAAATAGAGGTGATTTTGATTGATTTTACTATAAAAAGAACCTAGAAATGGAGCTCAAAGTAGGGGAAATGTTTGATTTTTGCCAATGTTCAAAAGTAAACAAATGATGCCATTGTCCAATAAATGTCCAACTAGCCATTCTAATATGCAGTCATGAATGGGTTGATGTTATTTATACAATTATTACAGTATTTTAGTAGTCTGCATAATAGTAAGTCTTCTATTTTTTGTTTGAATAAAAATTCAAAATAGAAAGCAAGAGTATTATCAGAGGGGCCTGGAGACATGACTGATGAGCAAAGAAAATGTTATTTTAGAGCCAGGAATGTCTGCATTGTTCATTCTGGACCTTATTTTTAAATCGTCATATTTTTTAGTTTTCGTGAAATTGGCCAAATTGCAAATTTCTGACCACATTATTAGGTAGTTCAAATCGGTAAATGGGCAGTTTCTTGTACTCAATCGATAGAAAAAATGGAGTTCTAAAGAAATAGCTATGAGTTTGGGCGACTGGAACAGTGGAATTAGCCGAAAATAGGGCTCAAATTGGGCGAAATCTCCGATTTGTAAACAGCGCCGAGGTCGCTAACTTCGCGAGAGCATAATTCAGTCAGTTTTCCATCAATTTCGTTTTTTTTGGTGTCATTACAATCGGGAAAAGATTCTGTATCATTTCATAAGAAAAAATATTTTTTTTTTTAAATTTTGCAACACCAGGCGACACCTCAGGATTGGGGGTTGCGACAGTCAAAGGGTTAAGGAGAGGGCCTCTCGAACCTGAAAGGGTTAAAAGGAGAAACTTTCATTTTTCCTTTTGGGACACCCTGCCTCGGTGGGATACAGCCAGTTTGTTGAAAGATGATGATGTACAATATTTATGTCCATCAGCTATGCATAACCAGGGGCTTTTCACAGGTACGTACTATCAAATGTCATCCAGTCTTGTGAAACTGTACTCTCATCGTGTGGAAATAAAATTTTTGTTCCGAACTTTGTATCTTAAGATTCATACAAGTCTCTCACAAGCTCCAAATACAGGCCAGTCTGAATTCATTCTGCTGAAGTTTGATAACAACCCTGTGAAGTATACAATAATCACTGTATCAAGTTCTGCTGGGAGATGCTGTCTTCTATCACAGTATAAAACTGTCCTTTCATGAAAATGGTATATGAACCAGGAATGACTAAAATCAGTGATTCCTAATACTTTGGTAACTGTAAGTAGTGCAAAAGTGCTGATATACAAACACCAGTTCCATTAGAAATTGGCTTTCAGTCAACTTTTTTTTTTTCCACATACAGATCTATATTAACATACAGTACAGCCTCTCCCCACTTACCAACAACTAGGACTTACAACGGGCTCTCTGACCAATATGCGTACCTAATTAGTGTATATTACAGCTGATTTCCTCTATTCTGTTTAGTACAGTATACTACTGTATAAACATTTAAAAATATACTTAAAATGTTATAAATGGTGAAAAGGTGACATTAAAACAATATCAATGATGGTTGACACAAACCCACTACCATTATAGTATGCTCCTTGCTTAGTGATAGATTCGTTTACTGACATGGTCTTAGGAACAGAACTCTGTCGTTAAGTGAGGAGAGGCTGTATTAGGTTCAACTTTGTCAAGAAAAAAAAATTTGGCTGGGATATTACCCCCCCCCCCTTTTTTTTTTTTTTTGCAAGAAGCAAGCAACATAGAGTAATCATGCCCATTAACCCTTTCACTGTCAGTCCCGTAATATTATGGCTTGCAAGCTATAATATTACACCAAAATTCTAGTGCCTTCAATTCTGGTAGGAGAAAGTTGGTAGGCCTACATGTGAGAGAATGGGTCTTTATGATCAGTGTGTGCAGTATAAAAAAATCAGGGAAGCCGCAGTGCATTGTGGGAGTGCCAATTCAGTACGCCTTGTTCACCATGCCTAGCGGTAAGGAATGCCTCACTCCCTGGCGAACTGGGACTCTTCCCTTCCCAAGTGATAGTTCTAACACAGATGGAAGTGTCAGTGAAGGTGAATTTCATGGTTTTGAGGAGTTTGTGACCAAAAGCAAAGCCCAGGATACCAGAAATAGTGCTGAAAACCCAGACGACCATCAACCTTCCACCTCTGGTGCTGGGCCATTTCGTTCAAGTTCAATTGTACCACAGCAAAAGAGGAGACTCATATTTTCCCATGTCTCAAAGAATAAGTAAGTTTATTCAGGTATACACAAATACAGTTACATAGATTATCATACACAGCAGTATGTGTGTGGAGAACCTAGGATAACCCAAAAAATCAGACAAAGTGACTTATTTCCATGTGGGTGGTGGGAAAGACAGCATGGTTGGTGGGGAAGACAGTATGGGTAATGGGTAATATTACAATTGGGATGGATAATATACATGCGGCAGGTGGTGATGCTGGTGTAATGCGTCATGTGACACCAGCAGCACCCCAGGCTGGTAGCCATGCTGCTGACTCAGTACATCCACAACCTGCACAACCACAACAACCCACCCACAAAAATGCAGAGACAATCGTTTTATATGCGAGGAGTGTAAAACAGCACTGTGCACAACACCGTATTCCAAAGAGTCATACAAGCTGCAGCACGTCTAGGAATGTGTCCAGTGTCTGTTTTTATTTTTTGTTTGCTTTTCTTTTTAACAAGTCGGCCGTCTCCCACCAAGCCAGGGTGACCCAAAAAGAAAGAAAATCCCCAAAAAGAAAATACTTTCATCATCATTCAACACTTTCATCTCAATCACACATAATCACTGTTTTCGCAGAGGTGCTCAAAATAAAACAGCTAACGATATTAATCCGTTTCTGAGAGCTCATCATTAGACGAAATTATCGTTAGCTGAATTAATTTTCCCCATAAGAGATAACAGAAATCCAATTAATCCGTTCCGGACAGCCAAAAGTATTAAAAAATAATTTTTTTTTTCATGAAATATACATTTTCCTACAAAGAAAACAATGAGACGTGCACAATAACTATATAAATAAATGTTAAAATGACGCTTATCTTTATTGAAAAGTACTGATGAGTGATGAGACTTTTTCTTGAACACTCTGGGATTTTCAGAGTGATAAATGAGTAAAGGCTTCACTTTGCAATCCTCACTAGCATTACAACAAAGCAAAAAAGTTAGCCTGTCTTTCATAGGCTTGTGTCCTGGGAGTGCCTTTTCCTCCTGAGTAATGTAGGTCCCGTTTGGCATTTTCTTCCGGAACAGGCCTGTTTCGTCACAATTGAACACTTGCTGGGGTTGGAATTTTTCAGCTTCGCCATGCCTTATCACACTGTGTATGCCACTATGATTTTTAACCCTTAAATGGTCCAAATGTATATACAGGTCTCCCTCAACATTCGCGAGGGTTAGGGGATCAAGAGCCTCGCGAATGTTGAAAAACTGTGAATGTTTGGTGCCCCAATATATTGTAGGGAAATATATTACAATACTGCTTCCTTGTTGAACCATGAATAATCATAAAATACATGAAAACGTCGTAAATTGTACTAAATATATACATGTTATGCTTTAATAATGTATGTTATTTAATAACATGTATGTTATTAAATACCACAGACTCCACCACTGCCTCCACCACTGCGAGTCCCTACTACCCTCCCTCCGACCCCCGCAACTGGCAGCCAGCCCTCCCACCACTCAGTGTGGTGTTTTGTTTGTTCATTATTTGCTATTAACCCTTTGACTGTCGAAGGGCCCAATCCTGAAGTTGCTCCTGGTGTCACAAAATATTCGAAAAAAAAAAAAATTATTTTTTCTTATGAAATGATAGAGAATCTTTTCCCGATTGTAAAGACACCAAAAAAACGAAATTTGATGGAAAACTGACGGAATTACGCTCTCGCGAAGTTAGCGACTTCGGCGATATTTAAAAATCGGCAATTTCGCCCACTTTGAGCCCTATTTTCGGCTAATTCCGTTATTCCAGTCAACCAAACTCATAACTATTTCTTCAGAACTCTATTTTTTCTATCGATTGAGCACAAGAAACTGCCCATTTACCGATTTCAACTACCCAATAACATGGTCAGAAATTTGCAATTTGGCCAATTTCACGAAAATTAAAAAATACGACAATTTCAAAATAAGGTCCAGAATGAACAATGCAGACATTCCTGGCTCTAAAATAAGATTTTCTTTGTTCATCAGTCATGTCTCCAGGTCCCTGTGATATTACTCTTGCTTTTTATTTTGAAATTTTATTCAAACAAAAAATAGAAGATTTACTGTTATGCAGACTACTGCAATACTGTAATAATTGTAAAAATTACATCAACCCATTCATGACTGCGTATTAGAATGGCTATTTGGACATTTATTGGACAATGACATCATTTGTTTACTTTTGAACATCGGCAAAAATCAAACATTTCCTGTACTTTGTGCTCCATTTCCAGGTTCTTTTTATAGTAAAATTAATCAAAATCACCTCCATTTCTATAATATAGTTTCCATTCTATCAAATGAGACCATGAAAACGAGAATACAACCACAAATACTATACGAAAATAGACCACAAAGTCGGCATTTTAATTAAAAAAAACGGTCGGAGTTTTTTTTTTCTCATTATGCACTGCATGCTCCAGGATTTTTTTTATGTGGTGCACACTGACCACACAGGCCCATTCTCTCACATGTGGGCCTACTAGCTTTCTCCTGCCTGATTTGAAGCCGCTAGAATTTATGAGTATATATACGTCAAACACGGTACCTCACAAACGTATATATACGGCCGCGACAGTCAAAGGGTTAAACTACAGAATAAATAATGTAAACCCATTCATGACTGCATATTGGAATGGCTATTAAGAAAGGTATTAGACTGTGACATCATGTGTTTACTCTTGAACACAGCAAAGAATCGAACATTTCTGCTATTGCTAATAATAACAATAGTAATAATAATAATAATAATAATAAATACGATATAATTGAAGAAGGAAATTGTACAAAAATACGAGGGAGTGGTTGACACATCGTCAGTGTGACTTTGTTTATGCTG
The DNA here is from genome assembly GCF_026875155.1 of Cherax quadricarinatus. NCBI lineage: Eukaryota > Metazoa > Arthropoda > Malacostraca > Decapoda > Parastacidae > Cherax > Cherax quadricarinatus. The sequence goes on along the minus strand of NC_069409.1, from coordinate 51,972,126 downwards.
GAGTGAACATTAGTCTCCCTGCTCTTCCAAACATTTCACAATAATTCAGTGGTTGAGGCAGTGGTATTTAATAACATATATGTTATAAATAATAATAGTACATGTTATTATTAATAACATGTATTATTATTAACATATGTATTTAATAACATATATGTTAAAAATAATAATAGCACATATTATTAATAACATGTACTATTATTAACATGTATGTTATTAAATACCATTGCCTCAATCACTGCCTCTACCACTCCAGTCGCACTCAATCTACAAGCACCAAACACAATGAATTATTGTGAAATGTTTGGAAGAGCAGGGAGACTAATGTTCACTCCAGCATAAACAAAGTCACACTGACGATGTGTCAACCACTCCCTCGTATTTTTGTACAATTTCCTTCTTCAATTATATCGTATTTATTATTATTATTATTATTACTATTGTTATTATTAGCTGTAGCAGAAATGTTTAATTCTTTGCAGTGTTCAAGAGTAGAGTAAACACATGATGTCACCGTCTAATACCTGTCCGAATAGCCATTCCAATATGCAGTCATGAATGGGTTTACATTATTTATACTGTAGTTTAATAGAAAATAATGAACAAACAAAACACTCACCACACTGAGTGGTGGGAGGGCTGGCTGCCAGTTGTGGGGGTCGGAGGGAGGGTAGTAGGGACTCGCAGGTGGCGGGAAACTTAAATATGATTTGGCGGCTGGGAATTTGGTGGCTGGGAATTTGGCGGTTGGGAATTCGCGAATGTGTGAAGCCCGTGAAAGTTGAAAACGTGAATGTTGAGGGAGACCTGTATACGTTCTCTCATGCAGCGCCCTGAATATTTTGAGAAAAAAAAAATAGCCTTTTTTTATAGGAAAAAAGAGCATGTGGTACCCAGGCATCCCCAATTTTTTTTCATATGGCAGACACACTGAGTGCACACACCCATTCTCTCATGTCTAGGTGACTCAGGCCTATCATGCCAATGTTGAATGAATGACAAAGGAAACGTGTATATATACATTTTGGGCGCTACGCGAGAGAACGCATATATACGTTTGGACCGTTTAAGGGTTAAATCTCTCAAACCAACCTAAGCTGGCCTTAAATTCACCAATATGAGCACTAGTTCCAGGCATTTTTTCCTGTTCACCTGGGAGTTGGTCAATTGGTGTGGGTTGCATCCTGGGGAACAAGATTAAGGACCCCAATGGAAATAAGTTAGACAGTCCTCGATGACTCACTGACTTTCTTGGGTTATCCTGGGTGGCTAACCCTCTGGGGTTAACTGTTTCTAGGTAATTGTTTCTCTTTAAGCCATACCAACAACAGTCTCTCCACATCTTCGAGTAGTACAGCTGACGGTGGTGCAACAACTGACGGTGGTGCAGTATGATAATATTCCGATAGTATTTCTCACCCTTTTTACCACAGGGTTGGCACTAGAAGCTTTCTTTGGGCCCATGGTGGTTTATTTAGAAGTTACAAGCACTATAAACAATGGAATAATATAAAATGCATTGAATGTATGCATGAAACTGGGCACCCTGGCTTGTAAACAATGACAGCAGGGCAGCTGAGGTGCTCAGGCTGGACGGACAGGTTTGGGACGAATCACGCTGGGAGAGTTTATCATTAGCCAGGCCAAAATTTTTACGTTCAAATGCTTCATTGGGCAGATGTAACATTATGCGATGCGTTCGTAAGCCGAGGGTCCACTGTACGTATAAAGATACACAGCATAACCCTCCAAACTGCCAATATCCCAAATCCCTCCTTTAAAGTGCAGGCATTGTACTTGCCATTTCCAGGACTCAAGTCAGGCTTTATAAAAATAACTGGTTTCCCTGAATCCCTTCACTAAATATTACCCTGCTCACACTCCACCAGCTAGTCAGGTCCCAAATACCATTCGTGTCCATTCACTCCTATCTAACACGCTCACACACACTTGCTGGAAGTCCAAGCCCCTCACCCACAAAACCTCCTTTACCCCCTCCCTCCAACCTATTCAAGGACGACCCCTACCCCGCCTTCCTTCCCCTACAGATTTATACGCTCTCCATGTCATTCTACTTTGATCCATTTTTTTTAAATGACCAAACCACCTCAACAACCCCTCTTCAGCCCTCTGACTAATACTTTTATTAACTCCACACCTTCTAATTTCCACACTCCGAATTTTCTGCATAATATTTACACCGCACATTACCCTTAGACAGGAAATCTCCACTGCCTCCAACCGTCTCCTCGCTGCAGCATTTACAACCCAAGCTTCATACCCATATAAGAGTGTTGGTACCACTATACTTTCAAACATTCCCTTCTTTGCCTCCATAGATAATGTTTTTTGTCGCCACATACACCTCAATGCACCACTCACCTTTTTTCCTTCATCAATTCTATGATTAACCTCATCCTTCATAAATCCATCCACTGACACATCAACTCCCAAATATCTGAAAATATTCACTTCTTCCATACTACTCCTCTCCAATTTGATATCCAATTTTTCTTTATCTAAATCATTTGATACCCTCATCACCTTACTCTTTTCTATGTTCACTTTCAACAAAAAAAAAAAAGGCACAATACCGTGTAAATGTAAATGGTTCAAATCGGGCCGAAACGTCGTCGTAAGCTTCTCTCTTTTATGTGCGGGTTATTTGTGTATTCACTTTCAACTTTCTACCTTTACACACTCTCCTAAACTTGTCCACTAACCTGTGCAGTTTTTCTTCAGAATCTCCCATAAGCACAGTATCATCAGCAAAAAGTAACTTTCAATTCCCATTTTGTATTTGATTCCCCATAATTTAATCCCACCCCTCTCCCGAACACCCTAGCATTTACTTCTTTTACAACCCCATCTATAAATGTATTAAACAACCATGGTGACATTACACATCCCTGTCTAAAACATACTTTTACCGGGAAGTAGTCTCCCTCTCTTCTACACACCCTAACCTGAGCCTATCCTTATAAGAACTCTTTACAGCATTTAGTAACTTACTACCTATTCCATATCCTTGCAACATCTGCCACATTGCTCCCCTATCCACTCTATCATATGCCTTTTCTAAATCCATAAATGCAATGAAAACTTCCCTACCTTTGTCTAAATACTGTTCACATATATGCTTCAAGGTAAACACTTGATCTACACATCCCCTACCCACTCTAAAACCTCCTTGCTCATCCACAATCCTACATTCTGTCTTACCTCTAATTCTTTCAATAATAACCCCACCATACACTTTTCCTGGTATACTTGGTAAACTAATTCCTCTATAATTTTTACAATCTCTTTTGTCCCCCTTCCCTTTATATAAAGGAACTATACATGCTCTCTGCCAATCCCTAGGTACCTTCCCCTCTTTCATACATTTATTAAACAAAAATACCAACCACTCCAACACCATATCCCCCGTTTTTAATATTTCTGTCATGATCCCAGCTGCTTTACCCCCTTTCATTCTACGTAATGCCTCTTGCACCTCCCCCACACTCACATCTGCTCTTCTTCACTCCTAAAAGATGGTATACCTCCCTGGACAATACATGAAATTACCACCTCCCTTTCTTCATCGTCATTTAAAAGTGGAAACTCTACTTGCGAGTTTAATCCATTCCATGACCTTGCTCGCAACTGGATTTGCTCGTTTGCAGAGTCAATTTTCCTCATTTAAATTAACCCTTTCAGGGTCCAGAGGCCAAAAAATAATTTTGTTATTTTTTTTTATGAAATGGTAGAGAATCTTTTCCTGAAGGTAATAAAACAAAAAGTACGAAATTTGATGGAAAACTGACGAAATTATGTTCTCATGAATTTTGATGTGTCAGCGATATTTATGCATCGTCGATTTTGCAGACTTTGACTCCCATTTTAGGCCAATTACATTATTCCAGTCGACCAAATTCTTAGTTATTTCACTAGTATTACTTCTATTCTATCGATTGAGCACAAGAATTCGCCAAGTCAACTGTTTCAACTACAAAATAAAGTGATTGGAAATTGGTAATTTGGCCAATTTAATGCAAAGTTCAAAATACTCCAATTTCAAAATAGGGTCCAGAATAAACAATGCAGGCATCCCTGGCACTAAACTAACATTTCCTCTGTTCATTAGTTAGGTTTTCTGGCTTTACTAATGAATTCCATTTTGATTTTTTATTCACCTAATGGATTTTTTCTTCAAACCAAAAAATAGAAGATTTACTGTTATGCAATATTGTAATAATTGTATAAATAATATCAGCACATTTGTGAACGTATATTAGACCCACCAGCAGGCGTATATTAGAAGTGTGAGGTCATTTGTTTAATCTTGAACATTGGCAAAAATTTAACATTTCCGCTACTTTGAGCTCAGTTTCAAGCCATTTCCAGTATTAAAACCAATCAAAATCATCTCTATTTCTGTAATATGTCTTCCATTCTATCAAATTAGACCAAGAAATTGCAAATACAACTATAAAAAACATACGAAAAAACACTGCAGAGTTGGTTTTAATTAAAAATTACGGTCTCAGTTTTTTTTCCCTCTCATTATGCACTATGTGCTGCAGGATTTATTTTATGTGGTGCACACATACCACATAGATGTATTCTCTCATATCAAAGCCAAAATTTACCGCTCATAGCTTATCAGAGTGAGCTGAGCTCATGACGTAGATCTACAGTTTGAACCCTCAACATAAAGCCGTAGATCTATGGCATGGACCTTCATGGGGTTAATTAAAATGCAATTAATCCGTTTCAATGGAATTGTGTACTTCAATAATTTCGCTAATATCAACTCTACGGCTTATTTATCTACCTCACTTCATCTAATATGACATAATAAACAATAAACACCTACCATCCGACTTACAACCTGCTCGACATACGTCCACTCGACTTACGACCATGCATCTGGCAGCTGGGCTGCACCGGCTGATGCACACCACTGTACAACATTTGACAATACTCGCGGCGGCAATGCGTCATGCAGGCAGCATCAGTTTGAGTAACCCTGTCCTATCAGCAGCATCATACTGTATTAACTGTGCTAACTGGACAGTAAATTTCACCATGGCCCCTAAGATGAAGTCTGTAGCAAGAAAGGCTCTTACTCTCAAACTTTCTATTTGTTTTCACTGTTGCACATAAACCTGTCTGTATCTGTCTGCCTATATATCTGTGTATCTCTGTGTGTCTGTTTATCTGTCTGTCTACCTGTGTGTCTGTCTTTCTGTCTACCTGTGTCTATGTCTACCTGTGTGTCTTTCTGTCTACCTGTGTGTCTTTCTGTCTACCTGTGTGTCTGTCTACCCGTGTGTCTGTCTACCTGTGTGTCTTTATGTCTACCTGTGTGTCTTTCTGTCTACCTGTGTGTCTGTCTACCCGTGTGTCTGTCTACCCGTGTGTCTGTCTACCTGTGTGTC
>NC_069409.1:51659200-51961700 GCF_026875155.1 Cherax quadricarinatus | reverse complement strand
TTCCATTAGGACTTGAGGTAGCAACTCTTTTTCTGGGGTTACTTCCCTTGTTCTTTTAATGCCACTAGGACCAGCTTGAGAGTCACTGGACTTCTGTCGCACAACATATCTGTCCATAGAGGCCTGTACCTCCCGTTCCTTTATGACATTTCTAAAGTGTTTCACAACATTGTCAGTGTACAGGGTTTCAAACACGGCTTGCTGTAGCTGTGTCAGGGTGATTTTCATCAATAAAGGTTGCACTTTAAGCCACTTTGCACAGATTTCCTTAATCTTAGAAGTAGGCAACTTCTTCAAATTTTTCTATCCCCTCCTCCGAAACAGTTTCCTCAGGTCTGGCCTCATGCTGATGAAGAATCTAGCAGCTCATCAGAGGTTAGTTCTTCATTGTCCCCTCCACCAACTCTTCCACATCCTCCCCACTAACCTCCAACCCCAAGGACTTCCCCAGTGCCACAATGGATTCCTCAACTGGCATAGGATTCTCAGAGTTAGCCTCAAACCCTTCAAAATCCCTTTTGTCTACATGTACTGGCCACAGTTTTTTTTCCAAGCAGAGTTCAAGGTCCTCTAGTCATTCCTCCAAGCTTACCTATATGTTTACACAGATTGAAGATTGGTAAAGTGATCTTTCCAAAACTCTCTTAGAGTCAGTCGAGTTTCCTGAGGTCACTACAAAGCACCTTCAAAACATAGCTTTTGAGTACAGTATCTTGAAGTTGGAAATGACCTGCTGGTCCATGGCTGCAGGAGAGGAGTGGTATTAGGAGGCAAGAAACGTTCACCTTACTGAAGCTCATTTTCCGCAGAAAGTCGCTCTGCCACGTCTGAAGTGAACCAGGAGCATTGTCCTAATACCAGGAGGCACTTCAGACTAATTTTCTTTTCAGTTAGGTAATTTTTTCACAGAGGGGGGCAAATGCATGGTGTATCCAGTCATAGAAAAAAGTCCCTAGTGTTCCCTGTCTTACTGTTTGCCCTCCACAGCCCACACAAATAAGCCTTGAGGACATTGTTTTTTTCCTGAACACTCTGGGAGTTCAGAGTGATTACCACCAATAAAGGCTTTCACTTTGCAATCACGCACACATTGGCACACATCAACAGAGTAAGCCTGTCTTTCCCATAGGCTGATGTCCTCGAGTGCCTTTTCCTCCTGAGTATTGTAGTGTCCTGCTTTGGCATTTGCTTCCAAAACAGCCTGTATTCGTCAACAATTAAAAAACACTTGTTCAGGTTTGAGTCCTCACTGTCCTATGTACTCCTTGTATTAATGCACATATTTTTTCAGCTGCTTTGTGGAATTAATGCACATAGTTTTCAGCTGCTTTGTGGTCTGAACTGGGCAGCCTCATCCCCATGCCGTGTCCACATTATGAATGCCACTACGCTTCTTAAATCTCGCAAACCAAGCCTACTGCTGGCCTTAAAACACTCAACATCACCACTAGTTCTGCATTTTTTAATTAAGATCGTCATGCAACTTCCTACCTTTTCACATATGAATCGCTTGAGAGATGCTATCGTCCTGCTATCTGTTTTCGGTTATCCACACCATAAGAGTCTCTCACATCTTAAATCACTGCGACTCAGTTTTGAAAACATAGTTGCACTTTGGCAAGAACAGCTTCCTTGATTGACCGTTTTCTTGCCCAAAACATAAGCGATGGTTGACTGGGTTTTACTATACAACCAGACCAGCTCGAGAACACGCACTCCACGCTCATACTTAGCAAATGATCTCGTTCTTCATCTCCAAAGTTATTCTCATCCTATTTGCCTGTAGGGTTGGGCACTAGAAGCTGTTCTTGGGGCCCATGTGACTTATTTTGCAGGTGCAAATCACTACTACAAACGCTGTGAATACTATGAATGTTCCAATGTAAATGTTTGAAGCGACCACGGTGGCTGCTGGGCTTGTAAAACACTGGCACGCCATGGGACAGTAGGTGCGCTCAGGCCCAAAGTGGACGTGTCTCCACGGAGCGAATAGGTTGGTTCGGTTTTTTTCACGCTAGTTTGAGGGCAAAATTTTTGCGATAAAATGTAAGCGCTAGTCGGATTTATCGTTAATCGAGTGCCAACGTTGGTCGAGGGTCCACTGTACTAATTTATAACGTATTATTCTTATTATTATTCTTATTATTATTATTATAATAAAATAATTTGTAATTTTGTAATTCACACAAAAAAATATAAGATTTTACGTGTTAGGCTTATTTGCAATAAATGTCTAAATATTGTCAACCCATTCACTACTGCATATTGGTATTGTACAGTGGAAAACAGACAAGCAATCGAACATTTCACCTAAGTTGAGGCTCAATTTTCAAGTACTTTTCGTTGTGAAAGCAATCAAAATTCATATCTATTTCTGTAATATAATCTTCCCATTCTATCAAAGAACCAAAAAAAACGAGAATACAACGATAAGAAAATAAAATGACGAAAATGCTTGCCTAAGGGGAATAATAACTGGAAGTGCTTCTAATTATTATGCTCCGATTTCTTTCATTTTTTGTGTAAGTTAAGAAGCATCTTTCCATCATATATTCCCCAGGTTCAATAAGATAGTCCAACAAACAAATGACCCATCGACTGCTCGTAATTTGGAAAAACTTGCACGTGGAAAGTGCTCACAGCGTAAGGTTCCATGTATTTCTTTAAAAAGTATTTTTTTGTGAATATTTTTGTGGGTCTGGAACGGATTAATTGTAATTTACATTATTTCTATGGAATGATTGCTTATCAACTTTAGGCTATTTTGAGTTTAGGCCTAGCTCCTGGAACAGTTATTACGGCCAAATCAGGTTTTCCACTGTAAGTGATAATGAAATTTACTTGGTCCACAGACTACTATGACCATGAGTGAATTAAGATTATAGAAAAAAAAAAAAACAAGTAATAGTTTAGTATGAGCAATAGTATACACCTACCATCCCGACTTAAACGATCTGGTCGACTTACGACCACTCGACTTATTACGACCACTCGACATTACTTACGACCACTCGACTTGCGACCGTCGTTTTTTTATGCAAGCTTCTGGGAAATAAACAACTATTTGTGATGTACACATGTTTATCCAAAACTTTACAGATAAAATACAGTAATTAAACCCAAAGCCAAATAAAAAGTTAAAGTAAAAACATGAAATACCAAAATAAAACAATAAATAAAGTCATAACAAAAATGTTTTGTTGATATTCAGTATTATAGTTCGACTTGCGACCATATCGACATATCGACCGGTTTCTCGAACCGAACTCGGTCGTAAGTCCGGATGTAGGTGTATATACAAGTACCATCTGACTTAACTACCAAACTGGTTCCAACCAAACCAGGTCGTAAGTCAAAATGGAACACAAGTCGAACCTTACTACTGAATATCGGTATCAAATTATTGTAATTAGTTTATTTTAAATTGTTTTTATTGTTGGCATTTCATTTTTTACTTTACTTTTTATGCTGTTTGTACTGATATTTTTACTGTAAGGGTTTGGAGAAACACTGTATACAACACAACAGTTGATTTATTACCCCAGAACATTTGCTTACAAAACACGGTTTGTAAGTCGAGTGGTCGTATTTGAGCAGGTCGTAAGTTGGATGTAGGTTGTATAGTAATAATAGAGCAGTAAAGCAGTAATAGGAGCATTGGTAGTAGAAGCAGTCACATACAGCAGTAATAAAAAGAGCAGTAGTAGAGAGAGGAGGAGGTGGTGTGCGGTGCTGATTGGAAGGAAATAGCTTATACCAAAAATAGTTTAACCTGGTGGTTAGAAACTTTGTTTTCTTTGTGGGGACAGTTCTTCTATTAAGGTAAGGAAGCTTACGATAATCCTGCTGCTGGGCTTCTCCTCCACAGTATTGGAATGTCCTGAAAAAAGACTCATTTTTATATCAAAAATATACTCACGATAATAATAGTTAACTAGCATTTGACAATAGGAGTATAAAAAAATTAGTAAAAGAAAAAAGAGATAGAATAAAATATTGTAACAAGAACCTACTACGAATCCTGAGCTTCCTAGTCAAGTCATGTAGCCAATTTTAACCACCTTGCAGTGCAGTAACCATTATATAACAGCTTTGAAGCCAGTGGACAGTCCTGAAGTGCAACGCCCATGAACTCGGTCTCAAACTCAACAAGCTGTGAGTGGTAAATCCTGAGCATACATATTAGAGATGATCTATGTGGTAATGTGCACCATCATAAAAAAAAATCCTGCAGCATGCAGTGCATGAGAAAAAAATGTACTGTGTTTTGGTTTAAAACAGTGACTTTGTGATGTATTTTTGGTATGAATATTAATCACTGATTCTCGGTATTCATTGTTTTCATTTGATAGAATGAAAGATATCTTACAGAAATAGAGATGATTTTGATTGGTTTCAGGCCTGAAAGTAGCAAGAAATTGAGCTCAAATTAACGAAAGGGTTTCTGTTTTTTTGGCCAATATCCAGAGCACACAAATGACGTCACCTGTCCAATACACATTCAGCTTGCCAGTCCTTTACACATTTTAGGAATAAATGACATTATTCATACAATTATTACAAATTATGCAGTAATCAGTCTTCAATAAATCATCTATTTTTGTGAATAAAATTAAAAAATGGAAAGCAAGTGTAATATAGAGGGGCCTAGAGATGTGACTAAGGAACAGAGAAATGTTTTTTTAGTGCAGAATGTCTAACAGTGTTTATTCTGTACCCTGTTTTTAAATGTAGCTTTTTTTAATTTTGTGAGAAACTGGCCAAATTACAATCACTTTATTAGGTACTTGAAATAGGTAAAGGGCAGTTTTCTTGTACTTAATTTGACATAAGGTAATTATAGCAAATAGCCCAAGATTGGTCAACTGTGAAGTGGCCAAAAAATAGGCGCAATGTTAAAAATGCCAATGGTAATCTCACTTAGACTGCCTAACTTTGTGAGAAGTAATTCTGTAAGTTTTTCATCAAATTTTGTACTTTTTGGTTTCATTACCTTCAGAAAAAGATCTCGATCATTTTTTTTTTTTCATGAGATAAATTTTTTTTTTTTAAATTATTCAACTGATCAACCCTAAAGAGCAAGTTGAGGATCAGGCCTCTGGACCCCTGAAAGGGTCAAACAAGAAAAAAGTTCTTAGAAAGCCTAACACCTAGTAATGACCAGAATTACCATAACTTTCTTGTTAGTTTATATAAATGACAACATAATAAATGCAGTCTGCTAAATTAACAAATAAGTGTATTAACATCTAAGTATTTTTGTGATTAAGATTATTAACCACCTCCACCATATATTGATACAGAGCAATGAGGCCTAAGGTATTTCCAAACCTTCCACCTATTATGCTTAATTTAAAATATTGTATATGGCTAAATAATAAAAATTTTAATACTTAAATATTGTTTATATATAGAGTTACAGCACATTCATTGAGAAGCAATTAAGACCATGGTAATCATACAGTGTCTAGATAATGAGAGGCAATCAGGGTAAATTCAAGAAAACAAAAGAGGAACATATCCAATTCTTTGCTCATAGCTTCTCACCAGCCTCAAACTTATCTCTTCAGGGATTATAATATACAGTAGACCGTTTGATTAAAGCTATGGTAAAGTGTTACATTCCTGAAAATGCAGTTTAGACAAACTCCTTGTTAAAGAACTGGAAAGAACGTATGGAAAAAGAGGGTTACGTTCCAAGGACTCCCAAAAAAGCCAAACAACTTTTTGTATGAAGTCTCACAAATCTTACACAAATAAAAATAATGCGATTGTTTGTTTTGTGTCGTTAGGCAATTTTTTTTCTGTTTAAGACTACAAATGCAACAGAAAATATTTATTACCTTAAATTGTGGTTGCTGGTATTTGTCAATGGTTGTGAGGGAGGAGTGGATGAGGGTAAGCTAGGCCCATCGGGCTGAGTGATGTAGACTGGTCAATAAATCAATAAGTCAGTAAGGTCACTAATCAAGTCATCAGTCAAGATCATTCAGTAAATAGTTTCAGTAGACATTCAAGAATCAAGCTGTCAATTAGTAATATTAATCAAGTCATTCAGTAAGTCAATCAGTAAAGTCATTCAGTAAATCAGTCAAGTTGGTAAAGCCAGTCCAAGTCGGAAAATCAGTCACGTCAGTAGGTCAATCAAGTCAGTAAATCAGACGACAGCCCGGGTTATTCACCTGCACAAGCCCCGCATATTTGCTTCACGTCTTTATTAGTCAATAAAGAATCGACATTTTCATTACAAATAAGCTCTCGCCATATCCACCACACATGCACCACATTTAAGCTTATCTAATACAGTAGGGCCTCCACTTACACGGCTGGTTAGGTTCCAGGCTACCGCCGTAAAGCGGAAACCGCCGTAAAGTGGAACACCATTTTTTTCCACTTACAGATGCATACAACACTAGATTAACAATTTACACTAACATATATGAAGGTAGGCATAGAACATGCATCAAAAAACACTAAAAAAGTATAAAATAGCACACATAGTGCACTCATTAACTGTACCTTAAAATATTTTATAGTCTTAATCTAGGGTGAGACAGTAGTATTATTTTAAGAAATCAAGTGTGGGTATGTAATGGTAGTCAGCCAGGGCTACCATACAGGCCCCCCACCCACACATACAATCTATGACTATTAAGCATCTCCAGAGCATCAAAAGTAAGATACAGTTCCCTCCGTTTACTTACTTAAAATATAGGTGAGATGAGTAGTATTTATTGTAAAAAAATCAAGTGTGGTATGTATGGTATCTGCCTGGCTACAATACCAGGCCAACCCACCTACACATAATATTCGTATGTCATTTAAGCACCCAGAGCGATAAAATGTATAACGAGTTCACTCTTTACTTCCGTAAAATATTGTGTAGTCTTAATGTAGGGTCAGGAGTAAGAAATGAGAATAAAACGAATATATTGAGAGAGAGAAAGAAATGAGTGCATGATAGAGTACGGCCAGAGTTATGTAAACAAACCAGGCGAAGAATGTATTTTTAGAACCAAAGTGTACACAGGTCTGGTTTTGTGTACAAGTTACATTGTGTACAGGTTTGTCTCTACATTGATACGGTAGAATAAATAAAGAGAAGGACTCCCATTCTCATGGTAACAACATTTTGAGAAGAAATGATCTCTGAGTGAAGTAATGGAAATAAGTCACTCTACATTTTGGGTTATCCTAGGTTCTCTACACATATGTTGTTATGTATGATAATCTGTGTAACTGTATTTGGTATACCTGAAATAAACTTACATACAGTACGAAAGGAATCATTTTCCTACAGTTACCCCCCCAGTAACACATTTTCTCTTATGTTAGATTAGAGAAAATGTTTATATTCTGCATCACTGGTTACAAGTATCTGGCTACCACATCTCAAATTTATTGTTTTTATTTAATTCTATTGTAGGGTGAATTTATCATCTTTTTATGTTATGTATCGTGTTTAATATATAATTCTGAAGAAAAATACATGATGATTAAAGAAAATGTGTAGATTAACGTAATATAGCAAATTAATGAACTCGTTGAATTAATATTATTATATATTTATCATTCTAATATGGCGTCACTTGGTGCAAGTCGTCTGCTACCACATCTCATCATTTAGTGTTTATTTATTCAATTGTGGGTGTATTTATCATCTTTATATGTTTAAGTATCGTGATTATTATATAAATTTGAGAAATATCATAGATGATTAATGAAAATGTGTATTTAACGAAATAATACGACATTAAATGAGACTATCGTGAATATCATCATCATTACTAATATGACGTCGGAGACATAAGACACTCCTTACTGATTTTAATGTGTACCTGCATGCCACAACAGTAATGTAAGTTTTAATTAAGTTCAGGTATACATAAGTATAATTATCAGTGTATATATAAAATACTGAAAGTAACTTTTTAAAAACATTTGAAATTTTTGGAGTATTTCCAACAAAATGGAGAGACTTAGGTGGCTACTGAGCTCACGAAGAATGTAAACAAACAGGTGGGGCGCGGTGACTGTATTAGAAGTCAGGTGGGGGGAGCCGTAAGCGAGTTTTTGGTCAAAATGTGAAAATGATCGTATTAGCGGAACGCCGTTAAAGTGAAACTGGCTGTAAGCGGGGCCCTCCCTGTATCTTGATTTCTTCATAACAGCAAGACCGAGAACGTTTTAACTTTTTTAAACTTCCTGCCTCCTTTGCATGTCTCTTTGGGTGCCAAGATTCCTTGAAGATGTAATGTATGGTAATGAAAAAGACCAAAACCAATTTCAACAGACATTGCTGCTGGCACTGTACTGGATGGCATAAACGGAGCACTGGTATGAATGTGGCAGTAGGAAACTGGGTCTCCCCCATAAAAGATAATGCCTGACCGCACAGCAGACTGCTAGTGCTCACGACACCGGAAAGATCCCCACAGAACCAGCTTGCGGCACTGAAATTTTTGTCCTACCGGAAAGCAAAAACCGTTTAACAAAATCTAATTTTACAAAGTGTAAGACGTGAAAACATTCAAAGGAACCTGTGTTAATCGATGGACTACTGTAAAATATAGTTTAAAAGTATTCTTTGACATCAAATTCATTCTAATATAAAAAGTGTAAAAAAGCTATATTTTAAAGAAAGATTTCAATGACATACATATACTTTTTTTCAGTTATAAACATATTCAGGTAAACAAACCACAAAGCAGTGGTGATGACATGTAGTTTAAAATTATTAAGGTTTATGTCTGCATTATATATAAAGAGTAAGCATAAAAAAAAAGTAAAAAAATAAATGTTATTCAGTATAAGTCATAGATTTCCTCTCTAAGGTGATATTTTCAGTATTCAATACGGTACATATTTGAATATTAAAGCCATTACCAGTATACCACTATTGTTACAGTAGTCATGTATTAAAACAGAAGTAAAACTCACTAAAATAAGCTACAAGAGAATCAAGACCTTCAAGTTGGTAATAATTTTCACCTCGTACCCACCTCAAACCAATCACCTCTCATCTAGGTACTATTAGAAGCACAAACTCTTAATTAGAAGTGCATATTATACCTTTACCGAAAGTCCTTTAGCCTACTAAATATAAATGCCAGTCATACACACACTGTTCACCCCACATCTTCTGAAGAACCACAATACCATTGCTGATTAAGAAATTTTCTAGAAATTGTAACTGAACAATTTTAAGCAAATTAGAAGGGTCAAAAAAATGGAGAATCACTTATTAAATAACTTGAAAAAACTAACAGCTCCCACGTCTCCTGCTCCTCACTACTGAATATCCAATACGCAGCACAGGGAGGACAGAGGTGTCAAGAGGAATGATGCTTAACCCCTCTGGCCGTCAACTACTGACCATTACACACCAAAGCACCAAACAAAATCATGTTTTTATATATCATCTGACATCTTGACCAGTCTTTAAATACCAAACAAATATAAGCCTAACATATATGAGCAATCAAAACATACCATATGTCACAGCTGCAAATGGTGAATAAAATAAAAAAAGGAAAAAAGATAAGTATATTTAATCCTTAGAAAAACTCCTACACATTCAATAAAATTCATTTTAAGTACAACTGTATTTTACTGTAAAGGCGGCAAAAAAGTAATGTCCCCCTACCATGAAAAATAATTTAACAAAATTGTAATTATTAAAGCTAAAGTTTATTAACCAATACGAATTACCAAACATGACATACAGTGGGTATGGCTACAAAACGAATGGATATATAACAAAATTTGAACATAACCCGCCATGGTGGAGAGGGCCAACATGTTGAATTTAACATAACAAAAGTTTTCCCTATAAAATTTAACAATATTGGTATTCGGCGGAACTACTTGCACCCTGCACACGAATAACACTGTACTGTGCTCGAAGCAAGAGCATAGTTGCTATATTTTTTCACCGTGTAGTCGGCTCCCCCACCTGAACTTATTTAAATTTTTGTATTTTTTTTACGTATTATTATTTTATAAATATTATGTTGTACAATTAATTTCGTTTTATAGCATACCCACTGTATTCTTAAAATGCCTGATATGACATATACAGAATTTTGAAATGAATTGGTGAAAAAAACTAGGCCAAGAAAAACAAATTAATTAGAAAACAAAGATGTCTGAAACAGATACAAAATTTGTAATTATTGTAACATGCAAATTAAGAGCTCATAATGTGCTTATAACGTTAGTGCAGAAGCACTAGGTCACAACACCTACCGTAAGTCTAGGACCTGCTGTAAATGTTTGTTCCATCTTACTGACCCATACCTTATACTATACCAAAAGTAAACAGCTCCCCACAAAAATATGCATTTTTAAAGTAAGAATTTAGTTTTAGCCTTAGTAAATCTGCCTGAAAATTCCTATACTTTTAGCCCTTTGACTGTGTTGTCATAATATACATTTCCTACAGCCAATTGGTTGATGTATACTCCAAAATTCTAGTGTCTTCAAATCAAGCAGAGAAGCTGCTAGGCCACATGGAGAGAATGGTCTGTGTGGTCAGTGTGGTGCAGTAGTAAAAATAATCCTGCAGCACCAGTGCATAACTAGAACAAAAAAAATCTCCGACCAAGTTTTTTGGATAAAACGCTGAATTTTGAGGCGTATTTTCAGTATTAGTATTTTATTGGTTGGATTCTTGTTTTCCTTGTCTCATTGATAGAAATGGAAACATTTATAGAAATAGAAAGTGACTTGATTGGTTTAAAACTAGTAAAAGGATCTTGAAATGGAGATTCAAAGTGGGCAGAAATGTTCGATTTTTGCCATGCTCAAGAGTAAACAAGATGACATTACTGTCCAATAAAAAGTCCAACTACCATGTCTAAGTATGCAGACACGAATGGTTTGTCATTATTTATACAATTATTACAATATTTCAGTAGTCCCTGCAATATTGTAATAAATGTTAATCTTTTTTTTTTTGTGTTAATAAAAATTCAAAACAGAAAGCAAGAGTATTATAACAGAGCTGAGATTGTGACCGAAGAACAGAGAAAAATGTTATTTTTAGTGCCAGGAATGTCGGCAGTTTTATTACTGGACCCTATTTTTGAAATTGACATTCTTTCATTTGCATGAAAATTTGGCCAAGTTTGCCAATTTCTGACCACTTTACTGGTAGATAAAATCGGTAATGGGCGGTTTCTTTTCCTTGCACCAGGGTCCGATAGAACAAGAATTGGATTCTAAAGAAATAGCA
Source organism: Cherax quadricarinatus (assembly GCF_026875155.1). Classification (NCBI taxonomy): domain Eukaryota; kingdom Metazoa; phylum Arthropoda; class Malacostraca; order Decapoda; family Parastacidae; genus Cherax; species Cherax quadricarinatus. The sequence goes on along the minus strand of NC_069409.1, from coordinate 51,950,464 downwards.
TATGAGTTTTTTGTGGCTGAGAACACTGAATTGCCGAAAATAGGGCTCGAAGTGGACGAAATTGCCGATCCATAAATGTTGCCAAGGTTAACTTCGTGAGAGCATAATTCCGTTAGTTTTCCATCAAATTTCGTACTTTTGGAGTCATTATCATCGGAATAAGATTCTCTATCATTTCACAAGAAAAAATAATTTTTTTTCAAATATTTTGCAACACCAGTAGACACTTCAGGATTTGGGGTTGTGACAACCAAAGGGTTAAAGATTATTATTATTATTATTATTTAACCCTTTCAGGGTCCAGAGGCCAAATTTCAAAATGCGCACCTGTGTCCAAGAATTTTCAAAAAATAATTTTATTTTTTCTTATGAAATGGTAGAGAATCTTTCTCTGAAAGTAACAAAACAAAAAGTACGAATTTGATGGAAAATTGACAAAATTATGCTCTCGCTAATTTTGATGTGTCAACAATATTTTATGTATCAGCAATTTTGTGTCTTTGACTTCCATTTTAGGCCAATTACCTTATTCCAGCTGACAAAATTCTTAGCTATTTCACTAGTATTACTTCTATTCTACCAACTGAGCACAAGAAATTGCCAACTCAACTGCTTCAACTACAAAATAAAGTGACTGGAAATTGGGAATTTGGCCAATTTAGTGCAAAGTTCAAAATATTCCAATTTCAAAATAGGGTCTAGAATAAACAATGCAGGCATTCCTGGCACTAAACTAACATTTCCTCTGTTCATATAGTTAAGTTTTCAGGCTTTACTAATGAATTCCATTTTGATTTTTAACTCGCATAATGAATTCTTATTCAAACCAAAAAATAGAAGATTTACTGTCATGCAATATTGTAATAATTGTATAAATAATATCAGCACATTTGTGAATGAAATATTAGACCCACCAGCTGGTGTGTATTAGACGTGTGAGGTCATTGTTTACTCTTGAACATCAGCAATAATTTAACATTTCTGCTACTTTGAGCTCAGTTTCCAGCCATTTTCAATCCTAAACCAATCAAAAATCATCTCTATTTCTGTAATATATCTTCCATTCTATCAAATGAGACCAAGAAATCACAATATAACAAATAAAAAAACATACGAAAAAACACTGCAAATTTGCTGTTTTAATAAAAAATTACGGTCTCATTATGCAATGTGTGCTGCAGGATTTGTTTTATGTGGTGCACACATACTACATAAATGATTCTCTCATATCTAGGCCCAAATTTACAGCTCACTGCTTATCAGAGTGAGCTGAGCTCATGGCGTAGATCTTCGGTTTGGACCCTCAACGTAAAGCCGTAGATCTATGGCACGGACCCTGAAAGGGTTAATAAGATTGGGTATGATAAGATTTAAATTATACATTCTACCAAGCCAATACCAAGATCGCATTGATAAACTGCAGTCTGCATTTTATTTAGTAGAATAAAAGAAAAAGATATGGAACTCAGAACTCTGTGAAAAGAAATCTCTTTAGTATTGACATTAGATGAAATTGATCAAGTATCAGCTTGCAATCCATAATAGTGTTATACTATCATGATCTAAAGAATTTCCCATAAAGAATTCACATTTCTTCCCAGATTAGTTTCAATTCATTTTTATAGACTGATGATCTCTTATTTTTGTTTACTTTCTTTAATGCAATTACAGTGCTTAAAAATTCCAAGGAAAATAAATATAAAAATAACTATTAGAGACTGAAAATCAAGTGCATCTGAAGGATGAGCCAAAACAACAACACAGTATTTGTTATAGTAATGTATAATAAAAAAAAATACCATAAAGATAACACTGAGAATAACAGGAAAGCATCTGATAATTTTCTGTATTACGAACTGGACAAAGATGTACAATAGGGCACAGACATAAAACTGTGGGTGTGGAGATATGAAGATCAAGGGAAGCAGGAGTAGGAGTATATTTAAGACATGCACAGGAGCAGGCATTGATAATATAAAATTTTTGAAAATGAGAAACAAGAAATATCTACATATTTCAGATAAAAAAAAAAAAAAAAAAAAAGGGTCAGAAAAGTCACCACCACAAACCACCATGGTGGTTTGTGGTGGTGACTGTACACCATGGTGTACAGTGAAAAATGCACATATGCAATAGATTAAATACCACATTTATGTACAGTATTTCCAATGTGTGTGTGAATTAAAAATAATGCATAACAAATTAATATACACTAATAAATTCATCTTAAATAAAGTTTCATAAAAACATACAAAAAAAAAATTGAAAAACACTTTTAAGCTTTGCTCATGTGTGTCAAGTGCCAAACTTTAGTCAGGAAGTGCAATACTGTACATCAAATATGAGATGCTGCTGATATTAAGAGTGAATCTGTCATTTTAACTAGAGCAAAAATGCCCTACAAAAATTTTCAACAAAATTTAAAAAAAAAAAAAAAATTAAATGCTATTTAGGCAAGTAAAATTAAAGGCATTGTTTACAAAAGGTCAAAGTTTAGATATCCAGTTCCCTTATCAGCAGCACCCTGCATGACAGCTTTGTTAGGACAATTATCACAAGCAGTACAGTGCTGGAATGAACATATGGAGTAGCTTAGATGTTAGAGATAAAACAACAAACCAAAGTACAGCCTCTCCTCACTTAACGACAGAGTTCCGTTCCTAAGACCACATCGGTAAACAAATTCATCGCTAAGTGAGGAGCATACCATAATGGTAGTGGGTTTGTGTCAACTTTGATATTATTTTAATGTCACCTTTGCACCATTTATAATGTTTCTGGTATATTTTTAAATGTTTTTACAGTAGTGTACTGTATATTGTAATAAACAGAATACAGGAAATCAACTCCAATATACATTATTTAGGCTTGTATACTGGTCAGAGAGCCTGTCGTAAGTCCGAGGCGTTGGTAAACGAGTACATCGCTATGTGAGGAGAGGCTGTACAGTATACATCATAGATTTTATGAGATGCCCACAAGTATGTAAATAAGATACCAGAGTAGTGCTAAGGTATTTATTATAGAAATGTTCAACTTCCTGGAAAATTTATTACTTTAATACAGAGACTGAGAAAAACCAGAGTATAGGCAGGACAAGGCCAGGTATAGACCAAATGGACAGTCATATCCTGGAAAAAGATGTCAGGAACTAACCGATAGTCATGTTTTAATGGGGTCATATTAATTTAGGCACCAACCCAGACAAGCTAAAAATCACTAATGTTTTGGATGAATATATTTGATGTGGCAATCAATAACACCAAATAATAATAACACCAAACATTTTTCCTTTTGTAAATCAGTCTCCTTAACCCTTTGACTGTTACAAGCCCCTTTCTGAAACTGCCATTCTGTGTCGCAAAATTTTTGAAAACAAAGACAAAAAATTTTTTTTTTCTTATGAAATGAAAGAGAATCTTTTCCCGATGGTAATGACACCAAAAGTACAAAATTTGGTCGAAAACTCACGGAATTACGCTCCCGCGAAGTTAGCGGTCTCGGCGACAATATACCACAGGTGATTTCGCCGAATTTGAGCCCTGTTTTTGGCCAATTCTATTGTTCCAGTTGACCAAACTCATAGCTATTTCTTTAGAACTCCATTTTTTCTATCAATTGAGTACAAGAAACTGCCCATTTACCGATTTGAACTACCCAATAAAGCAGTCAGAAATTGGCAATTTGGCCAACTTCACTCAAATTAAAAAGGATGTCAATTTCAAAACAGGGTCCAGAATAAACAATGTAGACATTCTTGACACTAAGTAACATATCCTCTGTTCATTAGTCACGTCTCTACACCCCTTTTATTTATTACAGGTCCGCCATCGCAAATCCGGCAATCAGTTATTCGGTTCCTTCAGTTATTCGGCACTAATTTTGGCTAGCATAATTTCAAATTTCCAGGGTCGCCACACCAACCTGCTGATATTTGTTTGGTGGCGCTACTTGCTGCATAAGTCATTCCAATTTTCTTTTTTCTCCATTTATTGTTTTAACCTACAGTGGACCCCCGCATAACGATGGCATCGCATAGCGATTTTTCCGCATAACGATTACTTTTATCGCAAAATTTTTGCCCCGCATACCGATTAAAAACCCGCATAACCGATTTTCGTCCGAGACGCGTCCAATGTGCCCTCAGCCAGCCTCACATGTGCCGCTCCGTCCCATTGTTTACCAGCCAGCCTCCGCGGTAACATCCAAGCATACACTCGGAATATTTCGTATTATTACAGTATTTTCGGTGCTGTTTCTGGAAAATAAGTGACCATGGGCCCCAAGAAAGCTTCTAGTGCCAACCCTACACCTCAAAGGGTAAGAATTTACTATAGAGATGAAGAAAGAGATAATTGATAAGTATGAAAGTGGAGTGCGTATAGCCGACCTAGTCAAGCTGTACAAGAAACCCCAATCAACCATCGCTACTATTGTGGGCACCAGAAAGACAATCAAGGAAGCTGTTCTTGCCAAAGGTTCAACTGTGTTTTCGAAACAAAGATCGCAATTGATGGAAGATGTTGAGAGACTCTTATTGGTGTGGATAAATGAAAAACAGATAGCAGGATGATAGCGTCTCTCAAGCGATATATGTGAAAAGGCTAGGAAGTTGCATGACGATTTAATTAAAAAAATGCCTGCAACTAGTGATGATGTGAGTGAATTTAAGGCCAGCAAAGGTTGGTTTGAGAGATTTAAGAAGCGTAGTGGCATCCATAGTGTGATAAGGCATGGTGAGGCTGCCAGTTCGGACCACAAAGCGGCTGAAAAATATGTGCAGGAATTCAAGGAGTACATAGAAACTGAAGGACTGAAACCTGAACAAGTGTTTAATTGTGATGAAACAGGCCTGTTCTGGAAGAAAATGCCAAGCAGGACCTACATTACTCAGGAGGAAAAGGCACTCCCAGGACATAAGCCTATGAAAGACAGGCTTACTTTGTTGATGTGTGCCAATGCTACTGGTGATTGCAAAGTGAAGCCTTTATTAGTGTATCACTCTGAAACTCCCCAGAGCGTTCAGGCAAAGAATGTCTCAAGGATAATTTGTGTGTGCTGTGGAGGGCAAACAGTAAGGCATGGGTCACTAGGGAATTTTTCTATAACTGGTTACACCATGCATTTGCCCCCAATGTGAAAAATTACCTAACTGAAAAGAAATTAGAACTTAAGTGCCTCCTGGTGTTAGACAATGCCCTGGTCATCCTACAGACGTGTCAGAGCGACTTTATGGGGACAATGAGCTTCATTAAGGTGAAGTTTTTGCTCCTAATACCACTCCTCTCCTGCAGCCCATGGACCAGCAGGTTATTTCCAACTTCAAGAAACTGTACACAAAAGCTCTGTTTGAAAGGTGCTTTTGTAATGACTCAGAAACTCAACTGACTCTAAGAGAGTTTTGGAGAGATTCACTTTAATATCCTCAATTGTGTAACCTTATAGGTAAGGCTTGGGAGGAAGTGACAAAGAGGACCTTGAACTCTGCTTGGAAGAAACTGTGGCCAGAATGTGTAGACAAAAGGGATTTTGAAGGGTTTGAGGCTAACCTGAGAATCCTGTGCCAGTTGAGGAATCCATTGTGGCATTGGGAAAGTCCTTGGGGTTGGAGGTTAGTGGGGAGGATGTGGAAGAGTTGGTGGAGGAGGACAATGAAGAACTAACCACTGATGAGCTGCTAGATCAACTTCAACAGCAAGAGGCCACACCTGAGGAAATTGCTTCGGAGGAGGGGAGAGAGAAATTGAAGAAGTTGCCTACTTCAAAGATTAAGGAAATCTGTGCTAAGTGGCTTGAAGTGCAAACCTTCATGGATGAAAATCACCCTCACACAGCTATTGCAAGCCGTGCTGGTGATTATTAACATGACAATGTTGTGAAACACTTTAGGCAAGTCATAAAGGAACGAGAGGTACAGGCCACTATGGACAGATATCTTGTGCGAAAGAAGTCCAGTGACTCTGAAGCTGGCCCTAGTGGCATTAAAAGAAGAAGGGAAGTAACCCCAGAAAAGGACTTACTACCTCAAGTCCTAATGGAAGGGGATTCCCCTTCTAAACAGTAAGAAGATATTGCTCTCCCCTCCTCCCATCCCATCAATCATCACCAGATCTTCAATAAAAGTAAGTGTCATTTAATTGTGCATGCCTTTTTCAGTTTGTGTGTATTAAAATTAACATTTCATGTGGTAAAAAAATTTTTTTTTCATACTTTTGGGCGTCTTGCACGGATTAATTTTATTTCCATTATTTCTTATGGGGAAAATTGATTCGCATAACGATTATTTCGCATAACGATGAGCCCTCTTGCACGGATTAAAATCGTTAACCGGGGGTCCACTGTACTTACTTTTAGCCCTAGCCATGGTTCCAATGAATAAAAGAAATGCTTCTCATTATGTAAAGCACCTACACAGTACATTGTCGGTTGCCATGAGCTCAGTCTCATGATGCAGGAGAATATGCTTTATTATTATGCTAATATCAACACTACAGCTTATTTGCCTATCACAATTGATCTAATATGACATAATAAAAATTATAAATAACATAAAACATGTTAAATATTCCAGAATGAATAATATTTGGCATAATACCGAGCACTTCGACGGAGGTATGAAGAGGATATGGTATACAAGTACGTACCATTCTCCTATCCCCTGTTTGGTGGCTTATATTAGAGAAAACGGAGTGTAGCACAGGGCTAACTGTGATATACACTCGTACTGCACCATAAACTGAAACAAAAAAGTTATTTTCTCTATATAGATTATCACACACAGCAGCATGTGTGTAGAGAACCTAGGATAACCCAAAAAATTCAACGTGGCTTATTTTTAGTACCTGGCTTGGGTTAGCCATATATGATTTTTGGTAAATATTCGATTCCCAGCCAGGGTAGAAACATTAGGCGTGTTTCTTTACACCTGTTGTCTATGTTTATCCATCAGAAAATGGGTACCTGGGTGTTAGCCGACTAGTGTGGGCGTTATCCTGGGACACTGACCTAATTTTCTTGAAATGCTCTGCATAACAAGTGGCTTTCTAAATATCAGTATGTTACTGATGTCAGCTAGGCCTGTATACCTTGTACATGTACGTGTAGTAAATAAAGATATTATTATTATATTATTATTTCTCAGTTGTTTTTTGGGTTATCTTATTCAAACCTGGGCAATGTATGATGGAAAGATACTTCTTAACGTACACCAAAAATGAAAGGAATCAGACCATAAATAGCGGAGTTCACTTCTCAGCCATTAGCGGCCGCTTAGCGGTATATTTTTGTATGTTTTTATGGTTATATTCTCATTTTTTTCGGCCTCATTTGATAGAATGAAATATATATTACAGAAATAGATATGATTTTGATTGCTTTCATGATGAAAAGTACCTTGAAATTGCGCTCACAGTAGCGAAAATGTTCTATTCTTTAGCGAAGCTCAAGAGTAAACAAATGACGTCACCGTCCAATACCTGTCCGCCTGCCAGTCACAATTCCAATATGTATTTGGGTTTGACATTATTTATACAATCATTACAATAATGCAGTAGTCTGCATAACAGTAAATCTTCTATTTTTTTTGTGTGAATAAAAATTCCAAATGGTAAGCAAGAGTAATATAAGAGGGGCCTGGAGCCATGACTAACGAACAGGAAAATGTTATTTTAGTGCAGGAATGTCTGCATTGTTTATTCTGGATCCTATTTTGAAATTGGCATCTGTTGAAATTTGTGTGAATCGGCCAAACTGCCAATTTCTGACCACTTTATTGGGTAGTTTGAAATAAGTGAATGGGCGGTTTCTTGTACTCAGTTGACAGACTAGAAGTAAATAAGTTTATTCAGGTATACACAAATACAGTTACATAGATTATCATACATAGCAGTGTATGTATAGAGAACCTAGGATAACCCAGAAAAGTCAAAGTGACTTATTTCCAGTACCTGGCTTGGGCTTGCCATATAGATTTTTGGTAAAAATTTTTTTTTTCTCGGTTGTTTGTTGGGCTATCTCATTGAAACTTGGGCAATGTATGATGGAAAGATGCTTCTTAATGTACAACAAAAATAAAAAAGACGGATGATAAATAAGGGAGTTCACTTCTCAGCCATTAGCCCCCTCTTTGCAGTATATTTTTGTATAGTTTTTATGGTTGTATTCTCATTTTTTGGACTCATTTGATAGAAAGAAGATATATTACAGAAATAGACATGATTTGATTGCTTTCATGGCGAAAAGTACCTTGAAATTGAGCTCGAAGTACCAGAAATGTTCGATTTTTGCCTAAGTCAAGTTGGTTAATTTTATTAAGTGTATTCTACCTAACCACTCTGTAATCCGGCACACTACAGGTCCCAATGATGCCAGATTGTGATGGAAGACCTGTACTACTGCTTTTCTATTTTGATTTTTTATTCATACAAAAAATAAAACATTTACTGTTATGCAGACTACTGCATTATTGTAAAATGGTATAAATAATATCAGTGCACTAGTGAAAGAATATTAGGACTCCCCAGTTGACGTGTATTGGACGTGTGGTGTGATTTGCTCACTCTTGAACATTGGTAAAAATCGAACATTTCCGTTACTTTGAGCTCAATTTCAAGGTCGTTCTCTTTCGTGAAACTAATCAAAATCATCTCTATTTCTGCAATATGTTTTCCATTTTATCATGCAAGACCATGAAAATGAGAATACAACAATAAATACTATACAAAAATACACCTCAAAGTCAGCGTTTTAATCCAAAAAAACGGTCAGTTTTTTTTTCTCATTATGTACTGCTTCCTGCAGGATTTTTTTTATGTGGTGCAAACTGATCACACAGACCATTCTCTCACATGTGGGCCTACCAGCTTTCTCCTGCTTGATTTGAAGCCGCTAGAATTATTGAGTATATGTACGTCTGAAACACTGGCTCATAAGAAGTATATATACGACCAAAACAGTCAAAGGGTTAATAACTAATTTGGTGTCATCTCGCTTCATGAGATGTCCAAAGAATTTTTCGTGCATGATGCAGGCAATGTTAAGGTTATCCTAACTACATGCACGCTTATGCTCTTTCAACATTGTTAAAAGTTTCACCTGCTAACTTTATCACAGTTACACAAGACTCAATTTAGTGGATTTCTTCCTCACAAGATCATATATGGTAGTGGAGATTTGGGACTGGGCCAAGAAGGCATTAACCCTTGGAATACACTCAATGTCTCCAGGTAGCTACATTTACTTTACATTCTAAAAGAGTGCTGGAGATGCTGCTATCACACTGCCAAATGGAACTTTGAAGTCATTGCAATAACTGAAACATGGTATGACTTAGAGAGTCGGGATATGATTGCCGAGTGTAATATTCAAGGGTTTAAGTTGTTCTGTGGATAGATAAATGGGAAGGGGGGAGGAGTTGCATTATATGTATGAGAAAATTGTTGTATAAAAACAGGTATATAAATAGATAGATTATTAACAGAATCTGTTTGGGTAGAGTTTGTAGAAGGCCAAGAAAAACATTCTCGGTGTAATATACCAACCTCCAGGCTTGGATCACGATAGAGGGAGACTTCTTTGGGACGAAACTGTTAGGGCTTCTAGACACAATAACATAGTGATAGTTGGGGATTTTAACTTTAGTCAAACTGACTGGACTTCTTTGACCATAATCTGGAGTCCAGTGACTTTTATGGAAATAGTTCAGGACTATTTTCTGAAGCAGTGTGTAACAGAAGCCTACCAGGGGTATAATTTGCTCGACCTAGGCTTGTCAAATAAGGAAACACTCGTAAATAATCTAGAGAATGCTGAAGAGCCTGGTGCAAGTGATCACAAATCCATCACTTTTAGCATTAACTGGGAATATGAGAAAAAATTATAATACGGAAAAATTCCCCGATTTTCTGTTCTGCCGATTATAATGGACCTAGATTATCCCCAGTCACGATTGGGGTAATCTATTATTATTATAATAAAAAAGAAGCGCTAAGCTACAAGGGCTATACAGCGCTGCAGGGTAGGAAAGGAAGCAAGGGTATTGGGCGGCAGAAGGGGGGAGGGGCGATCAGTAGGTTACAGAAAACAGCAGGGCAGGAGATAGTGCAGGGTAGAGGGTAGCATGAGATCGAGGTAGAAAGGGCTGAAGGTATCTTCAGGGTTTGTGAAGTAAGTCAGTTGTTGTCAAAAAGTCAATGAGAGAGTCCGAATGAAAGGTGGGTCCATCAGCGAGAAGGGAAGGTAAAGAGAGAGCAGCGGAGCGAAGACGACGTTGGAGGTAAATTCTGCGTGCTCGTTGTAAAGTGGGCAGTCTAACAGAATGTGGCTGACCGATAATGGACCTGACAATTCCCACAGAGAGGGCAGGGCGCCTCTCCATGAGATATCCATGAGTAAGATGAGTATGGCCAATGCGGAGACGGGAGAGAGTAGTCTCCCAACCTCGGCACTGGTGACAAGAAGACGGCCAGTAACCTATACATGTACTCGGTTTAATAGATTGAAGTTTGTTACCGAGTAGAGTAGACCAACATTGTTGCCAACGGGTGTGAAGGTGGGTAGCTATTGCAGCAAAATAGTCCATAAATGGAACACCTCTATATGAAACTGGTAGGTCATGTACTGCTGACCGTGCAGCAGTGTCTGCCTGTTCATTGCCCTGTATGTCAACATGACCAGGGACCCAACAAAAAACAATATCTTTATGCTTGGTAGAGATGCGGCGTAGCCAAAGTTGGATACGGAGGACTAAGGGGTGAGGTGTATCAAATTTCTGTATAGCCTGTAAAGCACTAAGGGAGTCTGAGACAACCACAAATGATGACACAGGCATAGATGCAATACGGATAAGTGCTGCAAGAATGGCATACAATTCAGCAGTAAAGATACTAGCTGAAGATAGTAAATGCCCTCGTACGACGCTGTCCGGAAACACTGCTGCGAATCCTACACCATCAGAAGACTTAGAGCCATTTGTGTACACTGCAATGGCATGAGAATGAGAGTGGAAGTGGTCAAGAAAAAGAGAGCGGGAAGCTACCGTAGACAGTTGGGTTTTCGAGCAAGGGAGTGAGAAAGAACAGACTCGAACAGCTGGAACTTCCCAGGGGGGTAGGGAAAAGTGAGATGCTACATGAAGTTCATTACCTTTGTAAATTGTGAGTTCATTACCTTTGTAATTGTGAGTTCATTACCTCTGTAACTTGCTCAGCTATCAAAACTTTGGAGTCCAGTCCCTGGACCAATTATGTACCTCTGTAATCTTTTGACTACCGCCCACAGGATGGGTATGGGGTGCATAATAAACATATTAAACTAACTAGTTCTATTACTAACTTAATTTATTTTTTGTTAATATTTTTGGGTGTCTGGAACAGATTAATTGGATTTACATTATTTCTTATGGGAAATATTACTTCGGTTTTCGTCCATTTTGAATCTCAATCAACCTTCTGGAACAGATTGACGAAAACCAGGGGCCCACTGTACTTTAGTATTTATGAGTACACAATTTTTTCCATTTGCTTACCATTATTACTTTTCTTCCATTGCCAAGTAAACTGATATCAAAAGCCAACTCTCACAGACACTCCCTGACATGAAAAATTGTTACATCTCCTCTGCTTCTCTCTTCAGTCACATCCAAAAGTATTTCGGCTTTACTTACCTCATCCCTGATTTACTACAGCAATCAATTTTTTTGTTCAGTACATTTTCTCCTATGAACTTGTGAACTTTTTATGGCAATATCTGTACTCTCAAGAAAAGGTCAAATTATTGTTTCCAATATTCATCGTGGCATCCGGAATGAGGATTTGATATGCCCAAAATGCAAAATTGATTTAGATTTACCACACAAAAAGATATTTATCTTAGTAAAATCATGTAACAAAAAAAAAAAATATTCCAACAACTCAGAATCCAACCACTTGCATATAAGAGTAATGTTGCATAGTATGTCAAATCAGCAACACCACAATGTTCAGAGCTGTTCTGTCAAGCAATTACACGTTGCATGCTAAAAGATTAAACATTCTCATAAAACTGCCATTTCTTTTAAATTACACACATTCTTTAAACACGAAAAAATACATAAAAATTAATAGCAATCAGTGATGATGAGATTCACATCGTGCCATGAAAGCCAAGACTCATGTTTAGCTAACAGTTAAGGACATTTCTCTCACTCTTCAAGAGATATTTAAGCAAAATGCTACAAGTAAAAAAGAGTACAGTACTGAATAATCTGAAAGGACTCAAAATACTTTTTAGGACGATATCACCTCATTTTTGTTTGAAGAGCAGCGCTTTATATATGGACCCATACGCTCCTGGTCATCCTGTGATAAAACCAACAGTCACAAAATACACGAGTGGGAATGGGTGGGATTGTGACCTGCCTTGCATGACTTACTGCAGGTCTCCTCTTATGTTCTCATATTCTTAAACTATTACTTGCATATAACACAAGAAATTAGCGATTCAATCAATGTATAACAAGCATGTGAAAACTACCATATGAGCACTGATAATTTTTGTAACTGTCATTGTAACTGGCAGTCTATGTATGAAACTTTGAATGAATTTCCATCTAACCGTAGGCAAACTACCTTTCACAATTCAAACACATTATGAAGTTAGAGGTATACTAGAAATTTTTTCTTTGCAGAATGGTGAAATAGTGGAATAAATGAAAAAAGCAGGTGCTTACAAGTGCTACAACTAATGGAAATTTCAAAAATTTACACAAAAGTACTGAAGATGGGACATCACACACACAGCTTTTCTCCTGTAGCTACATAGTAAGCACCATAGTTATAAATGCTGCAGGTAATCACAGATGAAAGTAAATACTCTATACATAGATTATTAGTGATGGTGATGTATAAAAATATTTAATTTACTTCAGCAAGAACAAATAAGACTGATATAATCCAAAGATAATTTCCAGAGCTATCTCATAGCCTTAGACAAGGCTTCATTATTAACACTGTTAGGGAATGAGGTCCATAAATTAAAATGACCTTCACAAATGAGTCAGCCAGTAACCTATTAAAAAATATAACTAATTTCATATTGAAATCTTCAACTGTGAAAACAGCATTATTTCACATATACATGTACACTACTGTGTAGTGATTGCTTGATCACTGATTAACCAAATTACCATCAAGCAGTTCACTTTAAGAGTTCAATATGAAAAAGCAGCCAAATGCACCTCAATGATAAGTAGGATATTCACTTACATATAATGAGTTGTTTATGAACCACTAAATACATAAGCCTGGTGCACTGTACATCAAGATACGGTGCCACCACCTACCATGGTATGCAGGTTCTCAGCTAGCCATTTGGTAGACCAAAAAAAAAAAAAACTACCATACCTTTCTCAATGATTTATGAAAAACATAAGATTAGTAAGGAAATTTTTAACACAATGCAACCTCAGTACAGTACATAACTTTACCGACTCCAAAAATTTACTTCTTAACATTCCTATCATCAGTAATTGAAATCTCCAGTAATATCTACTATATTGTACATTTTGGAAGTTTTTTTAACTCATGATTTGTAAATACTGTTTTGTGTGTCAAGTTGAAGCACAGTAGATAGAGGTTTTAAGTTTAATTTCATTACTGTAAATCTATTTGTTTAAATTTTTATACCAAGACTAGAATTAAATATCACAAATCACAAAAAAATTGCAATAAAAATTTTATTAAATATGGTAGGGGCACCAAGCATGGTATCACAGCCATACAGTATACTGTACCTCACAGTGCAGTGGTTAGCACGCCGAATTCATAATCAAAAGGATATTCGGTCATGCCCCACACAAGGCAAGTCTTGCACCAGCTACCCATTACCTAGCAGTAAACAGATGCCTGGGAGTTAGTTGGCAGCTGTGCTTCACATTCTGGGAAGGACCTATTCATGACCCAAATGGAACTGTCACACTGACTGGCTTTCTAATTCCTCCGGAATTAATAATCCCAACGAAACATTCTCATTCTAACTTATTTTACCCTTTTACTAAAATTAATACACTACATTATACAGTTACCCTGTTCTATGCCATTTTACATGATAAAAGCCCAAATTTGTTTACTGGTACCTAACACAGTAAACCTATCAAGCAGTTTTTGCCTCTCATATTCCATCACTCAGGATGGTCTCTTTTACAATTATATAGTGGATAATCACCTATTTCAGCCTTTTCCTGGTACTTTAACTGTAAAAGAGGCTTAACGATACTGTATGTCACACATTACCCCTATTTTTGTATACCTGGAGTATACCTGGAGAGGGTTTTGGGGGTCAACGCCCCCACGGCCCGGTCTGTGACCAGGTCTCATGGTAGATCAGGGCCTGATCAACCAGGCTGTTACTGCTGGCTGCATGCAAACTGACGTACAAACCACAGCCCGGCTGGTCAGGTACCGGCTTTAGGTGCCTGTCCAGTGCCTTCTTGAAAACAGCCAGGGGTCTATTGGTAATCCCCCTTATGTATGCTGGGAGGCATCTGAACAGTTTTGAACCCCTGACACTTACTGTGTTCTCTTATCATGCTAGTGGCGCCCCTACTTTTCACTGGGGAGATGTTGCATCATCTGCTGAGTCTTTTGCTTTCATAGGAAGTGATTTTCATGTGTAAGTTTGGAACTAATCCCTCTAAGATTTTCCAAGTGTACATAATCATGTATCTCTCCTGCCTGCATTCTAGGGAGTAGAGGTTGAGGAACTTCAAGTGTTCCCAGTAATTGAGGTGTTTTATCGCAGTTAGGTGTGTTGTGAAGGTTCTCTGTACATTTTCTAGGTCAGCAATTTCACCAGCCTTGAAAGGTGCTGTTAGTGTGCTGCAATATTCCAGCCTAGATAGAACGAGTGACCTGAAGTGTGTCATCATGGGCTTGGCATCCCTAGTTTTGAAGGTTCTCATTATCTATCCTGTCATTTTTCTGGATGCGATTGATGCAATGTTATGGTCTTTGAAGGGGAGATCCTCCGACACAAAACTTTGTTCTAATTTTTAAAACCTCATCTGGTATAATGTAACCCCCACATCAATAATTATAATGTAATATGCTCAATTATGTCACCAAGCGAGGTAAAAGTCAAAACTCTGAAAGTTGTGAGTAACTAGTGGGATGGTAGACAATAACCATACAGGAAGCAACTACTGTATCTTCTTGCTATTTAAATACAAGACGATCAGCAGTCTGGCAGACTGGTGATCTTTTCTACAGTATATCTCAAATACAAATATGGCACATAAATTTTACAAGTTTATATAAAAGTTGCATTCAGTATACACTTACCATTACTTTTCACTGTACATACTTCTTAACAAATTTTATTCTTGAAATAGTATTTTCCATTACAATCTAGGACATCTGGTCCAAGACCAGGCTGTTGGGGGGAGGGGAGGTTGATTTACAATACCATCAACATACACACGAAGTAATTTTCTTCCAACATCTCAAGTTGAAATTTAATACGTACGTATACCAGGTACTGTAAGCTAGACTGTAGCCAGAATCTTCATAATAGGGAATGTTATGAGTTTTAATATTTTAACTTATCTGTGCATTCGGCTAAAACCAAAACTAATACATAAATATCCCACATAAAATATACACCCAAAAATTTTTTTTTAAAAATAAGATGAGCTAAAACCACAAATATACAAACTGTCAAAACCCCAATTTTTTTAAAAATATACAAGGTTACACCCTTGGGGTTTATTCAAGTTTAAACTAAAAAACTGTTTCCTCAGCAAAAATGGACACTCTATATTCCATGAAATATACACATACCCACTTTATTTTTTTGGGTTATTAGTAAAAAAAAAATACGCGGGCCCCCCGTTTTACGGCGTTTCATTTTATGGCTTTCCCTCTAATACGGTCTTTAAAATTTGCCCAAAAACCGCTATACGGCTCCCCCCACCGATTTTCTAATACGGTCACCGCGCCCCCCCTGTTTGTTTACATTCTTCTGAGCTCAGTAAGCACTAAGTCTCTCCATTTTTTTGGGAAAACCCCAAAAAATTTAAAATGTTTTTAAAAGTTATTCCTATTTTATATATACTCTGATAATTATACTTTGTTCCCTGTACTTAAATAAACTTAATACTGTGCTGGGTGCGGGTACACATTAAAATCAGTGAGTGTTTATGTCTCCAGAGTCATTTAAAAAGATAAAAAAAAAACATCGAGTTCATTTAAATGCGTTTTTTCGTTTAAATACCATTTTCATTAATCCATCTTGATTTTTCTCAAAATTATATAATAAACACGAACAAAATAAAAAAAAATAAATACACCCTAAAATAGAATAAAAAAAACAAAAATTTTGAGATGTGGAAGACGATTTGCACAATTGACCCCCCTTTGAAATGCTAAAAATAATAATAATAATAATAATAAAAAAATTTAATAATAATCACCGGTCTCATTAAATTTTGTATTTTACGTTAATATACAATTTTCAAATTATCCTGATATTTTTTTCAAAATTATATAAAAAACCGTACAAACAAAAAAAAGATGATAAATACCCCCCAAAATAGAATAAATAAAAATAAAAATGAGATGTGGGGGAGCCCGATAAATTGTACAAGGATGCCAAGAATACTTTTTTTTTAATCTAACATAAAGAAAAAGTTTACTGGGGGTAACTGCAGAAAATTATTTCCCTTTGTATGTAGTAAGTAAGTTTATTCAGGGATGCCAAAAACAGTTACATAGTTTTTCATACATAAAACATATGTGTAGAGAACTAATAACCAAAAAAGTCAGAGTGATTATTTCCATTGCCTTCACCAGAGCTTATTTCTTTTCAAAAATGTGTTCTGAGAATGGGGTGTTCTTCTTTATTTATTTTACCGTACAATGTAGAGACAACCTGTACACAAGAACTTTTACACAAACCCCGACGGTCACTTGTTTACAAAATTACCCTTTGCCCGGTTTGTTTTCTAACTCTGCGCCCTTTCCCCTCTCTGCACTCATCTTTCTCTCTCTCATTTATTCGTTTTATCTCATTTACTTACTCCTGACCCTACATTAAGACTATAATCACAAATATTTTAAGGTAAGTAATGAGTGAACTGTATATACATTTTATCGCTCTGGGATGCTTAAATGTAATAGAATATGTGTAGGTGGGTTGGCCTGGTATGGTAGCCCGGCTGACTACCATACATACCACACTTGATTTTTTACAATAAATACTACTCATCTCACCCTATATTTTAAGGTAAGTAATGAGTGAACTGTATATACATTTTATCGCTCTGGGATGCTTAAATATCATAGAATTGTATGTGTGGGTGGGGTGGCCTGGTATGGTAGCCTGGCTGACTACCATACATACCACACTTGATTTCTTACAATAAATACTACTTGTCTCACCCTAGATTAAGACTATAAATATTTTAAGGTAAGTAATGAGTGCACTATGTGTGTATTGTACTTTTTTATTGTTTTTTGATGCCTGGTTCTATTGCTAACTTAATATATGTTAGTGTAAACTTGTTATCTAGTGTTTGTATGCATTTGTAAATGGAAAAAAAAGGGTGTTCCACTTTATGGCGGTTTCCACTTTACGGCGGTAGCCTGGAACCTAACCAGCCGTATAAGTGGGGCCTTCCTGTATACATTTCTTTGGCATGTGCAGCATGGCAGAGCTAATGAACCTTATATTGCAGCCTGGCCAATCAAAGGGGATG
The DNA here is from genome assembly GCF_026875155.1 of Cherax quadricarinatus. Lineage (NCBI taxonomy): Eukaryota > Metazoa > Arthropoda > Malacostraca > Decapoda > Parastacidae > Cherax > Cherax quadricarinatus. The sequence goes on along the minus strand of NC_069409.1, from coordinate 51,932,736 downwards.
TAAAAAAGTAGCAGACCAAGAGCAATGGTGAAGTAAGATTAGGTTATTTTTGGTTGGGTTAGGTGGGTGTCATTAGGTAAGGTTACATTTCTAATGATAATTATCATTAGCACAACCAGTAATGTCTCAAATTTAAAACCTACTTAATGCAGCGGCACCTCGGTTTTTGTGATTAATTCATTCAAAAAAGTCTGACGAAAACTGAAGCAATATTTCCCATAAGAAATACAGGTCTCCCTCAACATTCGCGAGGGTTAGGGGATCAAGAGCCTCACGAATGTTGAAAAACCGTGAATGTTTGGTGCCCCAATATATTGTAGGGAAATATAATACAATACTGCTTCCTTAACTTGTTGAACCATGAACAATCATAAAATACATGAAAACGTCGTAAATTGTACTAAATATATACATGTTATGCTTTAATAACATGTTATTAAATACCACAGACTCCACCAATGCCTCCACCACTTCCCCAACCACTGCGTGTCCCTACTACCCTCCCTCCGACCCCCGCAACTGGCAGCCAGCCCTCCCACCACTCAGTGTGGTGAGTGTTTTGTTTGTTCATTATTTGCTATTAAACTACAGTATAAATAATGTAAACCCATTCATGACTGCATATTGGAATGGCTATTCGGACAGGTATTGGACGGTGACATCATGTGTTTAGTCTTGAACACAGCAAAGAATCAAACATTTCTGCTACTGCACCACCTAGCAGGTTATTAATAGAATATTCAAGAGGTTGCTAGTAGAATTGCAGTAAATCAACCATTCAAATCATTATGAAGCTGTGTGTAGTCCGTGGTCAGTCAAACAAACGGGCTTCCACATGCATAAATTGTCATTTCTGTGGAAATTGGTGTCACGCCCCTGTGCAGATATCCAAGAACTAGCTACAAGCAGTATTAAAACAGGGAAGTGTTTTTGGGTATGCCCAAATGAGATAAATCTGTGGACTAAAATCACAAGGGTATTAAAAGAGGTCAACATCAAAGCTGCTTTCATAGAAAACCTGGAAGCTTTCTATAACAGATGGGAACATAAAAGTCCGGGCTGAATGGTACTGCCCTTGATACTGGCCATGTAGTCAGAAACTGTAAGGCTGGAGATGATGTCCTGGTAGTCAGTAATGGGGGGCTGATAGTGCTGTCCTGGGAGACAGTAATGGGGAAGCTGGAGGTGCTGTCCTGGGAGACAGTAATGGTGAAGCTGGAGGTGCTGTCCTGGGAGACAGTAATGGTGAAGCTGGAGATGCTGTCCTGGGAGACAGTAATGGGGAAGCTGGAGATGCTGTCCTGGGAGCAGTAATGGTGAAGCTGGAGATTTTGTCCAGGTAGTCGGGATTATACGCAGGAAGGAATACATATGAATGACCTCATAGGGGACAGGAGCCATAGTAGGGAAACAAGTGTAGTCAAGATAAGATAAAACCAATATTGCAAACTAAAATACCGCAGGAAATAGCAAACAAGAGGACTCCACTAGCATAGTGAGGATATATTACCAAAACAAATGGTGGGAGCTCCATTGTTGGTGCTAGGGAGGATAGAAGTAAGACAGGGAAACATGCACCAACAGGGAATACAGTCACAGAAACCAAGGCAAACGGAAACCAAGCCTGTGCACATACTATGCACTCGGTATCTGCTGGCATGGGAAATCTGGAAAAAACAGATGGGACGTGCAACTATGACCACCCTAGGAAATGCCATGCCCATATGACAACAGGAAAATGCAAACTCCCTTCCTGTAAGCTTTTTCACCCTGAAATGTGTACCTCTCAGTACAGGAAAGACTGTGCTATAACTTAAATTGCCAGGCATACCATCTAAAGGGGACAAAAAGATACAAAACATCCAGGCCATGGGAAAACCGGGTAGCCACAGCCACTCAAGAGGGAGAGGTTTTTTAGTGCCAGGAAGGAAAAAAAACTGGCAGGAAATGGCAGAAATCGTACACCAAATCCAGTCATTCCTGGAGTGGAACCACAGTCGATGGCCTCCACTCCAAACCAACAGATACAGATACTAATGCCGGAAAAAAAATCCCCCCCCCAGTACCAACAATACCACCAGTCCGATAACATTCTTCTTTGCAAATATACAGGGTCTAAAGCAGCAACAAACAACAAAATACCTTTCATCCGTGGACTGCTTGCAGAGGCAAAGGCAATGTTCGCGGCTTTCACTGAGACCCACATAAAGGATCACTTGGACAACGAAATATGGATCCCAGGTTACAACCTATACAGATGTGACAGAGTGAACAGGCAAAAGGGGGGGTTGGCCTGTACATTGCAGAGTCACTTGTTTGCACAGAACTGCTAATGCCTCAAATGATGTAGTGGAAGTTTTAGCAGTAAAGTCGAGAACCAAAACCTAGTCATGTGTGATAGTCTACAAGCCTCCGGATGCAACATCCCAGCAATTCCAGGAACAGCTGTTAAAAATTGACCACTGTCTGGGAAAACCTTCCAGCTCCTGCACCCAACATTTTGCTCCGGGGGGTTTTAAATTTAAGGGGCCCCAAAAAGGGAGGAATATAGCAAAAAAATTTGTTGCAGTAAAACACCAGGAGGCAGCTCTGATGAAAACTCACACCAGCGAGCTTTTAAATCTCTGACAAAATTCAATTTAAAAAACCACAAATAATAGAGCCTACTAGACTGGAGAATACACGACCTCACTTCCTAACAATGTGACTGAAAGAAATATCACCATATCAAAAACAATATCTCAGATCACAACTAATTGAGGTTCGTCCCATGTACGCGGACCCCCAGCCCGACAAAAGAGATTAGTCACGGGGAGCATTCCCCAAATTCAACTTCAATAAAAAAAACAAAAGTGGGCCCAAAGAAAACCCAAGCCCTAACCGATAAAAGCGGGGAAGTATCTAAGAAAACACAGACCCCAACTTAGCCTAGAACGATTAACTGGGTAGCACTCGATTTTGGGCAAAAGGCTTTTTCCTCTAAGAAAAAAGGAGGTGTAGATGTAAAACAGAAGAAAGGGGGCCTCCCTTTACGGCGACGGAAAAAATAACAAGGGGTAAAAGAGGTAAATAATTGAAATGCGTGGGGAACACTGGTCAAGAAATAGCAAGCATCGAACTTAAGCAAAAAGAATCCTTTGGGGTTTCGGGAAGCGGGGAAAACTAAAAGCCCTAAAAGAAAACGAAAAAAAACCCAAAATATTTCTTCTCCATCAAATCAAAATCGAGAACAACGTCCAGTATTGGGCCCCTACTTTTAAAAAGAGGGGCCCAACAGAACAACAAGGGAAATGAGTGAGCTCTCAGTCCCAATATACTCAGTTTTTGCAAGCCGTAACCCAAATGAGAGTCAAGACAAAAAGAATTTTTATGAAGAGCCACAAATTTGATTTAAAACAAGCCACCATGTTACCCGACCCAAATACTTCGAACGGGGAAAAAAAGCATGCCCATGCATCTCCCCGGGCCAACCAGGAACTCTGTGTTTTTCAAAAACTCAAGAAGCCCCCATCACGAGCTTTTCCACCTATGGAGAGGGAGCATGGGCACGGGGGTGTCCACAGTTCAAAAACAAAGACATAGCCCCACCCCCAAAGGGGGCAGAAAGCAACAGCAAAGAACTACAGACCAATAGCACAAAATCCCCTATCAAAAAATCTTTGAAAGGGGCCCAAAACAAAATAACGATCTAGAAACCTCAGTTACACAACCCAGGGCAACAGGGTTTAAAAACGGCGCTCCTGTCGTCTAAAATATTGGACCCCTACGACAAGGTCCTAAATGCACTAGAAAAACAAAAAAAAATCAGATGTAATATATACAGCTTTTTCAAAAGCCTTTCGACAAAATACCATTGCGTAAAAGCGCACAAAATGCTGCAAAGGAATAAAAGGAAAAGTCGGGGCGATGGATCTAAATTTTTCCCACTAACAGAACACAGAGAGAGTTTGCAACAGAGTAAAGTCCGAGGGGAGCTACGGTGAAAACTTGTTCCAAAGGCACGTACTCGCTCCCATCTTGTTCCTCATCCTTATATCCGACATAGACAAGGATGTCAGCCACAGCACCGTGTCTTCCTTTGCAGATGACACCCGAATCTGCATGACAGTGTCTTCCATTGCAGACACTGCAAAGCTCCAGGCAGACATCAACCAAATCTTTCAGTGGGCTGCAGAAAACAATATGAAGTTCAACGATGAGAAATTTCAATTACTCAGATATGGTAAACATGAGGAAATTAAATCTTCATCAGAGTACAAAACAAATTCTGGCCACAAAATAGAGCGAAACACCAACGTCAAAGACCTGGGAGTGATCATGTCGGAGGATCTCACCTTCAAGGACCATAACATTGTATCAATCGCATCTGCTAGAAAAATGACAGGATGGATAATGAGAACCTTCAAAACTAGGGAGGCCAAGCCCATGATGACACTCTTCAGGTCACTTGTTCTATCTAGGCTGGAATATTGCTGCACACTAACAGCACCTTTCAAGGCAGGTGAAATTGCCGACCTAGAAAATGTACAGAGAACTTTCACGGCGCGCATAACGAGATAAAACACCTCAATTATTGGGAGCGCTTGAGGTTCCTAAACCTGTATTCCCTGGAACGCAGGAGGGAGAGATACATGATTATATACACCTGGAAAATCCTAGAGGGACTAGTACCGAACTTGCACACGAAAATCCCCCACTACGAAAGCAAAAGACTTGGCAGAAAATAACCAACCCCCCAAATAAAAAACGGGGGTGTCACTAGCACTTTAAGAGCCCAAATACAATAAGTGCCCCCCAGACTGTTCAACTCCCTCCCAACACACAAAAGGGGGGAAATTCCCAACAACCCCTGGCATTTCCTTCAAGCGGGCACGGACAAGCACCAAAAGCATTTTCCCGGGATCGGGCCGGGCTGGGGCTCGTATTTTGGGTTTTGGCGGAAACCCCGAACAACAGCCGGTTTGATCGGGCCCTCTGATCCACCAGGGGCCCTTTGGTCCAGCCCGGGCCGGGGGGGCGTTGACCCCCGAACTCTCCCCCAGGAAAAACTCCGGGTAATAACAATAGAAAAAAATAATAATAATAAATAATAATAATAAAAAAATAAATAATAATAAAACATAAAATTTTGAAAAAGGGAAAATTGTAAAAAAATACGGGGGAGGGGGGGTTGAAACATCACCGTGTGGCTTTGTTTATTTTGAGTGACATTAGTCTCCCGCTCCCAAACATTTTAAAAATAATTCAGGTTGGGCAGTGGAATTTTAATAACAAAATGTTATAAATAAAATAGTACATTTAATAAAAAGTAATTTTAATTATTAATAACATGTATTTTATTAAATCCCACTCCCTCAACCCGCTTCCTCACCAGCTGCCTCACCCCCCTCCCTTCCGCCTGCTTCAACAGTTGCCTCAATCGCTGCCCAAAAAGCTGCCCCCAACGTTTCCCCCAACGCCCTAAACCCACTGCCTAAATTCCCTGCCCCCAACGTGCCTAAAAGCTCCCTAAACAGCTGCCTCAATCGTGCCTCAACAGTGCCTCAATCGCTGCCTCAACAGCTGCCTCAATCGCTGCCTCAACAGGTTGCCTCAATCGCTGCCTCAACACTGTCTCAATCGCTGCCTCAACCAGCTGCCTCAATCGCTGCCTCATGCACTGCCTCAACAGCTGCCTCACCCACTGCCTCAATCCCCTGCCCTCAACAGTTTGCCTCACCCACTGCCTCAATAGCTGCCTCAACCTTTGCCTCAATCGCTGCCTCAACAGCTGCCTCACCCACGGGCCTCAATCGCTGCCTCACCCACTGCCACAATCGCTGCCTCAACCTGCCTAAATCGCTGCCTCAACAGTGCCTCAACAGCTGCCTCAACCACTGCCTCAACCACTGCCTCAAACCACTCCAGTCGCACTAAAATCTACAAGTACCAAACACAATGAATTATTGTGAAATTTTTGGGAAAAGAGCAGGGAGACTAATGCTCACTCCAGCATAAACAAAGCCACACTGACGATGTGCCAACCACTCCCTCGTATTTTTGTACAACTTCCTTCTTCAATTATATCGTATTTATTATTATTATTATTATTATTATTATTATTATTATTACTATTGTTATTATTAGCAGTAGCAGAAATGTTTGATTCTTTGCTGTGTTCAAGAGTAAACACTTCACCGTCTAATACCTGTCCGAATAACCATTCCAATATGCAGTCATGAATGGGTTTACATTATTTATACTGCAGTTTAATTAACCCTTTCAGGGTCCAAGGCCCAAATCTGGAGTCACGCACCAGTGTCCAAGAATTTTCAAAAAAAAAATTTGTTATGTTTTCTTACGAAATCGTAGAGAATCTTTTTGTGAAGGTAATAAAACAAAAAGTACGAAATTTGGTGGAAAATTGACAAAATTATGCTCTCGCGAATTTTGATGTGTCAGCGATGTTTACGAATCGGCGATTTTGCCGACTTTGACTCCCATTTTAGGCCAATTACATTATTCCAATCAACCAAATTCTTAGCTATTTCACTAGTATTACTTCTATTCTATCGATTTTAGGCACAAAAATCGCCAAGTCAACTGTTTCAATACAAAATAAAGTGATTTGGAAATTGTTAATTTGGCCAATTTAACACAAAGTTCAAAATATTCCAATTTCAAAATAGGGTCCAGAATAAACAATGTAGGCATTCCTGGCACTAAACTAACATTTTTCCCCTGTTCATTAGTTATGTTTTGAGGCTTTACAAATAAATTACATTTTTATTTTTATTCACATAATGAATTTTTATTCCCCACCAAAAAATAGAAAAATTTTACTGTTATGCAATAAAGTAATAATTGTATAAATATCATCACCATATTTGTGAATGTATATTAGACCCACCAGCTGACGTGTATTAGACGTGTGAGGTCGTTTTTTTACTCTTGAATATCGGCAAAAATTTTAAAATTTCCCCTACTTTTAGGGTCAGTTTCAAGCCATTTCCAGTACTAAAACCATAAAAATCAAATCTATTTCTGTAATATGTCTTCCATTCTATCAAATGAGACCAAGAAATCGCAAATACAACTATGAAAAACATACGAAAAAACACTGCAAAGTTGCTGTTTTAATCGAAAAATCATGATTTCAGTTTTTTTCTCTCATTATACACAGTGTGCTGCAGGATCTGTTTTATGTGGTGCACACATACCACATAGATGTATTCTCTCATATCTAGGCCCAAATGTACCACTCACAGTTTATCAGAGTGAGCTGAGCTCATGGCGTAGATCTACGGTTTGGACACTCACCGTAAAGCCGTAGATCTATGGGACAGACCCTGAAAGGGTTAATAGCAAATAATGAACAAACAAAACACTCACCACACTGAGTGGTGGGAGAGCTGGCTGCCAGTTGCGGGGGTAGGAGGGAGGGTAGTAGGGACTCGCAGGTGGCGGGAAACTTGAATATGATTTGGCGGCTGGGAATTTGGCAGTTGGGAATTTGGCGGTTGGGAATTCGCGAATGTGTGAAGCCCGCGAAAGCTGAAAACGTGAATGTTGAGGGAGACCTGTAACGTAAATCCAATTAATCCGTTCCAGACACCCAAAAATATTAACAAAAAATACATTTTATAGAGAATAACTATAGTTTTACATACAGAAACCAAAGAGAAATAAATATAAATGACTAATGAAATGGATAAATGAACATTTAACATCACTTTTACTTTTATTGAAGACTCTTGTTGGCATATGGAAGACGGCGAGGAGGGGAGAGGGAGGAGGAGAGGTTATTGTTTGGAAGGGGAATCTCTGTCCATAAGGAATTCAGGTATCAAGGCCCTATCTGGGGTTACTTCCCTTCTTTGTCTTTTACTGGCACTAGGACCAGCTTGAGAGTCACTGGACCCCTGTTGCACAAAAAATCTGTCCAGACATGGACAGACATGGCTTGCAACAGCTTTGTTAGGGTGATATTTCTCCACAAATCTTTGCAACTCATTTCTCTTTGCACACATGGCTGGCACTTGGAACTTTCTTTGGCCCCATGGTGGCTTATTTAGCAGTCACACAAAATAAACAAGCACAAAAAACAATTGATTACAGTGGGCCCCCGCATACCGTTGGCATCACATAACGTTAAATCCGCATACCGCTACATTTTATCGCCAAGATTTTGCCTCGCATACCGCTAAAAAACCCGCTCAACGCTGTTCGTCCGAAACGCGTCTAATGTGCGCCCTTAGCCAGCCTCACATGTTCCGCCGGTGGCATTGTTTACCAGCCAGCCTCCGCGGTAACATCCAAGCATACAATCGGAACATTTCGTATTATTACAGTGTTTCTGGTGATTTTATCTGCAAAATAAGTGACCATGGGCCCCAAGAAAGCTTCCCAGTGCCAACCCTACAGGGAAAAAGGGTGAGAATTACTATAGAGATGAAAAAGAGATCTTTGATAAGTATGAAAAATGGAGTGCGTGTCTCCGAGCTGGCCAGGTTGTATAGTAAACCCCAATCAACCATCGCTACTATTGTGGGCAACAAAAGGGCAATCAAGGAAGCTGTTCTTGCCAAAGGTTTAACTGTTTTCGAAACAGAGATCGCAAGTGATGGAAGATGTTGAGAGACTGTTATTGGTGTGGATAAATGAGAAACAGATAGCAGGAGATAGCATCTCTCAAGTGATCATAAGTGAAAAGGCTAGGAAGTTGCATGAGGATTTAATTAAAAAAATACCTGCAACTAGTGATGATGTGAGTGAATTTAAGGCCAGCAAAGGTTGGTTTGAGAGATTTAACCCTTTGAGGGTTTTGGTCGTACTAGTACGTCTTACGCGTAGGGGTTTTTGACGTACTAGTACGCATAAATTCTAGCGGCCTCAAATCTCGCGCGAAAAGGCTGGTAGGCCTAGGTGTGAGAGAATGGGTCTGCGTGGTCGGTGTGCGCGGTAGAAAAAAAATCTGGGACCCAGTGGTGCATTGTGGGAATGCCCTCTTAGTAAACAATGTCCACCATACCTCGCTGTAAGAAGGTCCTCACTCCTCGGCGAATTGGGACACTTTTGTTCCCCAGTGACAGTTCTAATGGGAAAAGGAAGTGCCATAAAGATGAGTTTCGTGGTTTTAGTTGGGGTTTTTGACCAAAACCTAATGCCCAAAAATTTTAATAGTGGGGAAAACCCAAAAAACCCCCACCCTTCCCCCTCTGGGCTGGGCCCTCTTTTTCCCACGTTCAGTTTTTTCCAGAACCCAAGGGGAAACTTCTTTTTTCCCCCAAATCCCAGCTCAGATAACCCGGGGTGATGATAGTGATAGTGAATATGAACTACAAGCTCCCCCAAACTAGTTCCAGTATGAAGTAAAAAGTGCAAAAAACCCCAGTGAACTCAGTAAATTACACGATATATGCGCTCGGAAAGTGTGCCATAATGTTATCCCAAGGGGGAAAGGGAAATGAAACCTCGGAGTACATCCCGTACTGTACAACGGGAAACAGACGTGAAAATGCCGAAGATACTTTTTGCAATTGGATGGAAAATGTGCGTGGTGGTAGTGGTGCCGGGCGGTGAGGCACCAGCAGGGGGCCATGCTGCCCCCCACGCTGCCCCCCCCCACGCCGCGCCTCACGAATCAAGAACAAAAGGCCACCATCCCCCCCCCACCCACCACACCAGCCTCCACAACCAAAAAACCCCCCACAACCACCGGGCCCTTTTTCCCCGGGGAAACCCCAACCAGCAAAACCGAAACCGGGGATTGGCAGGAACCCTGTAAATTTTTTTGTTCCAAATCCCCCCCAAATTTTTTGATAAACAGCCAAATTTAAAGGGCCCATCTTTTTGGCATTTGGGGAACAATGCCACTGAACTGGAATTTTTCCCAAGTTATTTTTTGACGAACCACTGATGAAAAGTTTTGTCATGGAAAGCAACACATACACGATTACAAAACCATGGCAAACAAAAAAATTAAACTTTTAAAATTAAACCAAAAAAAATCAGTCCCCTTAACCCCCAGTGGAAGGAGGCAACTGTGGCTGAGATGTATTTTTTCTTTCCCCAAAATTGGGGGGGGGGGGGGAAAAAATGGGGGTTTTTTTTTGGAAGGGGGTTGGGGTTAAAAAAAGAAAAACAAAAGTGAAATCATACTGGTAAAAACCCCCCTGTTTGCAAACACCCATTTTTTTAAAGGGGATAAAAAGCAGTGAATCGTTTTGTGGCTAATTTTGTATTTTTAAATTCTCAGAAAAAAACCCAAACCCTTTGACAAAACCCTGCAGGTTAAAAAAATTGGGAATGTGTTTGTGAAATCTGAAACAAAAAATTCCCAAAAACGCATTTTTTTTTCCCTTCGGGAACTTGTAATTACGGTCCTCGATTCTTTTCAAAGGAAGCCCCACTCTTTCAAGCATTTACATACCAAGCAAGAGGAAACCTTTGGTATAAATTGGGGGCTGGGTTTTTAAAACATTTGGGGGTTCGGGTATTGGATATTATTGGTAAAAACTGAAAATTTTAAAAAATTGAAAAAATACCAGGAATTTAAATTGGGGAAATCTCGGTGATGGGGTACAAACCCAATGATAAAACCAAAAACCTTGGTAAGGGAAAAATTTTTAAATAACGAAAAATTTGGAAAAACAAGCCCCCCCTCACCCCATTTAAATTTTTTTGGCGAGTGAAAAAAGGACAGATGGTGTGGCACAGGGGGCTGCAAATCGGAAAACATATCCCCCGGTTTGACGCTGGTATTTTCGTAGAGGTGAGGGGGCAGGGGGGGGGTTTGCTGCCAAGAAAAAAGGGTTTCCATTCGGGGGGGGGGCATGACAAACGAATGTCACACGGGTTGTCATCAATTCCCCCCAATGAAATGGAGACAGTGGCAGGCGGGAAATAGAGAGAAATAAAACCCATTCTAAAACCTGCAGCTGGGGTTTGGGATTACACCTTTCAACATGCGTTCATGGACAAATTTTGCCCAAGCAGATTGGGTTTGCTGATTGTGGTTCAAAAAAGAGTTAAAAAGTGGAAACTCAAAACTGTTTTTTCCATCTTCTGGCCCTTTTCCCAAAGCTCAATGTTTATAATATGTTTTAGTTTAACCCCAGAAAACAAACCACGTACGGCGAATTCTGTTTGTTTTCCCAATCAGACAAAGGGTTTTTCAAGAAATCAAGGAACAGCACCCTGAAATTTTGACCCCCCAACCCCCAAATTTTTAAACAACTCCCGCTCTCTGAAGAAATGGTAAACACTTCCGGGGAAAAAACTGCCTGCTACTGTTTTGAAAAAAAAGGGCTCAAAAGGGGGTGGAAACTTGTGCACATAAAAAAAAAACGCACAAAAAAACAATGCAGAAAACACTCGTTTTTTTTGGTGGGGAAATTTGTAAAAACTCCACTGTGCATGAAACCAAGTTTAAAAGGGTTCCCCCGGCTTCAGAACTTCTAAAAACCTTTTTCCCGTGACTGTATATTTTGTATATAAAATATGAAAAATAGTAATAAAAAAAACATTTCAATATCTTTTGGGGGGTTTGAAAAAATTTTCCCCTGTAAACAAAATAATACAACAGTTTTTACAACCCCTTTTATTGTGTAGTATTAAAAAAGAAATAACTTAAAAAAAATACTGATCATTTGGCCTCAGAGGCCAAAAAAGTTACTCAAAAAAGAAAAATTGAAAAATAATTGAAAATAGTACATAAAAAAGTAAATAGAAAAAAAAACCCGGGTGACGAAATTTCGGCGATGTTACCATATTTTTTCCCAATTTTTTGGGTTTCACGCCTCCAATCTGGGTAAGAAATTGACTTAAAAATTTTTTTGTTTGCCTAAAATTGTTTAAAAAAAAAAAAACCATTTTTTCATAAAAAAAAAATATTTTTTTTTTTTTTTTTTAAAATTTTTGGCCCCAACCCTGAGAACGTTTTTTTGGGAGAGGGCCTGCCCGACCCTCAAAGGGTTAAAAGGCTTGGGTGGGCATACATAGTGGGGAAAAGGGCTTTGGTGAGGCGGGCCCTTTTTTGGGCCCCACAAAGCAGCTGAAAAATATGTGCAGGAATTCAAGGAGTACAATAAAAAACCTAAAGGGACTGAAACCTAAAACAAGGGTTTAATTGTGTGAAAAAAGGGCCCTTTTTTTTGGAAAAGAAAAATGCCAAGCAGGTCCACATTACTCGGGAGGAAAAGGACTCCCAGGACAAAAAGCCTATGAAAGACAGGCTTACTCTGTTGATGTGTTTCAATGCCCACTGGTGATTGGGAAAGTGAAGCCCTTTATTAGTGTATCACTCGAAACTCCCAGACCGTTCAGGCCCAAAAAAATTTTCCTCAAAGGGAAAATTTTTGGTTTTGTCTGTGGAGGGAAAATTTAAAGGGATGGGTTTAACTAGGGGGCTTTTTTTATTACGGTTTTCAAACCCTTTTCTTTGCCCCCAATGTGAAAGATTAAAACCCAAGGGGTGAAAAAGAAATTTAAAAATTAAGTTTTCCTCCTTTGGGGTTTTGACAAAGCCCCTGGTCATCCTAAAAGACGTGGCAGAGGGGGACCCTTTTAAAGGGGCAATAAAATTTTAATTTAATTTAAGTTTTTTGGGCCCCTAATAATCCAACCTCCCTCACCAGCCCATGGACCACGGTTATTGCAAAATTCAAAAAACTGTACAACAAAACCTGTTTTTAAAAAGGGGCCCTTTTTAGTTACCCAAAAACTCCAAAATGACTCAAAAGACTTTTTGGGGAATCACTTTTAATAACCTCATTGTGTAAACCCTTTTAGGTAAAAGGGTTTTGGGGGGGAGTGAAAAAAGAACCTTTAACTTTTGCTTGGAAAAACGGGGCCCGAAGTGTAGACCAAAGGGGTTTTGAAGGTTTCAGGGTTTAAACCCGGAGAAACCTATGCCATTTTAGGAATCCATTAAAGGGCAATGGGAAAGGGCCTTGGGGTTTGGGGGGTTAGGGGGATGATGTGAAGAGTTTGGTTTGGGGGACAATGAAGAACTAAAACCCCTGATGGGGCTGATAGATCAACTTCAACAGCAAAAAAGGGCCAAAACCCAGGGGAAAATGGTTGAAGGGGGGCGAGAAAATTGGAAAAAAATTGGCCCACCCACAAAGATTAAGGAAATCTGTGCAAAGTGGCTTGAAAATGCAAAACCCTTTTGGTTTGGGTGAAAATCCCCCCCTTTCACACAGCTATTGCAACTGTGCTGGTGACTATTTTCACGACAATTTTTTGTTAAACACTTTTTGGGAAAATCTAAAGGGGAAAGAGAGGTAAAAGGCCACAAAGGACAATATGTTGTGCGACAGAACTTAAATGAAATCTGAAGCGGGTCCTAGTGGGTTAAAAGAAGAAGGGGAATTTAACCCCCCCGAAAAGGGGCTTACAACCCCCAAGTCCCCTTTAAAGGAAGGGGGTTTTCCCCCTTTTAAACACAAAAACTCCCCCCCTCCTCCCATCCCATCAATTTAACACCAAAACCCAATAAAAGTAAGGTCAAGTAATTGTGCATTCCTTTTTCAGTTTGTGGGGATTAAAATTAAAAATTTCCCTGTGGTAAAATTTTTTTTTTTTTTTAAAACTTTGGGGTGTCCTTGCAGGATTAATTTGATTTCCATTATTTTATTTTTTAAGAGGGTAACAAAAAAAATTTGGTTTATGAAAGAAATTTAATTTTCAGTTGGGGGGGAGAGATTTTGGAAAGGGGGGAACGTATTCAAAATAAATTTTTGGGGTGGAAAATTTTCAGCGGGTTTGGGGCTTTTGAAAGATGGGTTTAATCATAGAAAAATTGGGGGTAAAGGGAAAAAAAATGAGTGGGGGGCACTTAGGGGTCGTGGAGAAAAAAAGAACTTTGTCCTTGGGGGCAAAAAAGGGGAAGTAAAGAGATATATTTTTTAAAAAAAACCCCAAAGCCTTATATGGGTGAAGCGTGGGGGATGAATGTTCAAACGAGGGAAGGTGGAGGGATGGAGATTCTTTTCCAAAGGGGAATGGGTGGGTTAATATAATGCAGAGAATTCGTATTTTTTGGGAAATTAGGAGGAGGTGGGGGGATTTTCCAAAAATGTTTTTCCAGAGGGCTGAAGGGAAAGGGTTTTTGAGGTTTTGGTTTGGAAAATGTAAAAGAGAAGGAGCGAAACAGAATGACTTCAAGAGTGTATCCCGTCTGTAATGGGAAGGGAAAGGGGGGGTGGGGGAGGGCCTAGGAAGGGTTTTGGGGGGAGGGGGGGGGTAAAGGAGGTTTTTTTGGGGCAGGGGGCTTTGGGCTTCCCCGCCCGGCTTGGGGTGAGCGGGTTTTTTAGGAGTGAATGGAGACAAAAAGGTTTTTTTAAAATTGGACGTCTTTGGAAAAAAGGGGGGTTTTAGCAAAGTAACATTTATGAAGGGGTTCAAGGGGAAAAACCCCCGGAAGGGGGGGGGGTTATTGGGGGTCCTGGGAGGGAAGTACAGTGCCTGCACTCCGAAAGGAAGGGGGGTTAATGTTTGCAGTTTAAAAAAAAGTAGTGTAAAGAAACCCTTTTGGCAAGGGCAGTGATGGAGTGAAAAGATGGGAAAATTTTTTTTTGGCCCCCCCCTTTTTTTTTAAATTTTTTTTTTTTTTTTTTCTTTGGGTTTTTTTTTATTTTCTTTTTTTTTTCTTTGTTTTTTTTTTTTTCTTTTTTTATTTTGGGGGCCAAAACCCCCCTTTGGTAAATTGGGGTTTTTGGGGGAATTCGGCCCGGGGTAAAAAAAAAATTCAAAACTTAATGGGGGAAAAATAGCAAAAAATTTATTACAAAATGGCCCCTTAGGGTTTTCCCTTTTGGGGCCCCTCCTTTCTGGGAAATGGGGGGGGCCCCCAAGGGAAAAAAGGGTTTGGTTACGAAAATTTTTGGGGTTTGGGCACCATTTTTAAATGAAGGCCAAAAACCGGTGGGAATTTTAAAAAGGGACCCAAAAAAACCAAAGAAAAAAGGGGCAAAAACAAAAAAAAAAGTTTCCCCAAAAAAAAATAGGGCATACAAAACCGAGGTTTGAAATGTATTGTACAAAATTTAAAATTTAAATTATCCCAAAACCCGAAAAGGACAGTCTTTGATTTTAACATCTAACCAAAGGGTGGAAAATTTTTAACTAATGAAAATGCCAAATACATGTAAAATAAAAAATCCTTTTCCCGGGATCCTAGGGAAAAATTTTTTTATGCAAAAAGGGGCATTGTGTACGTAATAATTATATTAAAAAAAAAATGTAAAATATGGTTTTTATTATATGGAGTTAGGTCCCGGCCAAAAAAATTTGGAGGCTTACAGATTTGAAGTTTAAAAAGTAAAAAAAGATGTATCCAAAAGCATAAAACCGTTTAAAAACACAAAAAGTTTTCGTATAAAAAGAAATGGGAGTTTTGTATAAAAGCAAGTGGAATTTACGTAAGCAAACAAGTTACAAGTGACTATTACCTTTTTAAAATTTTCTTTTTAAAAAATTTTAAAATGAGAGCAGAGGAAATCCAGGGGGCCCTTGGGCCTGAACCTTTTTATGGGGGCTTTCCCCACCCACTGAAAGATTCTAACACCTGGCTCTTAACTCAAGATTTTCACACACACAAGTGACACTATAAAATCGTATAGACCGTCTGTCGAGAACATATGCCAGCCTGGTGATGAGTATTACGGTTATAATCAAGAGTCATACACCAGCCTGGAGGTACTGTAACACTTCAAACTTCCACCAGCAGTAACCACCACTACCACCAGCAGTAACCACCACTACTACCACCAGCAATAACCACCACTACCACCAGCAGTAACCAGCAGCAGCCAAGCCGCTAGTGTTACGTCAGCTGAGGGAGAGTCAATGAACCTGCAGCAGCTGTGACGTGGGTCCTGCCACAGGACTCCCCTACCCTAGGACTCCCCTGCCTCCTGGCAATAACACCCCCTGCTGCACCCTACAAACCCCTGCCTCACCTCAAACCCTAAATAACTCGCCCAATAAGGCGTATGACACCATATTCCCTCAATTACCTGAACCTTCTTCTTCACCTTCCTCTTCTCAGCCATGGTTGAGTATTTGTTGTCATAAACTGAGCATCTCTATCCATTATAATTTCCATTTATTTATTTTCTCTTCTTAAGAAGAGTATTTCCGGGAAAAATATTTACATTATGTTACTACTCCAAATTTGTTGCTGGCTTAATTAATTGAGAGAGAAATAATTTTGTTATAAAATAGTTTGTGTGTTGGAGAGATCTCCGGAAGTGATAAATGACATGTGGCAGGGCTGCCATATAGCGCTAATTCCTTGCCAGGTAGCATTAATTCTCTGCCAGGCAGCGTTAATTCTCTGCCATGTAGCGTTAATTCCTTGCCAGGTAACAATAATTCTCTGCCAGGCAGCGTTAATTCTGTCAGGTAGCGCTAATTCCTTGCCAGTTAGCATTAATTCTCTGCCAGGCAGCGTTGATACCTTGCCAGGTAGCGTTAATTCTTTACCAGGTAGCGTTAATTCTCTGCCAATCAACGTTAATTCCTTGCCATGTAGAGTTAATTTCTTGCCAGGCAGCGTTAATTCCTTACCAGGTAGCGTTAATTCCTTGCCAGGCAGCGTTGATTCCTTCCCAGGTAGCGTTAATTTCTTGACAGCTAGCGTTAATTCTTTGCTAGGTAGCATTAATTCTCTGCCAAGTAACGTTAATTCTCTGCCAAGCAGCATTAATTCCTTGCCAGGCAGCGTTAATTCCTTGCCAGGTAAAGTTAATTCTCTGCCAGGCAGCGTTAATTCCTTGTTAGGTAGCGTTAATTCCTTGCCAGGTAGCGTTAATTTTTGCCAGGTAGAGTTAATTCTCTGCAAAGCAGCGTTAATTCCTTGCCATTATTATTATTATTATAATCAAAAAGAAGCGCTAAGCCACAAGGGCTATACAGCGCTGCAGGGTAGGGAAGGAAGCGAGGGTATTGGATGGCAGAAGGGAGGAGGGATGATCAGTAGGTTACAGAAAACAGCGGGGCAGGGGATAGTACGGGGGTAGGGGGTAGCAAGAGATTGAAGTAGAAAGGGCTGAAGGTATCAGAATTTGTGAAGTAAGTCAGTTGTTGTCAAAAAGTCAATGAGAGAGTCTGGATGAAAGGTGGGTCCATCAGCGAGAAGGGAAGGTAAAGAGAGAGCAGCAGAGCGAAGACGACGACGGAGGTAAATTCTGCGTGCTCGTTGATAAAGTGGGCAGTCCAACAGAATGTGGCTGACTGATAATGGAACTTGGCAATTCTCACAGAGAGGAGCAGGGCGCCTCTCCATGAGATATCCATGAGTAAGACGAGTATGGCCAATGCGAAGACGGGAGAGAGTAGTCTCCCAACCTCGACACTGGTGATAAGAAGACAGCCAGTAACCTATACTCGGTTTAATAGATTGAAGTTTGTTGCCGAGCATAGTAGACCAACGTTGTTGCCAACGGGTGTGAAGTTGGGAAGATATTGCAGCAAAATAGTCCGTAAATGGAATACCTCTACATGAAACTGGTAGGTCATGTACTGCTGACCACGCAGCAGTGTCTGCCTGTTCATTGCCCTGTACGTCAACATGACCAGGGACCCAACAAAAACAATATCTTTATGCTTGGTAAAGATGCGGCGTAGCCAAAGTTGGATACGGAGGACTAAGGGGTGAGGTGTATCAAATTTCTGTATGGCCTGTAAAGCACTAAGGGAGTCTGAGACACCCACAAATAATGACACAGGCATAGATGCAATATGGATAAGTGCTGTAAGGATGGCATACAATTCAGCAGTAAAAATACTAGCCGAAGATAGTAAATGCCCTTGTACGACGCTGTCCGGAAACACTGCTGCGAATCCTACGCCATCAGAAGACTTAGAGCCATCTGTGTACACAGCAATGGCATGAGAATGAGAGTGAAAGTGGTCAAGAAAAAGAGAGCAGGAAGCGGCCGTAGACAGTTGGGCTTTCGAGCAAGGGAGAGAGAAAGAACAGACTCGAACAGCTGGAACTTCCCAGGGGGGTAGGGAAAAGAGAGATGCTACATGTACATAGAAAGGTGGTAATTGAAGAGAAGACAAGAGTGAATGAAGGCGAAGAGAGAAGGGACGGAGTAAACAGGGGCGGCGAACAAATAAAGAATGTCTACTAATATCAGTGACCATTCTATAAATGGAAGGATTGCGGAGATCATGAGAGCGTACATAGTAGCGAAGGCAATGGGCATCATGGCGATCGGATAAGGATGGAACGTTCGCTTCTGCATAGAGGCTCTCAACAGGGGAAGAGCGAAAAGCACCAAGGCATAAACGTAATCCTTAGTGATGAATGGGGTAAAGGCTAGAGAGAGTAGCAGGAGATGCCGCTGAATAGATCTGGTCACCATAATCAAGTTTCGATAAGATAAGGGTGGAATGTAGGCGAAGGAGGGTTCGACGATCAGCTCCCCATGAAAGATGAGCAAGGGTTTTAAGAAGGTTCAGCCGGCTGTGGCAAGTTGCCTTCAGAGAGGTAATGTGAGGTTTCCAGGATAACCTACGATCAAAGAGGAGGCCCAGAAACTTGACTGTATCACGTTCAGGGATACGGGAGCCATAGAGGTACAAAGAATGATCGGAGATGACAGAGCGTCTAGTAAAAGTAATTTGGTGGGTTTTAGTGCTGGAAAATTTAAACCCACGTGTGGTGGCCCAATTGGAAACACGGTCGACTGCATGCTGGAGAGAAACTGTAATAAGGTGACAGTCAGCGCCTGCACAGGCAATAGCGAAGTCATCAACATAGAGTGATGACCAAATATTTGATGGAAGACTAGAGGCCAAATCATTAATAGCAAGGAGAAAAAGTGTTGTGCTCAGAACACATCCCTGGGGGACACCTTCAGCTTGGATAAAGTCCGGGGAGAGCACATTATTAACCCGAACACAGAAATGCCTGTCAGTTAAAAAGTTCTTAAGGAAGGATGGTAGATTGCCTCGAAGGCCTAAGGAGTGGGCTTGGGCTAAAATATTATACCTCCAAGTTGTGTCATATGCCTTCTCAAGGTCAAAAAATATGGCAATAACTGAGTGGTTATTCGCAAAGGCATTATGAACATACGTATCCAAGTGTAGTAAGGGGTCTATGGTAGAACGTCCCTTACAAAAGCCATATTGACAAGTGGAGAGACTGTTGTGTGTCTCTAAATACCACACTAAACGTCTATTTAGTAGGCGTTCCATCACTTTGCAAACTGCACTGGTAAGAGCAATGGGACGATAGTGGGAGGTTTCATGTCCCATAGTGCCTGGTTTGCGGAAAGGGAGAACAATGGCGGATTTCCACAGCTGTGGAAGAACTCCTTGTGACCAATTGAACATTAAAATGGTATAAAATACCGACAGGTTGTTAGGTAAGACACATATGCAACAGTTAGGTATCTTTATTATGAAACGTTTCGCCTACACAGTAGGCTTCTTCAGTCAAGTACAGAAAAGTTGATAGAAGCAGAAGATACTTGAAGACGATGTAATCAGTCCACCACCGTTAAAGTTTTGAGGTGGTCAGTCCCTCAGTCTGGAGAAGAGCATTGTTCCATAGTATGAAACAATATGGAGATGAAGTGACAGGATGGAGCTTTTTATAGCGCCAAGAGGTGAGACGTAGGCCACTAGGAGAGGTAAGAACTCAGATGCTGAGAGGTCAGGTCCCTCTCAAATCCAGCCGCTCTCACTAGTGGAAGTTGTCGAAGTTGATTGCAGGTCTGTACCAAGATACCCTTGTGTTGCAGTGTCTGACAGATTGAACATTAAAATGGTATAAAATACCGACAGACACTGCAACACAAGGGTATCTTGGTACAGACCTGCAATCAACTTCGACAACTTCCACTAGTGAGAGCGGCTGGATTTGAGAGGGACCTGACCTCTCAGCATCTGAGTTCTTACCTCTCCTAGTGGCCTACGTCTCACCTCTTGGCGCTATAAAAAGCTCCATCCTGTCACTTCATCTCCATATTGTTTCATACTATGGAACAATGCTCTTCTCCAGACTGAGGGACTGACCACCTCAAAACTTTAAGGGTGATGGACTGATTACATCGTCTTCAAGTATCTTCTGCTTCTATCAACTTTTCTGTACTTGACTGAAGAAGCCTACTGTGTAGGCGAAACGTTTCATAATAAAGATACCTAACTGTTGCATATGTGTCTTACCTAACAACCTGTCCGTATTTTATACCATTTTAATGTTCAATCTGTCAGACACTGCAACACAAGGGTATCTTGGTACAGACCTGCAATCAACTTCGACAACTTCCACTAGTGAGAGCGGCTGGATTTGAGAGGGACCTGACCTCTCAGCATCTGAGTTCTTACCTCTCCTAGTGGCCTACGTCTCACCTCTTGGCGCTATAAAAAGCTCCATCCTGTCACTTCATCTCCATATTGTTTCATACTATGGAACAATGCTCTTCTCCAGACTGAGGGACTGACCACCTCAAAACTTTAAGGGTGATGGACTGATTACATCGTCTTCAAGTATCTTCTGCTTCTATCAACTTTTCTGTACTTGACTGAAGAAGCCTACTGTGTAGGCGAAACGTTTCATAATAAAGATACCTAACTGTTGCATATGTGTCTTACCTAACAACCTGTCGGTATTTTATACCATTTTAATGTTCAATCTGTCAGACACTGCAACACAAGGGTATCTTGGTACAGACCTGCAATCAACTTCGACAACTTCCACTAGTGAGAGCGGCTGGATTTGAGAGGGACCTGACCTCTCAGCATCTGAGTTCTTACCTCTCCTAGTGGCCTACGTCTCACCTCTTGGCGCTATAAAAGCTCCATCCTGTCACTTCATCTCCATATTGTTTCATACTATGGAACAATGCTCTTCTCCAGACTGAGGGACGACCACCTCAAAACTTTAAGGGTGATGGACTGATTACATCGTCTTCAAGTATCTTCTGCTTTATCAACTTTTCTGTACTTGACTGAGAAGCCTACTGTGTAGGCGAAACGTTTCATAAAAGATACCTAACTGTGCTATGTGTCTTACCTAACAACCTGTCCGTATTTTACCTTTTAATGTTCATCTGTCTGACACTGCAACACAAGGTATTTGGTAAGGACCTGACATCAATTCGACAACTTCCACTAGTGAGAGCGGTGGATTTTGAGAGGGACCTGACCTCTGCATCTGAGTTCTTACCTCTCCTAGTGGCCTACGTCTCACCTCTTGGCACTATAAAAAGCTCCATCCTGTCACTTCATCTCCATATTGTTTCATACTATGGAACAATGCTCTTCTCCAGACTGAGGGACTGACCACCTCAAAACTTTAAGGGTGATGGACTGATTACATCGTCTTCAAGTATCTTCTGCTTCTATCAACTTTTCTGTACTTGACTGAAGAAGCCTACTGTGTAGGCGAAACGTTTCATAATAAAGATACCTAACTGTTGCATATGTGTCTTACCTAACATTCCTTGTGACCAAATAAGATTGTAAAGGCGTAATAGGACTGCAAGGGCTGACTGATGTAAATGTTGTAGCATACGAATATGAATGTCGTCGGGCCCAGCTGCCGATGATCAGCAAGCTGAGAGTGTTGCCTCCAGTTCTTGAAGTGTAAAAGGCACATTATACTGTTCTTCTCTGAGAGAAGAAAAGTCCAAGGGTGCTAACTCTCTAGCAGACTTTGAGGAAAGAAATGAGGGGCATAGATGGAGTCCCTGAGAAATACGGACCAGATGATTGCCAATTTCATTGGCAACATCTAGTGGGTTTGCTATATCAACACCGGCAACCCGCAGAACAGGAGCCGGGTCAGGAGAATATTTACCACTCAGTTTTCGTACTTTTTTCCAGACTGCACTCATAGAGGAAGCAGAGGTGATGGTGGAGACATAATCTCGCCAGCAAGTGTGTTTAGCGTCACGGATGACACGGCGAGCGATCGCACGCTTCTGCTTAAAATCAAGAAGTCTCTCTGTGGTTCTATTGTACCAGTACCTGCCCCATGCAGCGCGTTTCAAACGTACTGCACGAGCACAAGCAGGAGACCACCAAGGCATGCATTTCTGAGAATGCCTGCCCGAAGTTTGGGGTATAGAATGAGAAGCTGCGGTTAAAACAGAGGACGAGAAGAGGTGTACAAGCTCATCGATGGAGGACGAAGAAGGAACCTCTCTAAAAACAGTTAGGTGTGAGTAAAGGTTCCAATTTGCCTGATCAAATT
This sequence comes from Cherax quadricarinatus, assembly GCF_026875155.1. NCBI lineage: Eukaryota > Metazoa > Arthropoda > Malacostraca > Decapoda > Parastacidae > Cherax > Cherax quadricarinatus. Next base: position 51,910,535 of record NC_069409.1, on the reverse strand, counting down.
GCCAGCGTGGGATGCGAAGAGGTGGTGAATATGAAGGGGAAGTAAGAATGATTGGGAAATGATCACTGTCATGTAAGTCCGGAAGAACAGACCAAGTGAAGTCTAATGCGGCGGAGGAAAAGCAGACTGAGAGATCCATGCAAGAGAGAGTGTGAGTCCGAGGATCAAAATGGGTGTGAGTACCTGTATTTAAAACATGGAGGGGGTGGGTGGCAAGAAAAGCCTCTAACTGAATGCCATGGGAATCACAGTGAGACCCCCCAGAGGAAATGGTGGGCATTAAAATCACCAAGTAACAGAATCGGTGGTGGTAATGACGAAACAAGAAAGGCAATATCCGGAATAGATAATGCCCGAGAAGGAGAGAGATATAAAGAACAGAGCATATACCACCTATGCAAGTGGATACGGGCTGCTGTGTAATGCAGCGAAGTACGAACAAATAGCTGATGGTACGGAATATCAGTGCGTAGAAGAAGGGCACTTTCATTAAAGGTCCCATCAGGAAAAGGATCTGAAGAATACAATAAATTATAGCCTGAGATGGGAGAGATAACAGAGTGTAATTGTTACGTTGGTTTCCCTTATTTCTTGGATAGTAAGGTTCTCACTACATGTTCTAGTGTGGGGTAGCTTTTTACTTAATGGCCTTATCTGTCTAGGGGTAATACTTACATTATGGCTGATCATCCTGAGTGTCTCTGATACCCTTTCACCAGCCCTCTTCACAGGCTATGTAAACTACTACTATAAAAATATAACTGTATTCTCAATAGATATGTACAGAATATACAATCACAGCCTCACATTTTCAAAACAAAATCTACACACTCCATACCTGTTCTCCACATGGTGTGTTCCAACAACTTTTGTCCTCTCTTCTTGACATAACTCTGGGCTAACCAGTGTTTTGACACACTTTAGTCACCCTGGGTATGGTAGCCACAACTTAAATTATAAAAACTCACCCCTGGAGCACACATAATGCCCCAAAAGATGAAAGAAGGACCCAGAGATCCTGCCAGGTTGAAGGTCAGCCACAGAGAGAGAGAGTCAGTGAGAGGGAGAGAGAGAGAGAGCCTGGCTAAGCTCCTCCCACCAAAACAAAAGACTGTTGCCAAGCACAATTCTCCAGTTACCACAATTCTACCACACCTTAATTTTACTTTTACAAAAAGAAATACAACTTTATAAACTACTTATTTAAATTGTGTGTTTATGTGTCTATAGTATAACCTATTATATTGAGAAAAATAGGCTTGACCCAGCTGCCTCTCAGTCATAAGGTTGATCAGTCCTTCTGACATTTAGAGCAAAGTCCCCATCAATTCAATATAATTAGGTATTCCAGAGTAACTGTTACTTATAAATACATGTTGGGTCCTATAGCCCCATAACAGTAATTTTGGTTCCTGTAAGCAAACACCAACAGGGGAAAACTGGGAGAGTAACATCTGAAGCTCACCCCGATTACCCCTGAGGCCACGTATATTCCACTGTAAATAGGCCATGATTGGCAATGATAAAGATACCTGAAATCCGCAGGTAAGGGTTCCTATGGACTAGAGGGGTTAGAAAAGTCCACATGCGGAGGCAGTGGAAAACGTTCAAGCAGCGAAGGAATGGTGTGCTGTGACGAAAGGAGTTGCACAGATGGAGTAGAGGAGAGAGAAGGAGTGGAGGGTGGATCAGTGTCCATTGATGGTTTGGTCTCTGCAATATATTCAGAGATTGCTTCAAGTGTTTCAGAATTCAGAGACGTCGTATGGGAGACAATATTGGAAATGGTAGGGGGAGGATGAGTAAAGATTGGGACTGTAATGGACTGTACCAAGGTAGGGGGGGGCGAAAGGGTGGAGGGAACTGGAGAAGCGTGGAAGGGGACAGAAGAGGCAGAAACCTGGGAGGTGGCAGAAGAGGAAGAAACTTGGGAGGGAACAGGGGAGGAAGGTACAGTACAAGGAGGAGGGTGAACCTCTACACTTGTAACAGAGCCAGTGAGAGGGGGAAAACCAGGTACAGAGATAGGGAAGGGAAAATGAGGAGGTGGAAGATGGGTAGGAGGTGTTAACGGACCTTTTTTTGACTTTTGAGAAGTAGAGGGACAATTGGGAGGAGGTGTCATACGAGATCTCATCGCTGCTGAGGCTTGTGAGAAAGAACACGAAGAAGCAAGATCAGACTGAGACGTTGAAGTAGGGACGTCTGAGCCGAGGACAGCAAAAGAATTAGCTACAGAAGTGACTATGGGAGAGGTAACCACAGAGGTGGGTGCAGAAAGTGGGATACCAGAAGTGGGGGGATGTTTTGAAACACGGGAATAAGAAACACGAGGTAGTCTCCCTTGGAGGCGGAGATGAGAAACTGCCATGGCATAAGGAAGACCTTCTGCCTCTTTGAGGTAACGGATTTCCCGCTCATTTAAGTAGACTTGACAACGGCGAGAGTACGAAGGGTGAGCCTCATGACAATTAAGGCAAGAGGGAGGTCGATTGCAAGACGTATTAGAATGGTCATCGGCACCACAGACTGGGCATTCGGCGATAGATCTGCAATATTTTGCTGGATGGCCAAATCGCCAGCAATTTCTACACTGTTGCGGTGTAGGGATCACCTTTCGAACTTGTAACCGATGTCCTGCTACATAAACTGAGGATGGGAGTTCACGGCTGTCAAAAGTTAAACGAGCCACATTGCTAGGGTATCGTCTCCGCCCATGGGCAGGAAGAACGTAAGTGTCTACCTTGAGGATTGGGAGATCTTGGAGTTCCAGCTGTTCGAGAATGTCAGTGCCACATGTCTGGAAATTTTGTTGAACTATGGTATGGGGCAGAATGATGGTACCACTACAAGAATTGAGGGAATGATGTTTTTCAATAGTTACAGGAACAGTATCGATATGGGAAAGACGAGAAAGCTCATGAGCCTGGGTAGCATTCTGTACGGTGACGATGAGCATACCGCTCTTAAGAGCATGAAAAGAAATATCTTTACCAACATGGCATAGGAGTGCCTTGCCAATACTGTGGTCAGAAAGATAGGCAGTAGAGGAAGTCAGTCGTAAAGTGAAGAATTTAGTCCATTGTGCAGTCTGAAACTGAGCGTGGAAAGGTAGTGAAGGACGTGTCGATCTTTTCTGAGAAGAACGAGGTGGAGAAGTATCATCAGCAGGTAATTGTCGTTGTTGTTTAGGCATGGGACCAGAGTTGGTCCAACGTGGAACGGGCCGGCGAATCGAAAATTGCCACACCGTAGAGGGAGAGGCCGGAAGCATAGTCAGAGGAGAGCGAAGGTCAGATAAATCGAAGGAGTCAGTCGAGGCCTCAGTACCTGAAGCGGGTGAGGAAACAGCACCGGCAAGAGGTGCAGAGGCATGAGGAGTGTCCGAAGAGTGGTCCAAAGACGAGGCGGGGTCAGAACGGGGTGCGGTATCAAGAAGGGGCCCGGGGGTAGCAGGTTCATGGACTAGGGCTGCCATGGTTAGGTTACTTCTTTCTTTTTGTTTTTAAGAAAAAAAAGAAAGAAGAAAAGAAAATAAAAATAAAAAAAAGAATAAAAAAAGGGGGGACTGGGAGGGATAGTTCCTAGGAGGAATGAAAGGGCCAGAAATCTCCCTCCGCGCCCAAGAGGACCTCAGCACCGCAAGTAGCGCAGATGCAGCATGGAACCCGTGCCATACCCTACCCATCATGCCAGTAAACCGGCAATCCGGGATAGCAACCTCACATCTGCTGAGCTACCTCGGTGGACAAAAGAGAGGGCGGCCGGAAATCCGCCACAAAGCATACCTCCATCGGCCACCACCCCCGGAATCCGAAAGGTGGCTTCCAGAGATACACCCGTCGCCTGAGAGACACCCAAAGCCACCCTCCGGGATACCGGAGAGGGATCAGGACATCCCCAGGCAATCCAGATTCCACAGCAAACTACGCCACCACCAAGAACCTCAATGGAATGGGATGGACCCTGGTACCCTTTCCCCTACCTAGGAACTAGCGTGCCTGTGGGAAAGAAAAAAAAAAGAAAAAAAAAAAAAAAAAGCCAAAAAGGAAGGGCAAAAGGGAGGGGTGGGGAGGAGGAGGAGGAAAGGAAAAAGGGGAGGATGGGGAGGATGGGATAGGGAACGGGGGACTGGGGGGTAATTAGGTTCGGTCTGAGGAAGTAGACCGACAGGTCTAATTCCTCAGACCAAGAGCCTCTTCACCACGCCAAGGAGCCCCCCTTGAAGAGGCCAGGCAGCGTTGACTACCCTGGCAGGCAGCATTAATCCCCTGCAAGGCAATATTATTCCCCTGCCAAGCAGCATCAATTTGCTGACAGGTTGAGTTAATTCCTTGCCAAGTATCATTAATTTCCTGCTAGGCAGCATTAATTCCATACCAGGCAGCTTTAATTCCCTGCCAAGCAGCATTAATTCCTTGCCAGACAGCGTTAATTCCCTGCTAGGCAGCGTTAATTATCTGCCAGACAGCATCTATTCCTTGCCAAGCAGCGATGATTTTGTCAGGCACCATTAGTTTCCTGCCCTGTGGTGCTAACTCCCTGCCAGGCAGCGTCACCTCTGCTAGGCAGCGCTACCTCCATACAAGGCAACATCACCTCCCTGTCAGGCAGCGTTACCTCTCTGCCAGGCATTACTGCCTCCATGCCAAGCAGTGATAATTTCTCTCCATGCCAAACAGTGATAAATTCTCTGCCAGGCAGTGTTAATTCCTTGCCAGACAGCGTTAATTTCCTGTTAGGCAGTGTTCTCTGCCAGGCAACAAACTACAGCAGATAGTTACAATACAGATACAGATCTACTGGTGCTTATTAGGAAAAAGATATACAGTGATCCACTAGCTGGATTCTATAGGATTCGCTGGATTCGGGCGGATTCAAACGGATTTCACTGGATTCGGGCGGATTCAAACGGTTTCGTTGGAAATAAAGCCAAATCGGAAAAACTGTTACAAAAATTAAATACAATGGGGAATTATAGACTAGCTAGCTAGGAGAGTTGTCTAGTATTGCTAAGATGAACACTACCATGAAGATCTGTGTAGTCTGCAGAAAGGGTGTTGCAACCCCTGAATGGGTTACAATGATTATTATGTTGGGATCCTCTCCAAGATACGATACTACGTGCCGCAAAATGCCCTTCTCACACTATACCACTCACTTATTTATCCATATCTCACCTATGCTATTTGTGCTTGGGGATCAACTGCAGCAACACACCTAAAGCCAATAATAACCCAACAAAAAGCTGCAGTAAGAATAATCACTAAATCCCATCCCTGGCAACACACCCCCCACTCTTCATAGACCTAAACTTACTCCCAGTTCAGTACATCCACACTTACTACTGTGCAATCTACATCTACAGGGCCTTAAACTCTAATATCAACCTTGACCTAAAATGCTTTCTTGATAGTTGTGACAGAACCCACAGGCATAACACCAGACACAAACATCTCTACGACATTCCCCGTGTCCGACTAAACCTTTACAAAAATTCAATGTATGTCAAAGGCCCGAAACTCTCTCCAGGTAAACTCCAGGTAAAATCTGGAATACCCTACCTGAGAACTCTAGAACTGCAGACACATTCATCACCTTCAAAACTACCATTAGAAAACATCTTATCTCCCTGATACACCCCGTCAACTAACTACACGAATACCACCTGGTGGTTCACACTTACACTCACTCACTCATTTGACCATAAACAGAAATATTAATCTCAGTCTTAAAATAATGAATCCTGTGATACTCCAATACTGAAACTATGTACTGTGCCAAAACAAAAGCATTCACATTGCTAAACTCACAAACTAGTAATTAGTCACTTAGCCATAATACCAACTTACCTCATAATTTGTAATATTTTACAATTAAGAATAAAACTAAGTATGCCCGAAATGCCTAGCCATGCTAAGCGTTCTAGTGGTACACTCTGTAATCACAATTTTACTACATGTAAACCACACAATAACCAAATTTCTGTAAACTCAGCATTGTAATCCTTATAGAGAATAAACTTTGAATTTGAATTTGAATGTATATATAATGTATATTACCTTTTCATTTAATTTTATATTGCTTATATTTGCGATAATAGCTAAATCGTAAATATATTGCTTTATATTGTTATTTGACGTAGCTTATGTTGTTAGGATGTTACATATTACATATTGTTAGGATGTTACATATTAAGTGCTCAGTTCAAGTCTTGATTGTCAAACTACTGTAATTATCGCTCCTTGCTCGTTATACTGCCGGCTTCTGCTTCTCGCTGGGTGACTGCTGCCCACGGAGCTATCACGTGATCGAGGGGGGGGTGTCCTCACCTCTCGTGAAGTATTCAGTCTGCTCTAGACTCGCTTGGTGGTTGGGCAGATTGTCTGTCTCATTATTCTTGTTAGTTCTGTAGAACTCTGTTCACAGAACATTGTATAGACTTAGTGATTTTCGACGTTGTACTGAGGTTGCGTGTCGCTTAGACACTCTGAACATCTCAGGTCCTTAGCTATAGCTTCTGACCTAATTTTGTATGGGTTTCTGTGTATTGTCACAGTCAGGGTTTTTCCTATGCTGAACTTAGATTCATTAGTATGGGATTTTTGTAACTTTTGTGGAGGATCTGCTGATGGTCCCTACTTAGTGTCGTTATATTATCTCCTTGATCCTGATTGTGTCACAGTCGCTTGTTATATGGCTATTGGGCTTAGCATTCTTTTCATTGTTCAAGCAGACTGTTCTGGTTACCAGTCGGTCAAGAAGTTAGTTTATGTGAGGACTTTGTCAGTCACTTGTTTAAGTCTAGTCGAGTCGTGAGACATAGTGAACTACTTAGAGCACTTACACGCATACACAAACTTACTTGTACATATTTGTAATATCTTATTAAATGTTAATGTACCAGACGGTACTTAAGAATTATAAATGTGATATGTGCTTTCAGCACAATAATATTGAACTAGATTGATTTTATTTTGATTACTGTGATTAATTTAATTTAATTTAATTTGATAATATACCTCTAGACAACTTAATGATTAATAAATTTATTAAATTTTAATTTCTCTAGTTAGTAGCCTACCAGTTGTAATCCTGAAGCACTATTGAATAATACAGATTTCTTATGGATAATTGGACAAGGATACTGACTACTTGTTACGAAAACCCAGTAACAGGCTGGATGCTAGAAGGACAGTCCTTTCTAGTATTCACTGGAGATCTCTAAGCTTTTAGAATCGCGTTTTTTGTAACAAAGGGTAAGGGACGAAGACGGGCCTGGATTGCTTGCCATCTGTGTGGTCAGTGGTCCCATAGTATATGCAGGGAATTTAAACTAGTGACCACACTTGACATAAAGTCAGAGATGTTTTTGGGTCTGCCCAAACAAGATACAGCTGTATGAGGAAATGACATCTATATTAAAAGACAAGAAAACCAATAAAACATCCTTCTTGAAAGACATGTCAGCATGGTATGACAGCTGGGAAAAAAAGATGGGTGGTAGGGATGGGCCTGTCTTGGGCAGTGCTCCTGAGGGGGCTAGTACTGTCCTGTAGGGCAGTGCTGAGGGTGCTAGTGTTGTCCTGGAGGAAAGTGCTCCTGAGGGTGCTAGTGCTGTCCTGGAGGACAGTTGTGGAAACTTATTCGGTCCTAAAGTTCCACAAGGCAAATACCTCGTATGAAGACCCTAATATTTCCAGGACGGACCATCTGAGTTTTGCGGACCCTCACATCTACCCAAAACACATACATACACCTGGGTTGGCGAAGGTGGTTGGAAGGTACATTTTAATTGATAGATTAACCCTTCAAGGAAGAGGTAGGTAGTTTATACTGTTAGTAAACTAATATTAGGATTATTGAGGCAACTGTAGATAATAATAATGTAGACCTAAGACCTTAACGTAAGTAGTAATAGGCCAGTAATATAGGCAAACACTAGGTTACGTTAGCTAGGGAGAACTGGCAGCCCAAGCTTGAACGACGAGGCACGGGTCGAAAAGACGCCAGAGCTTCCTTCTACAACGAGACGATAAACTTGGCACACCGCCGTGAACAGCAGGGCGGCGCCCCCACGTGTCTTCACATACTAGACCTGGGGAAATTTGATGGAGGCACCTCAAAGTACCGTAGATGCCCTCCTCCGTCAGGCCCATACAGTAAGACAAGACCTCCCTTTCTCAGTATTCTGGCCAGTTTCTGGGGGAAATTGCGAGCGAGTTGAACTGTGGGTCTTTGTGCAGTCAGACGCCCGTACCGGGGTTCCCTCTTGTTGCGCTTAGAAGCTAGTGTTACTTCCTGCATAGTTATACTAGGGGATACACACCCGCTTGGAATCATGAATTTCTAAGGTGCAGGCAGGTCACTAATACTGACTGAATATTGCAGGAATTAAGGTTCCCGACTGCACGTGGTTTTGAAGGGCAAGTCCAGAGGGGCTAAAGTTTAGGAAGGTTGAAGACCGGGATATATTCACCAATACTAAGTATCGTGCATGCAGGCGAGATTTCTTGCACCATCAGTCATTTATGGAAATGTGTCATATAAGCCACTTGTGAGGCTGAGGTACCAGCCTCAGGGCTCAGTGTCAACAGAGCTTGCTAGGGTAGACAACTCACACGAGGCAGTCCAGACAAATTTCCAAAACAGTACTGAGGGTGCTAGTGTTGTCCTGGAGGAAAGTGCTCCAGAGGGTCCTAGTGATGTCTTAGAAGATAGCGCTCGTGAGGGTACTAGTGTTGTCCTGGAGGACACTGAAGACAACCTTATTCAGTCCACAGAGGTTCAAAACAGAGATACTGCTGGAGATGGAGCAAAATGGGATGAGGCCTCAGAGAATAGTGTCCACACACTACCAGTAAAACCTGGTGGAAGCACTGATGTCCATACAAGAGTAGAAGATATTGAGGAAACAGGAAAAATAAATGCACCAGCAGCAAACGCAGCTACAATAAATCCTAGCAAACAGAATTACAATCTATGTAAATACTTTGCCTTGGGTATCTGCAGGCATGGTATATCTGGTAAAACAGGTGGGACATGCACCTTTGACCATCCCAAAAAATGCCACACCCACATGACAACAGGAGAGTGCAACTTCCTTTCTTGCAACTTATTTCACCCAGAAATGTGTCACTCATCAATCCATGAAAGAAAATGCTACAATGCATACTGCCAGGCACATCATCTAAAGGGGACTAGAAGACAGACCAGCCAGATTATGGGAAACGAAAGAGAGGAGCCACAACCTCTCCAGGGACAGAGGTTTTTTAGGGCCAGAAGGGAAAAAAGACTGGCAAGAAATGACAATAATCCTACACCACCTGAAAACACTTCTGGAGCAGAGGCACAGACATTGGCCTCTACCCCAGAACAACAGATATTAGAGCCGGCAAATAAAACCCCCCTAAATGGATAATGAGAACCTTCAAAACTAGGGATGCCAAGCCCATGTTGACACTCTTCAGATCGCTTGTTCTATCTAGGCTGGAATATTGCTGCACACTAACAGCTCCTTTCAAGGCAGGTGAAATTGCTGACCTAGAAAATGTACAGAGAACCTTCATGGCACGCATAACTGAGATAGAACACCTCAATTACTGGGAGCGCTTGAAGTTCCTGAACTTGTACTCCCTGGAATACAGGTGGGAGAGATACATGATTATATACACCTGGAAAATCCTAGAGGGACTAGTACCAAACTTGCACACGAAAATCATTCTCTCCGAAAGCAAAAGACTCGGCAGACGATGCAACATCCCTCCAATGAAAAGCAGGGGTGTCACTAGCATGCTAAGAGACAACACAATAAGTGTCAGGGGCCCAAGACTATTTAACTGCCTCCCAGCATACCTAAGGGGGATTACCAATAGACCCCTGGCTGTCTTCAAGCAGGCACTGGACAGGCACCTAAAGTCGGTACCTGACCAGCCGGGCTGTGGCTCGTACGTTGGATTGCGTGCAGCCAGCAGTAACAGCCTGGTTGATCAGGCCCTGATCCACCATGAGGCCTGGTCACAGACCGGGCTGTGGGGGCATTGATCCCCGGAACTCTCTCCAGGTAAATTCCACCAATACGACATTTGTCTTTGCAAACATACAGGGTCTAAAGCAGTCAAAAAACAACAAAATTCCTTACATCAAGGGACTGCTCACGGAGTCAAATACTATGTTTGCAGCATTCACAGAGACCCACATGAAGGATCTTTATGACAACGAAATATGGATCTCAGGTTATAACCTATTCTGATGAGAGACTAAAGAGGCAACAAGGGGGGGAGGGGGGTTGGCCTGTATGTCACAGAGTCGCTCATTTGCACAGAACTACTAAACACCTTAAATGATGTTTACCTGGAGAGAGTTCTGGGGGTCAATGCCCCTGTGGCCTGGTCTGTGACCAGGCCTCATGGTGGATCAGGGCCTGATCAACCAGGCTGTTACTGCTGGCTGCACGCAATCCAATGTACAAGCCACAGCCCGGCTGGTCAGGTACCCACTTTAGGTGCCTGTCCAGTGCCTGCTTGAAGACAGCCAGGGGTCTATTGGTAATCCCCCTTATGTATATAATCATGTATCTCTCCTGCCTGCATTCCAGGGAGTACAGGTTCAGGAACTCCAAGCACTCCCAGTAATTGAGGTGTTTTATCTGTTATTGCATGCTGTGAAGGTTCTCTGTACATTTTCTAGGTCAGCAATTTCACCTGCCTTGAAACGTGCTGATAGTGTGCAGCAATATTCCAGCCTAGATAGAACAAGCGATCTGAAGAGTGTCATCATGGGCTTGGCATCCCTAGTTTTGAAAGTTCTCATTATCAATCCTGTCATTTTTCTAGCAGATGCAACTGATGGATGTGAAGTTTTGGAGGTAAAGATCAAAAACCAAAACCTTGTCACTGTGGTAGTATACAAGCCTCCAGGTGCAACTTCCCATCAATTCCAGGAGCAGCTTGAGAAAATTGACCACTGTCTGGAAAAATCTCCCAACTCCTGCCCCAAACATCTTACTGCTAGATTTCAACCTGAGAGATCTAAAATGGAGGAGTATAGCAAACAATGTTTTAGCAGAGATCACCTCGGGTGGCAGCTCAGATGAAAATTCACACACACACACGAACTATTAAATCTCTGCAACAAATTCACCTTAAACCAGCAAACAGTAGAGCCTAGAAGACTAGAAAATATGTTGGACCTCATCTTCACTAACAGTGATGATCTGATACGTAATATAACCGTGTCGAAGACAATTCACTCAGATCACAACATAATAGGGGTACAGACATGCATGCACAGGGCTCCTGACCAGAAAAATGTGAAATTCAATTTCAATAACAAAAACATACAATGGGATCAAGTAAACAATGTTCTAAATGAAACAAGCTGGGAAGATATCCTAAACAGCATGGACCCAAACGTCTGCATTGAAAAAATGAATTCTGTGTTTCTTGAGATATGCTCAAGACACATTCCATTAAGAAAAAGAAAGAGAAGATGTAAACTAGAAAGAGAGAGACGTTTCCTATACAGATGAAGGCAAAGAGTCACAGAGCTGCTGAGTGGGGTCAATACATCTGAAATACAATGGGAAGCACTAGTCAATGAAATTGCAAATATCGAACTTAAGCTGAAAGAATCTTATTGGAGACAAGAATCACAGGAAGAACTAAAAGCCATAAAGGAAATTGAAAAAACCCAAAATACTTCTTCTCTTATGCCAAATCTAAGGGAAAAACAACATCCAGTATTGGGCCCCTGCTTAGGCAGGATGGGACATACACAGATGATAGCCAAGAAATGAGTGAGATACTAAAGTCCCAATATGACTCAATGTTCAGCGATCCACTGCCCACTCTAAGGGTCGACAATCCAAATGAATTCTTTATGAACGAAACCCAAAATTTGGTCATCCCAAAACTCTCGGATATTATTATAACTCCACAAGATTTTGAAGAGGCAATTAATGACACGCCCATGCACTCTACCCCAGGCCCAGACTTGTGGAACTCCATGTTCATCAAGAACTGCAAGAAGTCCCTATCTCATGCCTTCAGCATTTTATGGAGAGGGAGCATGGACACAGGGGTCATCCCACACACACTAAAAAAAACAGACATAGCCCCACTCCACAAAGGTGGCAGTAAAGCAATTGAAAAGGACTACAGACCGACAACACTAACATCCCATATCATAAAAATCTTTGAGAGGTTCTAAGAAACAAGATAGCCAACCACCTAGATACCCATCAGTTACACAACCCAGGCAACATGGGTTTAGAGCAGGTTGCTCCTGCCTGTCCCAGCTACTGGACCACTATGAGAAGGTCCTGGATGCTGTAGAGGATAAACAAAATACAGATGTAGTACACACAGACTTTGCAAAAGCCTTTGACAAGTGTGACCATAGTGTAATTTATTTATTAACAATTTGTTAACAAAATGCGGGATAAAGGAATAACGAGAAAAGGCGGTAGATGGATCTACAACTTCCTGACAAATAGAACACAGAGAGTAATAGTAAACAGAGTAAAGTCCCAGGCAGCCATTGTAAAAAGCTCTGTTCCACAAGGCACAGTACTCGCTCCCATTCTATTCCTTATCCTCATTTCTGACATAGACAGAGATGTAAGCCATAGCTCCGTGTCTTCCTTTGCAGATGACACCTGGATCACCATGGCAGTGACTTCCATTGAAGACACTGCAAGACTCCAAGCGGACATCAACCAAATCTTTGAATGGGTCACTCAAAACAATATGAAGTTCAACGAGGAGAAATTTCAACTAGTCAGATATGGGAATAGGGTATAGGACAGGGTATAGGACAAATTCTAACCATACACTAGAGCGGAGAAGTAACGTGAAGGATCTGGGAGTGATAATGTCAGAGGATCTCGCCCTCAAAGACCACAACAATGTATCTACAGTGGACCCCCGAGTTTTGGCAGCCTCGACTTTCATGAAATTCGGCCTTCGGCGAGTTTTTTTTTTGTAAAATTTGGCCTTGAGTTTCGTGAAAAGACTCGTGTTTCGGCGACCGTCCGGTACCCGTCCGCCCGTCACCATCCACACCAAGCCAGTCTCCCACGCCATTCACGCTCAGTGTGCCATTGTTTTCCAACACATGACCATCACCCCGTGGGTTCATACAATACATTTCATAATAATCCGTTGTTTTTTGTGCTTGCAACTGCTAAATAAGTCATCATTGACCCAAGGAAAGCTAGTGCAAGCCCTTTGGTAAATAAAGTGAGGAACATGATCCAGAGGGATTTTGACGGGGATGTGGAAGAGTTGGTGGAGGACCACAGGGAAGAGCTAACCACTGACGAACTGCAAGAGCTTCAACTGGAACAGCATCAGACCACAGCCGAGGAACTTGGTTCAGAGGAGGAGGAAGAGGGAGTGGATGAGGTGCCTTCTTCAAAGATTAAGGAGATTTGTGCAGTGTGGAATGAGTTGCAAAGTTTTGTTGAAAGGTATCACCCTGACCAAGCTGAAACAAGCCATATCTGCAACATGTACAATGACAGTGTTGTGTCCCACTTCAGGGAAATCTTAAAGAAACGCCAGAAAAAGACCTCTCTGGACAGATATTTTGTGCAACAGGGGTCCAGTGACTCTCAAGTTGTTCTCAGTGGCATTAAAAGAAGAAGGGAAGTAACCCCAGAACCCCAGATAAGGACTTGCTACCTAAAGTCCTAATGGAAAGAGATTCTCCTTCCAAACAATAGTGTACTCCTTCCTCCTATCCCCTCCTCCCATCTTCCATCCATGCAGAAGTCTTCAGTAAAGGTAAGTGTAATGTTATTATTATTTTAAATGCATGTACTTGATTTCTGATTGTTTTTATTATGTAAATCTTTATTTAATTTGAAAAAAAAAATTTATTTTAATATTTTTGGGTGTCTGGAACGGATTAATTTTATTTCCGTTATTTCTTATGGGGAAAATGGTTTCAAGTTTCGTGAATTTCGACCTTCGGTGGGCTCTCTGGAATGGATTAATCACGAAACTCGGGGGGTCCACTGTACCTCATCCGCTAGGAAAATGATAGGACAGACAATGAGAACCTTTAAAACTAGGGATGCCAAGCCCATGCTTCTCTTCAAATCACTTGTGCTCTCTAGACTGGAATACTGCTGTACACTAATGACCCCCTTCAAGGCTGGTGACATTGCAGTCCTGGAGAGTGTACAAAGAACTTTCATGGCACACATAAGTGTGATAAGGCACCTAAACTACTAGGAATGGTTGAAGGTCCTTGATCAGTATTCCCTCGAATGCAGGTGAGAGAGATACATGATAATATACACTTCGAAGGTCCTGGAGGGATTGGTACCAAACCTGCACACGAAAATCACTCCATATGAAAGCAAAAGATTCGGCAGGAGACGCAACATTCCCCTGATGAAAAGAAGGGGAATGTTGAGAGACAACACAATAAGGCTCCAGGCGGACATCAACCAAATCTTTCAATGGGCTGCAGAAAACAATATGAAGTTCAACAATGAGAAATTTCAATTACTCCGATATGGTAAACATGAGGAAATTAAAACTTCATCAGAGTATAAAACAAATTCCAGCCACAAAATAGAGTGAAAAACTAATGTCAAAGATCTGGGAGTGATCATGTCAGAGGATCTCACCTTCAAGGACCATAACATTGTATCAATTGCATCTGCTAGAAAAATGACAGGATGGATAATGAGAACCTTCAAAACTAGGGATGCCAAGCCCATGATGACACTCTTCAGGTTGCTTGTTCTATCTAGGCTGGAATATTGCTGCACACTAACAGCACATTTAAAGGCAGGTGAAATTGCTGACCTAGAAAATGTACAGAGAACCTTCACGGCACGCATAATGGAGATAAAACACCTCAATTACTGGGAGCGCTTGAAGTTCCTGAACCTGTACTCCCTGGAACGCAGGCAGAAGAGATACATGATTACATACACCTGAAAAATCCTAGAGGGACTAGTACCAAACTTGCACACGAAAATCACTCTCTACAAAAGCAAAAGACTCGGCAGACGATGCAACATCCCCCCAATGAAAAGCAGGGGTGTCACTAGCACGTTAAGAGACCATACAATAAGTGTCAGGGGCCCAAGACTGGTCAACTGCCTCCCAGCATACATAAGGGGGATTACCAGTAGACCCCTGGCTGTCTTCAAGCAGGCACTGGACAAGTACCTAAAGTTGGTACCTGACCAGCCAGGCTGTGGCTCATACGTTGGATTGCATGCAGCCAGCAGTAACAGCCTGGTTGATCAGGCCCTGATCCACCATGAGGCATGGTCACAGACCGGGCTGCGGGGGCATTGACCCCTGGAACTCTCTCCAGGTAAACTCCAGGTGTTTGGAGCCAAAGACTGTTCAATTGCCTCCCAGCATACATAAGGGGGATTGTCAATAGACCCCTGGCTGTCTTCAAGAAGGCACTGGACAGGCACCTTAAGTCAGTACTTGACCAACCGGGCTGTGGTTCATACGTCAGCTTGCGTGCGGCCAGCAGCAACAGCCTGGTTGATCAGACCCTGATCCACCATGAGACCTGGTCTCAGTCCGGGCCACTGGGGCGTTGACCCCTGAAACCCTTTCCAGGTAAACATCAGGCAGCATTAATTCCCTGCTAAGCAGCATCAATTCCTTGTCAGGCAGCATTAATTCCCTGCCAGGGAGCATCAATTCCTTGCCAGGCAGTGTTAATTCTCTGCCCAGTAGCACCAATTCCTTGCCAGGCCATGTTAATTCCTTGTTAGGCAGCATTAATTCCCTGCCAGTAAGTATTAAGTCCCTGCCAGGCAGCATCACCTCTCTGCTAGGCAGTGCTACCTCCCTGCTAGGTAGTATAACCTCTTACCAGGCAGGACCATCTCCTTGTCTGGCACAATCTCTTCACACACTATTGTTTATGCTTGATGCTTTCGATGTCAGGGTTCAACCCAGTGAACCCTGGATCTCATAATCACCCCAGTATTGACCTCTCTATATACGTACTTGTCTCTTGATCTTGACTGTGATTCCAGTTGTAAATGATCTTCATGAAAATTATTTCCCCATTGCTATTGTCCCTTCTTCGATGTTCACAGTAGCATTTTGACTGTCCCTGCTCTTCATTTTATTAATAATTTTGTAGTGAGTTTGCAGTCACATGACTGGAGCAACTGTCCAACATTTTGTCGGACAAACTCCGTTTTTATTAAATAGCAATTGGGTGTTATTATTATTACATTCATAAAGTGCTAAACCCATAGAGGGTCATACAGCATCTGGGGAAATGGATGGCTATCAGACTCACTTCAAAGAATTAGAGCACAGATCCAGTTCCTTGGAACAATTGGGTGTGTTTCAACTATAAAGCCACAACCTTATACAAATGTTATGCCATAGAGATTCCATTTGTATATAAATGTAACATGAGTCAATATGTTCGGGCTATCAGTCTTAATTAAAGTACATTACATATACGTGTAGAGAAGTTGCTTATATACTGTAGACAGGTAAATTGAAGCAACAGGAAGTGGAGTCACTAGTGGAAAATTCCACCAGTGTAAGTAGATCATGCCTATAGGTTAGGCAAGTGCTGAAGAACTCCCTGTATCAATATTCCAAGATGTTGCTGTGTCTGACAGATATGACGTAAATGGTTTAGAAAACCGACAAGTTAGGAATGTACAAAGATTAAGAGTGAATGAAGGGTAAGGGTTTGCAAAGTTTGGGATTAGCAGAGGTGCAAAAGTAAAGTTTAAATAAAAATTAGTACAATACGTTAGTTTCCTTTAATCGTTGCACTTTTATTGGAAAATGTTTTGTTTGTTCTTTTCTCTTCTTCCTCCTAAGTAATTCCATTCCTTCCTGTCCCATACTTTTCATTACCAACAATACATTTAAAGGCTTCTTTAAATAGTCACTCATTCCCTATTATTGTGTCTCTACCATCTTATCCAGCATCTTAAATTCTTTCTCATTAACTGATTACTGCATTTTCTCCCTAGGTTTTATCACCTTATTTCTCTATAACTACTACTTATTCTCAGCAAAATTTAGTTATACTTGTACTGTATATTTCTTTGTATTCCCTTACCACTTTTTGCTCAATACATTCCAACTTGTATCATTTTTATCTCCCTTACCAGCCACTTCACTTCCTTGTACAGGTTGACCATCACTAATCTGGCATCATCAGGACTTGCAGGATGCTGAATTAGTGATTTTGCCAGATCCCAGAGTTGTTAGAGTAGAATACACTTAACCCAATGGCGATATTTATGCCCTATTTTTTGGCCCATTCCCTTGTTCCAGTCTACCGAACTCATAGCTATTTTGTTAGTATTCCTTCTATTCTGTTGACTGAGTACAAGAAACTGCCCATTTACTTATTCCAACTACCCAGTAAAGTGGTCAGAAATCGGTAATTTGGCCAATTTCACACAAATTTCCAGACATGCCAATTTCAAAATAGGGTCCAGAATAAACAATGCAGACATTTCTGTACTGTACTAACAATTCTTCTCCTCCTGCCCCCCCCCCCCCCCCTCTAATAATTATGAACATTCACTACACACATCAGTTCTTCATTTATAAATCCCCACCATATATAACCACCCTGATATTTTCTTCATCATTTTTCTTCCAAGTTGCTCATAACCAATTCATCATATTGTATACAACTTGCCTAAACAAACATGGCAGGAATATAGTGTATCATAGTCTGAGCATAAGCTAGTGTACAAGAATACCAGTATGTACATGAAGTATACTTTCATTATACAAAGCATCAAGGGTCAACAGTGTGGGAGCATAATCAGAGACAAGAAGTCTGATCATGTGATGAAGCTTGGTTTCCTGGAGACAAATACAGTACATACAGGAGGAACTTGGAAAAATCAACAGTTGAATCTCTCCCTGTTGTTCTTGTATCCTTTGCTATTTCACTGGATTATAGATATAAAGAAAAGGATAGTAAAAATGCATTTATAAAAAAGATGGGCAGTCAATCATATCTGGAGAAGTCGGAAAGCAACTGCAAAGAAAAGGATGGATTAAGGAACTATGCGTGGGGAAAGAGAAAACACAATCAAAGTGACATAGCAAGTGAGGAATGGAATAGAAGGCACAGGGACTGAAGCAATACACATCACAATGTCTGGGATGGTTAGCAGATTCACAGCTGAGCATAAGGAGTTGCTTGCACTCCCAAGACAGCTCACATTTGCAAGAGGGCAGTGAAGCAGTAGCCTCTATAGAAGCACAAGCTCTAATGAATCCTTCTGATACATCATGAACTGCATTTAGAACAAGGAGTGACTGAAGGCAACAGACATAAATAGAGGTACAACTAGGCAAGCAACATCTGTCCTTTGACACATGGCAGAGGCAGGGTGCACTCAAATTTTTGGGGTGTTGAGGACAAAAACATGACCTCCATATTTCACTGTGATAGTGGAAGTGGTAGAGCTCCAAGAGGTATTAGTGGCTAAAGATAAGGAAGGCCTTAAAAATAATTGTGCACTGGGGCACAGGAATAAAATAGGTGTCACTGGAGGGTCAGGTTAACAGGTTATATGAAAGCCTTGCAAGATAGGGATGGGGATGAGTGTTATCTCCCACACAACTGACACAGCTAAGTGTGAAGGAACTACAAGAGGGTGTCACTGTGGGCTGTAGTCACACATACAGTAAGGCATTTGGAAGTTGGATAACAGCTCTTCACAGGATGACCAAACAATTAGCAGTACTGCAACCTCTGTAAAGTAGACAGCATTCTTGTAGCTGTCCCTCGCCAAAAAAATTGCTGATGGACATGAAAATCAGTCACATGTCATTTTGGCCATCTTCCTTGAATGGAGGAAACAACAGTATGTGTGCAAGGCCAATGTTTCTGAAATATAGAGACAGAAAGACCTTGAGTTGGCTGCAGAAGTCTCCTGTTCATTTCTCAAAGGATTATGTGAGGAAGACTATCTGAAAAATGATGACCATCCCACAGTACAAATTTACTTTGACATGGTAACTGACAGTGAAATAGGTTACTGTTAAAAAAAAATAGAGTGTTTGCATTAAAGATAGTGTACTTTCATTTAGGAGGTCATTTAACCCTTTGACTGTTTTTGTCGTATATATACATCTTAGGAGCCAGTGTTTTTGACACATTAAAATGCCAAAATTCTAGCGGCTTAAATCAACCAGGAGGAAGCTGGTAGGCCCACATGTGAGAGAATTAGTCTATGTGGTCAGTGTGCACAGTATAAAAAAAATCCTGCAGCACACAGTGCATAACAAGAGAAAAAAACTTCGACTGTGTTTTTGGATTAAAAAGCTGACTTTGAGGTGTATTTTCGTAAAGTATTTATGGTTGTATTCTCTTTTTCTTGGTCTCATTTGATAGAATGGAAGACATATTACAGAAATGGAGATGATTTTGATTAGCTTTACATTGAAAAGGACCTTGAAATTGAGCTCAAAGTAGCGGAAATGTTCGATTTTTGCCGATGTTCATAGTAAACAAATCACGCCACGCATCCAATACACGTCAACTGGTGAGTCTAATAGTATTCTTTCACAAGTGCATTGATATTATTTATACCATTTTTACAATAATGCAGTAGTTTGCATAACAGTAAATCTTCTATTTTTTGTGTGAATAAAAATTCAAAATAGAAAGCAAGAGTAATATAAGAGGAGCCTGGAGATGTGACTAATGAACAGAGAAAATGTTACTTTAGTTCCAGGAATGTCTCTATTGTTTATTATGGACCCTATTTTGAAATTGGTATCTTTTTTAATTTGCATGAAATTGGCCAAATTGCCAATTTCTGACCACTTTATTGGGTAGTTGAAATCGATAAATGGACAGTTTCTTGTACTCAATTGATAGAACAAATGGAGTTCTAAAGAAATAGCTATGAGTTTAGTTGACTGGAACAACGGAATTGGCCAAAAATAGGGCTCAAAGTGGGCAAAATCGCCGATGTGTATATATCACCGAGATCGCTAACTTCGTGAGAGTGTAATTCCGTAAGTTTTCCATCAAATTTCGTACTTTTGGTGTCATTACCATTGGTAAAAGATTCTCTGTCATTTCATAAGAATTTTTTTTTTTTTTTTCAAATATTTTGCAACAGAGACACACTTCAGGATTTGGGGTTGCTACAGTCACAGGGTTAAAGTGCATCCCGGGGCATTAGAGATATCAAAAGTGAATTTTGTGTGCTCTCATAGACAGAACAATCTATTAGGATATAGCACAGACAACCTAATCTAACCTAACCTGCCAATCTTGGCAGAGAGACTAGATGGTTTTTCATGTGGTATCTGATTTGTAATCATAGGAACAAAGTTTCCTATATTCAACAGTGATGGACAGAAAATGGTCATGAACTAATTATGGTATGATGGAAAACAATTTGTTATTGAGGGATACTGGGAAATCATTTGAAAAAAGGAGCCACTCCCTGTGAAAGACCGAGAGGTTGTGAATGGCAGCTCAACTGGCTGAGTCTATAGGTTTGTTGTCCTGAATGTGTGTCCAAAGACCCAGCAAAAGAACTACCTCTTTATGTTTGCTAGACATACAACATAACCATTGTTGTACATGGCTGAAAAAAATATTCAGTGAATATTTACAAAATGCACAGACTACATTCCTAATATCGACTGTGTAATGTAAATAACATATGGGAAAAACAAAGTTAGATTCTACCTCCAAAAAACAATTAAGTGCTTATTTTGTCAAGAATAAAAAAATTTTTGATACTTTACATTGTAGCTGTCATTGCTTGTTGACATAACACCACCATTTGTCATCACCTGACAGCTATCAATCACCCCCTTTCACCATCACCTATGGACAGTATTGCATAACAAAGGTGCTATCACCACCACCTAACACCACTTTCCACCATGACCTGGGAGAGGATTGGTTGTTGATGCATTTTAGAGTGCACAATGTGCAGAACCTTCCAAAGAAAACTGGCAAGACATTACTTCCAGAGAAAATGGGTATGGTTCAATAGTACACTGGTGACCATTATAGCTTCAACATACAATTTGCTAAGTTTAAAAGGTTATATAAAACAGCTTTTTTGTTACTGTACCTTAAATTCTGGTTGCTGCTGCATGTTGACTTGGATGCATGAACTGCCTCCACTATACAGTCACCACCTTTAAGCAAGTCGACCTTTTTTCCAAACTAGGCATAATTCCAGGCTTCAGCATCATTAGTATGTCTTGTTGGTGCCATGGTAATACAAAGAAATGAGAAAAAATAATGAAAAGATCTTAAATATGGAGCAGTGGTATGGGAAACATCCATAAACAAACCACATGGGTGGGTGTAACAAAAAGAAGGGCCAAGATTGGCCTCCCCTAAAAAATGGAGATGTCCAAGGCACAGAAGGGAATTTTCCACACAGGAACCCAAGCTTACTGAATATACATTATCAAAACTGTACACTTTATTAGTTGCAGTTCCTCTGTATAATGTATATGTTGCCTGTTCCTATTTCCTTTATTGTATTCCTTGAGAATATGACTGATACATCACAAAAGTATTTGGAAAATATTTTTTTTACTATGATTAAATTGCATTCTTCGACCACACTGGTGGCTTAGCGCTCCTTTTTGATTATAATAATAATAATAATCGACCACACTGGTCATCATCTACCTAGGCAGGGTGACCCTTAAAAAAAGAGAAACTTTATTCATCTACACAGTTATCTTGCCAGAAGTGTGCAACATCACAATTCAAGCAGCCCTCCAAGCAGCAATATACCACCTCTCCTTCAGAGTGCAGGCAATGTATTACCCACTGCCAGGACTCAAATCTGTCTAACAGGTTTTCCTGAATCACTTTTGGCTTTAAACACCCTCTATGAATTTCCCTTCCCTTATGGAGAGGCCACACAGGTAATAGTATCTTTATAGTTCAGCCATATTCAAAGTGATGAACTGTCTTTACAAGGCATTTGGAACACTTGCTTAAGAATTCTTACATAAAGTTACTTTAACCAGTGAATATAGCATGTTGATTAATAATGGATAATAAGTATAAGAACTCTGTCTTTTAAAATTTATGTTAAGAAATACATAATTACATCATAGAGAAATAATGAAATAGACAAACGATTGATGATTGTTGTTCTTAAATGATATATACAAGGGTGTTTCCCATGGAAAAAACATCAAGTATTTGAAACAGACACAAAAATGTAAACAGTGGACAACATTTTGTGATCATATGATTATTATAACTATATAAAATATAGATTTTTATCTGATAACTATTACTGTATCTTGATTACCATCCCTTTTGTGTCCATTTCAAATTCATATGTTTTATGTGATGGAACAATTGATCATGAACCTTTTGCTTTACCTTCACAAGGTTCACCCTCCATTGTCACAAAACATCTATGCACAACTGAGAAGCTCCATTGTGTATCAGTACATGAGCAGCAGAAACTTTTATATTTTTTCAAAATTTCATACAAAAATATGATCAATCTTTCATATACAAAAATGTGATTTGTATTTCTTAAGGCATTTCCATTATGAAAGTCTATCTTTTGATAATTCACTCAATATAACGGAAGAACCTTGCATGATTTAATTGCCGGGATTACATCTCATCGTGTTACAGTATTGAATAAAGTAATAATTACTTTGTGACAGGCTCAGCAATTCTTAGCATGTGTCAGATTTTTAAATCTGGCTCAGTTTATATATAACTATTACTGCATTCACTAAATTCCATTTTATTCTTTGTCACTGATTACTGTCATTTCCTGTAATAAAATTAAACTTATATCTATGGTTTGATATTTAACAGATTTATTTTTGATTATATGATGACTGAACCTTTTGCATAGTTTAGCCACTAACTGTCATTGGCTAAGTCAATTTTTTTAATAACAAAAAAAAAAAAAAGTCATTTACATCATCCACAGCAAACAGTGACTAGACATCACAAAATTACTGAATGCAGGGACCAAAATTTTTTTTACCTTTTTAGCTAATAATTGTTGCTCCTGCCAGAGTTGTGGAATTTACTCACTACGTACGTGCAATTTTTTCACCGGTGACGTATTCACTTTTAACATATTAACAAGGGTTTTGCCATCTCACTGTGTGTGATTCTGGTATAAAGATCAGTTTTGATGCAGCTTTTTGGGTTATTTTAATCAATTTTACCTTAGTAAATTAACAATATTAGAGTCAAGCCTAATCCACAAAAAGCTGGGATGAAGCTCAAGAATTATAAAAGTAAGAAAAGTATCTGTGTCAACTTTCTGCTAATGCACATCGTTTTTCTCTCTCTCAAATTATAAATAAAAAAATACATTTTCTTAAAACTGAGACTTTGCAGAACAAACAATTTCAATGATCAAATATCATTGATTTTTAAAAATTTGTGTGCAGTGACCTTGACATGACGACATGTGTTAAGTGGCACTGACATGACGACATGTCTGCTGTGATCCTGACATAACATGTGTGCTGTGGCCCTGACATGACATGTGTGCTGTGGCCCTGACATGACATGTGTGCTGTGGCCCTGACATGACAACATGTGTGCTGTGGCCCTGACATGACATGTGTGCTGTGGCCCTGACATGACAACATGTGTGCTGTGGCCCTGACATGACATGTGTGCTGTGGCCCTGACATGACAACATGTGTGTTATGGCCTTGACATGACAATGTGTGCTATGGCCCTGACATGACATGTATGCTGTGACCTCTGACATGATGACATGTCTGTTGTGGCCCTGACATGACAACACACGTGCTGTGGCCCTGATATGACATGTCTACTGTGGCCCCTGTCATGAAGTGTGCTGAGGCCCTGATTCAAGCTTCGTCCCTGCCAAGTGACTGATCTTTTATTCTCTCGAAACAATTCTACAAACTTGTCTTCTTCATTAATGTGTAAAATCTGGTATTCATTATTTTACTGTAACTTGTACATATAATGACTTCTGGAGAACACCAAATTTTTTTGAAAAAAAAAAAATTAAAAATATTGGAAAGAACTTCCAATTAACATATATATACAACAACAGTAGACTGTTTTTTGTAAATGTCTTAAATTAACATATTAGAATGAAATCAGTCTTAGGTAACATTCAAGTTACAACCAGTTTTGACTTGACAAATATATTAAAAAAAAAAAGCCAAGATATTAATCTAAAGCAACATTATAATGCCAAATATATCTGATGAGGCCAGACTAGAGTAATTATCAGGAGCAGTTGTATATTTGTTTTACAGTTAAAAAAACTGCAAAAAAGTCACATCCACCAGTTGTTTAATTAAAACACTGAAGACAGGAAAAATTTGAATTAATGCACTGTGGGTTTTTTTTTTTAAATTATCTTCAAAACAATATTAATTTTCTTTTATTCTGCAGTATAGAGGGGGAATAATATCAGGAGAAAAACTGTTTTGAGAAAAAAATATCACTTATTTGTCAATCTAAAAGTTTGAGAAGACATATGAGAAATCAGAAAGATGTTAAACTGTGACAAAATAACTGAATATCTCTGTAATGTATTACTGCCTCAACCAAGAGAACAATTTAAAAATTGTTACACAAAACTTTAAAATTCATCACACAAATAATACTGACATAATATTACTGTATCATCTATTTAAAAAAATCCTAAACAATCATGATAAATGATAATTAGATGAGAATATGTTCACTAAAAGCACCACCCTATATACAGAATATTACAATAAAATAATAAATCCTAATTATATTTAAAACATTAGTGAAAGAGAAATAAAATACACCTTGCAGTTGCATTAACATACAGTATATGTACTGTAAATGATCAATGAATACAATTTATTCATTTACATTTGATGTAGAATAATTCAGTCATTTACCACATTTTGTTCTCACTTGCATTCCAATCATACAAAGAAAGTGGAATAATGCTTAAATCTATTCTTTTTCTTGTCTTGTGGTAAACTATTGTTTTCTGTCAAATTAATCTGAATGGTTAAATAGTACACTCGTATGCTTTGGTTCGGATGCAAGTACGTACAAATATAACCTAACCATCAAATATATGGTATGCCCTGTGTCCATATTACATATGTTTTAATTTGTAAAGGTTTAGTTCTCAACCTGTCTAAAAAGATAAAAATATGCTAAGACCATTCCTTGGGAGAATCTTGAGTGTGTTATCTGGACCCTATCATTTAATTCTGTGATTTGATTGATGATAATGGTAGCCAAACTCAACGTACGGGTGACATGCTGTATATAATATGAAATTGTGCTTTTATTCAGGTTTATGCTATAATTTTCATCAATCATCCCACACCATAATGACTTGGCCAGCAATTGTTGACCATATGACAAGAATTCATATATGTAGTGTAAAGATAACACTTCATTTTGCACCAGTTTTTAAATCTGTCTATTGCTGGCCATGCCAAATTTCATGGAAGCCCGGAGTTTTCATGCTCAGCACTATGCTGTGGTGAGATCAACAACTGTGACCCTTGTACTGTCTCAATAAAACTTATCATTAAATACTCAATATATAATAATAAGCTTTACTTACACACAGCCTTGTGTAGCAAAGTTGTCTGTCTATAATCTGATCAATGTCTTCCATGAACATTGGAGCAATTGCAAAAACTGGCCTATAATCACATTTCTGTAATGATAATAAACAACAGCCTTAATTTATTACACAGTAATAGGCTGTTTGTGATGAAAAACATTCTGTACATCAACTGCAAATATACTTAAAATAATGCTTATGAAAGTACCCTGATCCACTGGAGATGAACATTAAAAAAGATCAAGATCAGAAAACAGTAATCAGCACAAAATTTAAAGATTACTTGTTGACAGAAGAATAGCAGCAACAAATCTTTAAAACATGTGAATGAATGCCTTCTAAACTTGACTTTTTTCTTAAGAAAAGCCCATCAAGTACAAATCCACAGCACAAGTAGTCACTGGTTTCTTTTCTCAACATTTTTATTCTCAACTTATCATCATCCTGGCCATTACCATCTATTTGTTTATTTGAACAAGTGCGACTTGCCCCAACACCCGAGGTCCACACACCACAACTTTGGATAATGTCTTTTCACTTTCTATATACTTCATGAGGCTGACCATACCGACGACACTCTCTCTTTCTGAAGATTAATTTCCTCACCAACTTTCGGAATCTTATGACAATAATATTTTCTTTGGCAGACAATTCCATGTCTTCATCACTCCAATCAACTATTCACCCATCTCCATTTTCATTATATATGGAATTACAGAGTCTATCTGTACATTTCCTATTAGGCCTGCAAAAAACAACTCCTCCATTACCTGTAAAATAGAAAATGATGGTGAATTTTAATACAGGGATTAACATGGGACAATTTTAAAGAATAACTGTATTCTGTATTTAATTAAAAACATAAAACAAGGTATTTAACTGAAAACATTGACATATGAACACTATACAGTATCACTTAAAGAAATTTTGAAAATCTTAAAAGTACTCGCTAGAGCCACCATAGCAACCGGCACATCCATCAAAGACCCCACCAGGACCAAAATGGAGAACCTTGCTCATAAGAAATAAAAAAATTATTTTATTATATTTTATGAACCAATCAACATAGGGGTTACATAATCCCTTGTGGATGCTGTGACAAGGTATACATTGGTGAAACAGCACAAAACCTAAGAACATGTCTGAAAGAAGACATCAAAGCATGCACAAGTAACAACTTAAACAACACAAGTGTACAACATTGGAACTTTTCCAACCATCTGATGAAATTCAATGACAACTGCTTACTGAGTAAAGAACCAAATAATTGTTGACAAAAATGCACTGAATAACTATTAACCTCAATTTAAGACACCAATAGAATAAAGGCAGTATTGTTATCTTTGAAAATTAACACACGCTCGCTTGTGGTCAACACTGCTAAAAGCTTCAATGTGCTCCAAGCTTTGGTTGTCAACTTCATGTGATATTATAAACACTAATTTCACTTCTCCTCCACAGATATTTGTTTAGTTACCGGGAAGTAGTCTCCCTCTCTTCTACACACCCTAACCTGAACCTCACTATCCTCATAAAAACTCTTTACAGCATTTAGTAACTTACCACCTATTCCATATACTTGCAACATCTGCCACATTGCTCCCCTATCCACTCTATCATATGCCTTTTCTAAATCCATAAATGCAATAAAAACTTCCCTACCTTTATCTAAATACTGTTCACATATATGCTTCAATGTAAACACTTGATCTACACATCCCCTACCCACTCTAAAACCTCCTTGCTCATCCGCAATCCTACATTCTGTCTTACCTTTAATTCTTTCAATAATAACCCTACCGTACACTTTTCCTGGTATACTCAGTAAACTTATTCCTCTATAATTTTTACAATCTCTTTTGTCCCCCTTCCCTTTATATAAAGGTATTATACATGCTCTCTGCCAATCCCTAGGTACCTTCCCCTCTTTCATACATTTATTAAACAAAAGTACCAGTACACTAATATCACTAGAGGGCATGTGATAAATAATGTTTCAGCAATATCACTTAGTGATCTGCCATTTAAAAATTTTTTCCATTTAATTGACACTTATTTTCTTTTATTCTCTTCCATTTTTTCATTCTATGCAACTATTGCTATCTATAAATATTACAGGCATTTCTAGTTTTGTTTGTTTACGAAGAAAACTATTGCATTTCTAATATAATTTAAACAAGGAGTAGTAAGTCTTATATAAAACTTTCATTGCACTGAATATTTTGAATATGGTACATGGCATAAAATATTTTGTTTTTACCTGTGGCTGGAGTGCTTTGAGCGTTGGTAATTTAAGGAGGAGTCTGGAGAATCTTTCAGGTGTGTCTGGATAAGAGTCATCAATATGATGCCGCAACTCCTGTGCTGCTCGTTCCTGCAGCCTTTCTATCTGGTTTCGTTTCCCTCCTTGAACATTTTCTATGGATATGGTAAGGTATTTAGGAATATAATTTTGGTTTTTACCTCTGCTCAGCTACAGAGCATTAAAGTCAACCAAGAAATATAATTTTGAAGGTAGAAATGGTATTTTTTTTTTCATATTTGTCAATCTAATTTTCTACTACACAATTTTTTTTTTTTGGCAAAAACTATTAATTGCAGTGCTCCTTGTGTAATTCTCCCAAATGACCTTCCTTTCACCTGTGTTATATCTATTCAAATACTTCTTACAGTTATTCTTTCACTTATGTGGCCTCCATATCACAACTGTCTCAAGAGCCCCTATTATGTGTTACTACTAAAGAAACAAACATTATTATTATTATTATTGTTTATTATAATTATCATTATATGAATACAGTAAATCCCTTCTCCTATATAATTACTAATTTAAAAACAGAAACTTTTGTTTTTCTTTTGGGGCCACCTTGCCTTGGTTGGATATGGCCAGTTTGTTGACAGAAGAAGAAAGAATAAAGTACAGTAAACAATTAGGTATCTAAGTGCTGTACACAAAATGAACGTCTACAATGTGTACTGTATATATAGACACTATACATGTATGTATATTCAAGCATCAGTTGATTCTGTTTCCAGAACATCCCTCAACTTTTTATAAAAAGCTGTAAATTTTTTATTACGATGAGGAATATGCCAATCACACATCATTCACGCCGATAATCTCCTCTCTGGGCCCAGGAATACTCACTGTACACTTATCAATCAGGAATATAACTTCTTTGTCTGTGATTGCATATCAAAGCTCACTTGTGGTCAACATTGCTAAAAGCTTCAATGTGCTCCAAGCTTTGGTTGTCAACTTCATGTGACATTATAAACACTAATTTCACCTCTCCTCTGCAGACATTTGTTTAGTCACCAAGTATAACATTCATTTTATACCCTTACTAACCTCCACTCTGCTCATCCCTACCCTTGCAATACAATCCACTGTCGTGCTATATGAGCCATATGGATTTAGCACTTGTTTTCAAATAAAATAATAGCAACATTATAAAGGGAATTCTAAACATATTTTATTTCATGCCACTTATCATTCTTCATATTAACATAACTTCTAAATCAGATACTCTTTTGAAAGTGAAATAACAAAAAAAGGCACAATACAGTGACTGGAACGATACACAAATAACCCGCACATAAAAGAGAGAAGCTTACGACGACATTTCGGTCCGACTTGGACCATTTACAAAGTCACACTGTGTGACTTTGTAAATGGTCCAAGTCGGACCGAAACGTCGTCGTAAGCTTCTCTCTTTTATGTGCGGGTTATTTGTGTATTGAAAGTGAAACTTTTCATATATATCTTATAAACCATGCTCATTCTCTCTACTACGTATTTCACTAGTAGCATTTATATAGTAAACACTTTTATTTTTGGTAAAAGCAGAACAACAAACAAATGAATGTGTTTATTTTTCTCACCATATTGGAAGAGGACTATGGTTTTTAAGTATGCATATTCATGCTCATCTGGTTGAAGTTTAGCCATTGCTGTTACAAAATCTTGTAGGCGATTTATGTGGTCAGAAACCTGAAAACATCATAATCACTTTTATTTCATAGACAAATACAAGTATGTACTAGATTGTAAATACAGATCCACATCCTTTTATCTGAAATACTGAAATTCAAAAAGTTCCGAAAACCGAAGTCTTTTTGTGGAGTGTGGAGTCATCTCTGTGCTGGGTCACACTGCCACGTGGCAGTGTTAAGAATTATTCTGAAATTCGAAAAAGTCTGAAATTTGAAACAATACAGGCCCCAAGGGTTTCGGATAAAGGGACGTGCACCTGTATATATAATATCAATGTGTGGTGTAAATATTATGCAGAAAATTCGGAGTGTGGAAATTAGGAGAAGGTGTGGAGTTAATAAAAGTATTAGTCAGAGGGCAGAAGAGGGGTTGTTGAGGTGGTTTGGTCATTTAGAGAGAATGGATCAAAGTAGAATGACATGGAAAGCATATAAATCTATAGGGGAAGGAAGGCGGGGTAGGGGTCGTCCTCGAAAGGGTTGGAGAGAGGGGGTAAAGGAGGTTTTGTGGGTAAGGGGCTTGGACTTCCAGCAAGCGTGCGTGAGCGTGTTAGATAGGAGTGAATGGAGACGAATGGTACTTGGGACCTGACGATCTGTTGGAGTGTGAGCAGGGTAATATTTAGTGAAGGGATTCAGGGAAACCGGTTATTTTCATATAGTCGGACTTGAGTCCTGGAAATGGGAAGTACAATGCCTGCACTTTAAAGGAGGGGTTTGGGATATTGGCAGTTTGGAGGGATATGTTGTGTATCTTTATATGTGTATGCTTCTAGACTGTTGTATTCTGAGCACCTCTGCAAAAACAGTGATAATGTGCGAGTGTGGTGAAAGTGTTGAATGATGATGAAAGTATTTTCTTTTTGGGGATTTTCTTTCTTTTTTGGGTCACCCTGCCTCGGTGGGAGACGGCCGACTTGTTGAAAAAAAAAAAAAAAAAAAAAAAAAAAATTGGAAATTATTAAGCATTTTACCATATTTCGCGGCTTATAAGACGCTGCTTATAAGACTTGTTTTAGATTCAATGGTTCGGCACTGGATGTAAATGGAAGAGCTACAGCCCACCCCACACCCCAAACTTATAGCTCCTGTCACTGATCTTCAGTTTATAGGACACAGGGTGGTTTTGGAGACATTTTATGATAAAAAAAAAAATGCGTCTAATAAGCCGCAAAATACGGTATATAAAAAAGAGACCGAAACAAAGAGGTTTTAATTATATACACTAAGTTCAAGACTACAATAACTTAAGGGCATGGATAAAGGCTTCTGGCAAGTCCATTAGCATTCAACTTCATTTTGTATGAAGGATTTTCCTGAACAACCTCATGGAAATGTAAGCACTGTACTGAGAAGTATTATATAGTGTGACAAACCTGTTTGAACCGGGACGATGTGAGCTTCTCGCAATCTGCAGCTTGTGTGAGGTGTGACACTATGGCAGTGAGAATAGTGTTGAGGGACATGATGCGATTACATTGAGCCATACCCAGGGTGAACAATTCTGACCAGCAACCCCGAACCAACGTCACCTGTGTCTCTTGGCTAAATGAGAATATGAAGTTGATTTGCAATTATAATATTTTGGTAGTTACTTATGTACATGTACACTATATCAAAATGAGCTAATAAACATTTTTAAATTCATCTTCCACCATTCAATGTCAAATAATAATAAAAATGCTCAGCAAATAATTCAGCTATACTTAAAAATAATATTCAATGAGCTCTTGTCATTAAAGAAAATACAGTAAATCCTCAATTTAACTAACTAGTAGGGAAAAGCGGGTAGCAAGTACGTAATGGCAATTGTGGCAGACAGAGATGAGATTGTTTTACTGTGATTCTAACAATAATGGACAATTCTGTAACCAACAGACTTTGTCCACTGTTTCCAAATCAATTAGCACAGCGAATTTTGATACCTATTTCTGAAGTCTGTTAAACCATTAAATTGAGCGTTTAGTAATTTTTCTAAACTGTAAAGAGATTACAAAGAATACTACTGATTTCATTCAAGACTTTATACAATAGAGGAAGGCTGATATTATTTTTATTATTAAAAATGTATGTACTATATATGAGAGTACAGTAAATTTTCTCATAAAACACACGTCGATACTTTTTTCATAGAACATTAATCACTTTTCTTTTTAATATTTCTACACAATTTTGACTAAATGTACGTGCCATTAAGTTTTAAAATGATGACTAAGGCTTAAAAATATTTCTGTTAGGATATTTCTACAGGTGTAGCATGGGGTGAGCTGACTGCTGATGACCCACAGATACAGTCATGTAACTATCTTTAAATACTTATTTATCAACAAGCAAAGGGAAAAAGTAGTTTAAAATTCTTCCTCATCACAATCATTTACTGCTCACAGCCACAACAGCATTCCCAACACCTCTATACATATCAACAAGCAATAAAACAAAGAATTTAGGATAAATTCTTACTTCTGTTGTACTTTAACATATTTTACAGTGATAAAATTATGTATTAAATTTAAAAACACATTAACGGCATAATAGCCTTGTGTGATTTCTTTGCAAGGCAGACCATGCCTATTGTCTCCAGAAGGAATAATGACATACAGTAGAACCTCGGTACTCAAACAGCTCCCTACTCGAACAAAGTTCAGCGCTCGACCAAACAAATCGACCTGACAGTACTTTGCTGTAAACTATTTTGTGTTTCTTCACATTTTTTGGTGTTTTTTATATTATTTGCATAAATAAATCACCATGGGGCCTACGGGCCTTCTGGAATGAATTAAGTTCGAGTACTGAGGTTTCACTGTACCTCAACAAACACCAGCTTCTTTCCAGGCCTTTCTTATCTTTATTTAATAAATAAGCTTTTATTGAAGTTTTGGGTATATAACATACATTTCTAAATTAAAAGGCAATAGCATCCATAATGTATTTTGTCAAAAACTTCGTTATTTTTATGAAATAAGAAATTTAAAAAAATTATCATTTTAAGAGGTATCAAGAGCCTAACCTTATTTTTCTCATGTTTTTTCATATAGCATAACATGAAAATATATAAAGCATCAATTTCAGGAATGTAACCCTCGTATTACACGAGAATTCAACATACTAAAAGAAACCAAGCTGATTTCTATTATTGTATTATTGTACTCTGATGAGAAAAGCAAGTTTGGGATTATCAGATAAAAGGAATTGCTTTTGAATGTAGTCTGATATTGCTTTCTGCAACCAAAACAGGTAATTACTGTACAGGCAAGCCCCCAGCTTATACAACAGGTTAGGTTCTGGGCTACTGCTGTAAAGCAAAAATCTCTGTAATATGAAACAGCCTTTTTTCCACTTTGAAATGTATATAAAAGCCTGATAACATGTTTACAATTTCATATATTAAGTAAGCAATAGATTTTTTTTTTTCAACAAACCGGCCATATCCCACCAAGACAGGGTGACCTAAAAAGCAAAATGAAAAGTTTCTCTCTTTAAATTTAGTAATG
The DNA here is from genome assembly GCF_026875155.1 of Cherax quadricarinatus. Lineage (NCBI taxonomy): Eukaryota > Metazoa > Arthropoda > Malacostraca > Decapoda > Parastacidae > Cherax > Cherax quadricarinatus. The sequence goes on along the minus strand of NC_069409.1, from coordinate 51,877,463 downwards.
TATACAGGAGTATACATGCAGTTTAAAAACTGTAGCGTAAAGCACCCTTCTGGCAAGACGGTGATGGAGTGAATGATGGTGAAAGTTTTTCTTTTTCGGGTCACCCTGCCTTGGTGGGAATCGGCCAGTGTGATAATAATAATAAAAAAAAATAATACAGGAGAAGGGGTTACTAGTCCCTTGTTCCCAGCATTTTAGTTGTCTCTCATGACACATGACTAACAGAAGAATTCTGTTCCACTTCCCCATGGGAATAAGAGGAAATAAACAAGAACAAGAACTAGTAAGAAAATACTAGAAGAAAACCCAGAGGGGTGTGCATATACAGTGGAACCTCGGCTTATGAATTTAATCTGTTCTGTGACCTTGTTCGTATCCTGAGTTCTTCATATGCTGAGTCAATTTTCCTCATTTAAATTAATTGAAATGCAACTAATTCGTTCCAGCCTCTCAGGAGGCATGACAAAATAATGCTAATATCAACTCTACGGGTTAGTTATCTATCACAATTCATCTAATATGACATAACAAACAATATTAATAACACAGAAATACGATATATACTCTAGAATGAATAAAATAGGCCATAATATGGCAAGTGATGGCGACACCGGCAGCGGCAGAAAGTATCCGCCGTTTACTCTCCCACTTCAGTATCTTCCCAGTCCATAACCCCCACACCTAGCTTGTGTTTTTGGGGTGTCAGGAACGGATTAATTTGATTTCCATTATTTCTTATGGGGAAAATTAATTCGGCTAACGATAATTTCGCCTAACGTTGAGCTCTCAGGAACGTATTAATATCGTTAGGCGAGGGTCCCCTGTATATTGTATTATTATTATTATTATTACTACATATTATAATATTATTATTATTATTGTTATTATTATTAATTTAGGGAACTGGAGCACAGATCCAATTCCATAGATCAAGAGCCCATCACCATGTACATAATAACAATAATTAATAATACAATGTAATAATAATAATGAGAAACTTCAAAAGGCTGCCAGTAGTTGGCACCACCATCAGCAAAACACTGGTAACCACTACTAGTACACTTTTCACCTGTCTAGACTTAAGTAGTCTACAAGTATTAGGTTAAGTCTGCTTGAAATGCCTCAGCATGATAGTGGCTTTCTTTGCTCCAATCATATTATGATATGTAAACACATACTGTAATCTTTGCAAAGAAATAAATACAGTATTTTATTTATTTATTTATTTAAGGAACCTCCCTTGAGGGGAAAGTTCTCATCCTGAAATTTCCTTCTATCCAGAATCAAAAAATCTACCAAACAACGGTTCGTAACCTGAAAAATTTGCATGGTGGGGCGTTCGTAAGCCGAGGTTCCACTGTATATGCTTGTACAACAGGGCCTCATTTATATGGCAGGTTAGGGTCCTGCCAGAAAGCAGATATTGCTGGAAAGTAGAATGGCATTCTTTCCACTTATAAATGCATATAAATGCCAGATAACAAGTTTACACTAACATACATATATTAAGTTAGCAATAGAACAAGGCATTAAAAACAATAAAAAGTAAAATACACACACAGTACACCCATTACTTACCTTAAAATATTTGTAGTCCTAATGTAGGGTGAGAGGTGAGTTTTATTTGTAGGAAGTCAGGTTTGGGAGGTATGATAGCCAGCCAGGTCAGCCCACCCCACCCCACTCACACCTAATATGCTACAACATTTAATTAAAGCACCCCAGAGCGATAAAATACATATACAATACATTCATTAATTACCTTATTATATTTGTAGTCTTATTGTGGAGCAAGAGGCGAGTTTTATTTGTAGGAAGTCAGGATTAAGAGGTTTGGTAGCCAGACAGGTCAGCCCACCCCACCCACATGTAATATACTATTACATTTAACTCTTTGACTGTTTTGGTCGTATATATGCGTCTTACGCGCCAATGTTTCTGACGTATTAATACGTGTAAATTCTAGTGACTTCAAATCAAGTAGGAGAAAGCTGGTAGGCTCACATGTGAGAGAATGGGACTGTGTGGTCAGTGTGCACCATATAAAAAAAAATCCTGCAACACGCAGTGCATGAGAAAAAAAAAACTCCGACCATTTTTTTGGATTAAAACGCCGACTTTGAGGTGTATTTTCGTATAGTATTTATCATTGTATTCTCGTTTTCATGGTCTCACGTGATAAAATTGAAAACATATTACAGAAATAGAAATGATTTTGATTAGTTTCATGATGAAAACGACCTTGAAATTGAGCTCAAAGTAGCAGAAATGTTCGATTTTTACCAATGTTCAAGAGTAAGCAAATCACACCACACATCTAATAAACATCAACTGGGGAGTCTAATATTCTTTCACTAGTGCACTGATATTATTTATACCATTTTTACAATAATGCAGTAGTCTGCATAACTAAATGTTTTATTTTTTGTATGAATAAAAAATAAAAATAGAAGAGATGTGACTAATTAACAGAGGATATGTTATTTTAGTGCCAAGAATGTCTACATTGTTTATTCTGGACCCTATTTTGAAATTGGCATCTTTTTTAGTTTGCATGATATTGGCCAAATTGCCAATTTCTGACCACTTTATTAGGTAGTTCAAATTGGTAAATGGGCGGTTTCTTGTACGCAGTTGATAGAACAAATGGAGTTCTAAAGAAATAGCTATGAGTTTGGTCAACTTGAACAATGGAATTGGCCAAAAATAGGGCTCAAAGTCGGTGAAATTGCCGATGTGTATATGTCGCCGAGACCGCTAACTTCGCGGGAGCGTAATTCCGTGAGTTTTCGACCAAATTTCGTACTTTTGGTGTCATTACCACTGGGAAAACATTCTCTATCATTTCATAAGAAAAAATTTTTTTTTTTTTCCAAAAATTTATCGACATAGAATGACAGTTTCAGAAAGGGGCCTGTGACAGTCAAAGGGTTAATTAAAGCGCCCCAGAGTGATAAAATACATATACTGTACAGTGCATTCATTAATTACTTTAAAATATTTGTAGTCTTAATGTATGGTGAGAGGTGAGTTTTATTTGTAGGAAGTCAGGTGGTAGCCACCCAAGGCAGAGCTTCCCACCCCACCCCACCCACATGTAAATAAACCAGGTGAATGTGTCTGGTTTTCATCACTTTACATTGTGTACAAGTTGTCTCTATGTTGATACAATAGAATAAATAAAGAGAAACACTCCCATTCTCCTGTAACACCATTTTTAGAAGAAATGATGCTCTGAATGAAGGCATGCGAAACGAATAATTTTTTAGTTACCACCAGTAATATTACAATGACATTTTCTCTGATATTGGACTACAAGTCGCCTGGCTACTACAAGTTCTACAATTCCTACAAGTCACCTGGCTACCACATCTCATATTAATGTTAATTTATTCTACTGTGGGGTGTATTTATCATGTTTATATGTTACGTAGCGTGTTTATTATATAATTTTGAAAAAAATATCATAGATGGATTAATGGAAATGTCTATATTAACGTAATATATGACATTTAACCCTTAAACTGTCCAAACGTAGATCTACGTTGACGTGTGTAGCGCTCCGACCTTGATTTTCTCCATTTGAAAGCATGTAAAATTGGACGTAGATCTACGTTCGGAGCACTATGCACGTCAACGTAGATCTACGTTTGGAGAGTTTAAGGGTTAATGCGCCCATGAGATTATGTATTACATCAAGAGTAGAGAAACTCTTAATGATTTTAATGTGTACCTGCACTGCCAGCACAGTGTGTAAGTATACAGTGGACCCTCGACCAATGATGTCTAACGATAAAAATCGCCTAACGATGTGTTTGAGCGTAAAAATTTTGGCCCAACCAATGATGAAAAACTCAACTAACAACATTCGTCCCAAATGCGTCCACGCATCCGTCTGGCCTGAGCGTGCCTCAGATGCCCTGCCTTCAGTTAGTGTGCCACTGTTTACAAGCCAGTGTAGTTGGTTCCATGCATACATTCGGTACATTTTGTATTATTCCAGTGTTTTTAGTGCTTGTAACTGCTAAATAAACCACCATGGGCCCAAAGAAAGCTTCTAGTGCCAACCCTGTGGTAAAAAGGGTGAGAATTACAACCGAATTGAAGGAGGAGATAATTACAAAGTATGAAATTGGAGTGCGTGCCTCCGAGCTGGCCAGGTTGTATAACAAACCCCAATCAACCATCAATATTATCTTGGCCAACAGAAAGGCAATCAAGGAAGCTGTTGTTGCGAGAGGTGCAAGTATGGTTGTTGTTGTGGATAAACGAAAAACAAACATCAGGAGATAATATTTTTCAATCTATAATATGTGAAAAGGCAAGGCAGTTGCATGACGATTTAATTAAAAAAATGCCTGCAACTAGTGGTGATATTGTTGAATTTAAGGCCAGCAAAGGTTGGTTTGAGAGATTTAAGAATCGTAGTGGCATACACAGTGTGGTAAGGCATGGAGAGGCTGCCAGTTCGGACAAAAAAGTGGCTGAAAAATATGTGCAGGAATTCAAGGAGTACATAGACACTGAAAAATTAAAACCTCAACAGTATAACTGTGATGAAACGGGCCTGTTTTGGAAGAAAATGCCAAATAGGATCTCCATTACACATGAGGAAAAAGCACTACCAGGACACAAGCCTATGAAAGACAGGGTAACTCTTAATGTTTTGTAGTAATGCTAGTGGGGATTGCAAAGTGAAGCCTCTACTCATGTATCATTCTGAAACTCCCAGAGTGTTCAAGAAAAACAATGTCGTCAAGGCTAATTTGTGTGTGATGTGGAGGGCAAACAGTAAGGCATGGGTCACTAGGGACATTTTTTATGATTGGTTTTATCATGTGTTTGGCCCCACTGTGAAAAATTACCTCCTGGACCTCAGGTGCCTCCTGGTATTAGACATTGCTTCTTCTCATCCTTCAGACTTACCAGAGAGAATTGCGGGGGACTTGAGTTTTATCAAAGTCAGGTTCTTGCCTCCTAATACCACTCCTCTCCTCCAGCCCATGGACCAGCAGGTCATTTCAAATTTCAAAAAACTGTACACCAAAGCAGTGTTTCAAAAGTGCTTTGAAGTGACCTCAGACACTCAACTGACCCTAAGAGACTTTTGGAAAGATCACTTTAGTGTCCTCAATTGCATAAACCTTATAGGTAAGGCTTGGGAGGGAGTGACTAACAGGACTTTGAACTCTGCTTGGAGGAAATTGTGGCCACAATGTGTACAAGAGAGGGATTTTGAAGGGTTTGGGGCTAACCCTCAGGAGCCTATGCCAGTTGTGGAATCTACTGTGGCATTGGGGAAGTCCATGGGGTCGGAGGTTAGTGGGGAGGATGTGGAAGAGTTGGTGGAGGACGATGATGAAGAACTAACCACTGATGAGCTGCAAGAGCATCTGCAACAGCAAGAGACCACAACTGAGGAAATTGCTTCAGAGGAGGGGAGAGAGAGATGGAAGAAGTTGCCTTCTTCAACAATTAAGGAAATTTGCACAATGTGGACAAAGTTGCAAACCTTTATGGATGAAAATCACCCTGACACAGCTATTGCAAGCCATGCTGGTGACTTTTACAATGACAATGTTGTGGCCCATTTTAGGAAAATCTTAAAGGAACACGAGGTACAGAGCTCTATGGACAGATTGGTGCGACAGAGGTCCAGTGACTCTCAAGTTGTTCCCAGTGGCATTAAAAAAGAAGGGAAGTAACCTCAGAAAAGGAATTGGTACCTAAAGTCCTTATTCCCCTTCCAAACAATACTACACCTCCATCTCCCCTCCTCCCATCTCATCATTCATCACTACATCTTCAATAAAAGTAAGTGTCATTTATTCTTCATTTAGTACAGTATTTATTGTGCATGTATCCTTGTTTTTCTGTGTAGGAAAACATATATTTCATGTGAATTTTTTTTTTTCATACTTTTGGGTGTCTGGAACAGATTAATTCTATTTCTATTATTTCTTATGGGGAAAATTAATTCGGCTAAGGACAAGCTCTCTGGAATGGATCAATATCGTTGGTCGAGGGCCCACTGTATTTAGGTACAGGTACACATAAGTATAATTATCAGAGTACATATAAAATATGCAATAACTTTAAAACACTTAAAATTCTGGAAAGTTTCCAGACATAATAGAGAGATGTGCTCACGGAGAATGTAAACAAACCAAGTGGGGTGCACCGTATTTGAAAGACCGCTCACCATATAGCAAGTTTTGGTCATAATTTGAAATCGTCGTACAGTAGGGCACAGCTTTACGGCATTTCGCTTTATGGCATTCCGCTAATACGGTCATTTCAAATTATGACCTAAACACTCTATACATCTCCCCTCACCTAACTTTCTAATACAGTCACCGTGCCCCACCCAGTTTGTTTACATTCTCTGTGAGCTCCGTAAGCACTACATCTTTCCATTATGTCTGGAAACCCCAAAATTTCAAGTGTTTTTAAAAGTTATTTCATATTTTATATATACGTACTCTGATAATTATATTGATGTATACCTGTACCTAAATAAACTTACACACTGTGCTGGCATGCAGGTACACACGATAATAATACTCAATAATCACTGAGTCTCATTAAATGTCGTATATTACGTTAATATGCACATTTTCATTAATCCATCTATTATATTTTTTCAAAATTATATAATAAACACAATACATAACATATAAAGATGATAAATACACCCCAGTGTAGAATAAATAAACATAAATATGAGATGTGGTAGCCAGACTACTTGTACGAGTGACGTCATATCAGTAATAATAATAATAATAATAATCACCTAGTCTCATTAACCCTTTCAGGGTCCAGAGGCCAAATTTCAAAGTGTGCACCAGTGTCCAAGAATTTTCAAAAATAATTTTGTTATTTTTTCTTATGAAATGGTAGAGAATCTTTCTGAAGGTAATAAAACAAAAAGCATGAAATTTGATGGAAAATTGAAGAAATTATGCTCGTGCAAATTTTGAACACAAAGAGTAGTGGTCAACAGAGTTAAATCAGAGGCTGCCATAGTGAAGAGCTCTGTTCCACAAGGCACAGTACTCGTCCCCATCTTATTCCTTATCCTCATATCAGACATAGACAGAGATATACATCACAGCACCGTATCATCCTTTGCGGATGATCTGCATGAGGCTGTCATCTGCTGAGGACGTGGTTAACCTCCAAGAAGATATAAACAAAGTTTTCCAGTGGGCAACGGTAAACAATATGATGTTCAATGAGGACAAATTCCAACTACTCTGTTATGGAAAACTGGAGGAGATAATAACTAGAACAGAGTATACTACAGACTCTGGCCATACAATAGAGCGGAAAAATAATGTAAGGGACCTGGGAGTAGTAATGTCTGAGGATCTCACTTTCAAGGATCACAACAGTGCCACGATCGCACGTGCAAAGATAATGATAGGATGGATAATGAGAACGTTCAAAACGAGAGATGCCAAGCCAATGACGATCCTTTTCAAATCACTTGTTCTCTCTAGGCTGGAATACTGCTGTACATTAACATCTCCATTCACAGCAGGTGAAATCGCAGATCTAGAGAGTGTACAGAGATCCTTTACTGCACGTATAAGCTCTGTCAAGCACCTTAACTACTGGGAACACTTGGAAGCACTTGACTTGTACTCGTTAGAACGCAGGAGGGAGAGATATATCATAATCTACACTTGGAAAATCTTGGAAGGAATGGTCCCAAATCTGCACACAGAAATCACTCCCTACGAAAGTAAAAGACTGGGCAGGCAATGCAAAATGCCCCCAATAAAAAGTAGGGGCGCCATTGGTACACTAAGGGAAAACACCGTAAGTGTCCGGGGCCCAAGACTGTTCAACAGCCTCCCATCAAGCATTAGGGGAATTGCCAGTAAACTCCTGCCTGCCTTCAAGAGAGAGCTGGACAGATACCTAAAGTCAGTGCCGGATCAGCCGGGCTGTGGCTCGTACGTTGGACTGCGTGCGGCCAGCAGTAACAGCCTAGTTGATCAGGCCCTGATCCATCGGGAGGCCTGGTCATGGACCGGGCCACGGGGGCGTTGATCCCCGGAATAACCTCCAGGTAATATTTACGCATCAGTGATTTTGCAGACTTTGATAACCATTTTAGGCCAATTATATTATTCCAGTCGACCAAATTCTTAGCTATTTCACTAGTACATGTATTACTTCTATTCTATCAATTGAGCACTAGAATTTGCCAAGTCAACTGTTTCAACTACAAAATAAAGTGATCGGAAACTGATAATTTGTCCAATTTAATGCAAAGTTGAAAATACTCCAATTTCAAAATAGGGTCCAGAATAAACAATGCAGGCATTCCTGGCATTAGTTACATGTTCATTAGTTACATGTTCATTAGTTCTTGTTCATTTCCATTACTTTGAGCTCAGTTTCAAGCCATTTCCAGTACTAAAACCAATCAAAATCATCTCTATTTCTGTAATATATCTTCCATTCTATCAAATGAGACCAAGAAATCTCAAATACACCTATAAAAAACATACGAAAAAACACTGAAAAGTTGCTTTTTTAATCGAAAATTACGGTCTCATTTTTTTTCTCTCATTATGCACTGTGCTGCAGGATTTGTTTTATGTGGTGCACACATACCACATAGATGTATTCTGTCATATCTAGGCCAAAGGGTTAAATGTCATATATTATGTTAATATACACATTTTTATTAATCCATCTACGATTTTTTTTCAAAATTATATAATAAACACAATACATAACATATAAAGATGATAAATACACCCCACAATAGAATAAACAAACATAAATATGAGATGTGGTAGCCAGACAGCTTGTATAAGTGATGGCAAGAATAACATTTTCTCTAGTCCAACATAAGAGAAAATGTGTTACTAGGCGTAACTGTAGAAAATTATTCCTTTCATACGCCATCACTCAGAGCGTCATTTCTTCTAAAAATGGTGTTACATGAGAATGGGAGTGTTTCTCTTTATTTATTCTACCATAAATGTAGAGACAACGTGTACACAGTGTAACTTGTAGTACACAAACCAGACGTGTTTGCCTGGCTTGTTGACAAAACTCACGTTTGCCTGGTTTGTTTACATAACTCCGCAAGTGCCCTCTCTCTTGTACTCATTTTCTCTCTCTCTCCTCTCTCTCTCTCTCTCTCATTTATTCGTTTTATCTCATTTACTCACCTCTGACCCTACATTAGGACTACAAATATTTTAAGGTAAGTAATGAGTGAACTGTATATTCATTTTATTGCTCTGGGACACTTAAATGTCATAGAATATTATGTGTGGGTGGGTTGGCCTGGTATGGTAGCCAGGCTGGCTACCATACATACCACACTTGATTTCTTACAATAAATACACCTACCATCCGACTTACACCTTCTCGACATACGCCCTCTTGACTTACAACCGTGCTTTGTATGCCAAATTTCTGGGAAATAAACAACTGTTTGTGTTGTACAGTGTTTATCCTAAACCTTACAGTATAAAATAAATACAGTACTAACAGCATAAAAAGTAAAGTAAAAAATGAAATACCAAAATAAAACAATAAAATAAAGTCACTACAAAAATGTTATGTCGATATTCAGTAGTAAGGTTTGACTTACGTCCATTTTGACATACGACCGGTTGGTCGGAACCAAGCTCGGTCATAAGTCGGATGGTACCTGTACTACTCATCTCACCCTAGATTAAGACTACAAATATTTTAAGGTAAGTAATGAGTGTACTATATGTGTATTTTACTTTTTTATTGTTTTTTAATACTTAGTTCTATGTTAGTATAAACTTGTTACCTAATATTTATATGCATTTATAAGTGGAAAAAAAAGTTGTTCCACTTTATGGCGATTTCCACTTTACGGCGGTAACCTGGAACCTAAGCTGCCGTATATAAGTGGGGCCCTACTGTATTAGCAGAACACTGTAAGGCGAAATGCCATAAAGTGGGGCCCCTACTATACATATATGTGTAGTGTGATCTAAGTGTAAGTAGAAGCAGAGAGATGTACCTAAAATCTTGCATGTTTATGAGACAGAAAAAAAGCACTAGCAATCCTACCATCGTGTAAAACAATTACAGGCTTCTGTTGTACACTCACTTGGCAGGATGGTAGCACCTCCCTGGGCAGTTGCTGTCTACCAACTTACTACCTAGAGCAATAGATCTACATACCTTAAAATATTTTTGTCCTTAGCTTAGAGTGAGTGGTGAGTATTGTAGGAAATTTGAATATGTGAAGTATGGATATAATTGAAAACTGCTGCATTAGCAAAATACCATAAAGTGAAGAGCTGTAAAGCAGGGTCTGCCTGTACTTATTCCTGAATTTTGTACTTGAATTCTCATGAACCTTCCTGCAAACTACCTAATTAAACAGTTTGCCCACCTTCCTTTTTCTTTTATCAATGTCCATCTTTATTACGGTATAGACCTGCCAAGGAGTTTCTGTGTATTGCACTGATTTAGACATTACACAGCTAAACCTTCAATAACTTTTCATAGTAAAAATGTATAAAACTGACATTCTCACCTGAGGCACTGAAAGGTGGGGATATTGCGAGCCCAGTGGACAGATAGGAACAGCAATCTTGATGCGGACTCACAGATGTAATGTACATTGAGGTAGGCAGGCATAGGAGATGGGGCAGTTAAGTTGAATGGTACTAAGCTGTCCGCCAGCAATGGACCATCAAGTTCATATGTACTGTTGCTCTCATTGTCATCGCAATCTCCATTTTCTGAACCGTGTAACTGAAAAATAATAACAAATTGTACCCAAATTACTGCAACTTTCACATAAAAAAGTATGCACACTATATACAACTTTCACTTGAAAAAGCATGCAAACTTTGTACAACTTTCACTTGAAAAGTAACTGCAATATGTACAGTTTTCACCTGAAAAGTATATTTATAATTGTAATAATAGATCTCACATAGTACTATACTTGAAGCACTAAATCTGTGTGAGTTATTCAGGAGAAGAAGTGGTAAAGGCTTGATCCTCCATAATGGAATCATGAAGCACACAAACAACCCTCTGTACACCATTATGATTGCAGTAGTTGTGACTTGATAAAAGACAATTTATGAGAAACCTTTTATCAATGATGCGAAAATTTAATATAAGAACATAAGAACAGAAATGTTAAAAGCAGGGGGGGATATAGTGTTGGAGTGGTTGGTACTTTTGTTCAATAAATGTATGAAAGAGGGGAAGGTACCTAGGGATTGGCGGAGAGCATGTATAGTCCCTTTATATAAAGGGAAAGGGGACAAAAGAGACTGTAAAAATTATAGAGGAATAAGCTTACTGAGTATACCAGGAAAAGTGTACGGTAGGGTTATAATTGAAAGAATTAGAGGTAAGACAGAATGTAGGATTGCGGATGAGCAAGGAGGTTTCAGAGTGGGTAGGGGATGTGTAGATCAAGTGTTTACATTGAAGCATATATGTGAACAGTATTTAGATAAAGGTAGGGAAGTTTTTATTGCATTTATGGATTTAGAAAAGGCATATGATAGAGTGGATAGAGGAGCAATGTGGCAGATGTTGCAAGTATATGGAATAGGTGGTAAGTTATTAAATGCTGTAAAGAGTTTTTATGAAGATAGTGAGGCTCAGGTTAGGGTGTGTAGAAGAGAGGGAGACTATTTCCCGGTAAAAGTAGGTCTTAGACCCGGGATGTGTAATGTCACCATGGTTGTTTAATATATTTATAGATGGGGTTGTTAAGGAAGTAAATGCTAGGGTGTTTGGGAGAGGGGTGGGGTTAAATTATGGGGAATCAAATTCAAAATGGGAATTGACACAGTTACTTTTTGCTGATGATACTGTGCTTATGGGAGATTCTAAAGAAAAAATTGCAAAGGTTAGTGGATGAGTTTGGGAATGTGTGTAAAGGTAGAAAGTTGAAAGTGAACATAGAAAAGAGTAAGGTGATGAGGGTGTCAAATGATTTAGATAAAAAAAATTGGATATCAAATTGGGGAGGAGGAGTATGGAAGAAGTGAATGTTTTCAGATACTTGGGGGTTGACGTGTCGGCGGATGGATTTATGAAGGATGAGGTTAATCATAGAATTGATGAGGGAAAAAAGGTGAGTGGTGCGTTGAGGTATATGTGGAGTCAAAAAACGTTATCTATGGAGGCAAAGAAGGGAATGTATGAAAGTATAGTAGTACCAACACTCTTATATGGGTGTGAAGCTTGGGTGGTAAATGCAGCAGCGAGGAGACGGTTGGAGGCAGTGGAGATGTCCTGTTTAAGGGCAATGTGTGGTGTAAATATTATGCAGAAAATTCGGAGTGTGGAAATTAGGAGAAGGTGTGGAGTTAATAAAAGTATTAGTCAGAGGGCAGAAGAGGGGTTGTTGAGGTGGTTTGGTCATTTAGAGAGAATGGATCAAAGTAGAATGACATGGAAAGCATATAAATCTATAGGGGAAGGAAGGCGGGGTAGGGGTCGTCCTCGAAAGGGTTGGAGAGAGGGGGTAAAGGAGGTTTTGTGGGTAAGGGGCTTGGACTTCCAGCAAGCGTGCGTGAGCGTGTTAGATAGGAGTGAATGGAGACGAATGGTACTTGGGACCTGACGATCTGTTGGAGTGTGAGCAGGGTAATATTTAGTGAAGGGATTCAGGGAAACCGGTTATTTTCATATAGTCGGACTTGAGTCCTGGAAATGGGAAGTACAATGCCTGCACTTTAAAGGAGGGGTTTGGGATATTGGCAGTTTGGAGGGATATGTTGTGTATCTTTATATGTGTATGCTTCTAGACTGTTGTATTCTGAGCACCTCTGCAAAAACAGTGATAATGTGCGAGTGTGGTGAAAGTGTTGAATGATGATGAAAGTATTTTCTTTTTGGGGATTTTCTTTCTTTTTTGGGTCACCCTGCCTCGGTGGGAGACGGCCGACTTGTTGAAAAAAAAAAAAAAAAAAAAAAAAAAAAAAGAACATAAGAAAGGAGGAACACTGCAGCAGGCCTGTTGGCCCATACTAGGCAGGTCCTTTACAATTCATCACACTAACAAACATTTGACCAACCCAATTTTCAATGCCACCCAAGAAACAAGCTCCGATGTGCAAGTCCCTCTCAAATCCAACCCCTCCCACTCATGTACTTATCCAACCTAAATTTGAAACTACCCAAAGTCCTAGCCTCAATAACCCAACTAGGTAGACTGTTCCACTCATCAACTACCCTATTTCCAAACCAATACTTTCCTATGTCCTTTCTAAATCTAAACTTATCTAATTTAAATCCATTACTGCGGGTTTTCTCTTGGAGAGATATCCTCAAGACCTTGTTAATATCCCCTTTATTAATACCTATCTTCCACTTATACACTTCGATCAGGTCTCCCTCATTCTTCGTCTAACAAGTGAATGTAACTTAAGAGTCTTCAATCTTTCTTCATAAGGAAGATTTCTAATGCTATGTATTAATTTAGTCATCCTACGCTGAATGTTTTCTAACGAATTTATGTCCATTCTGTAATATGGAGACCAGAATTGAGCTGCATAATCTAGGTGAGGCCTTACTAATGATGTATAAAGCTGCAGTATGACCTCTGGACTTCTGTTGCTTACACTTCTTGATATAAATCCCAGTAATCTATTTGCCTTATTACGTACACTTAGGCATTGCTGTCTTGGTTTAAGGTTGCTGCTTACCATAACCCCCAAGTCCTTTTCGCAATCTGTATGGCTAAGTTCTACATTATTTAACTTATAAGTGCTAGGGTTATGGACACTCCCGAGCTTCAGAACCTTGCATTTATCTACACTGAACTGCATCTGCCACTTTTCTGACCAAGAGTAGAGTTTGTCTAAATCCTCCTGAAGTTCCCTAACAAATGATACAGTATCACCTAGAAATTTAATGCAGTGTCACATGGGAGTCTGTGAAATAAATGAGAATTAACAACTAGACCAAATAATAATAATAATAATAATAATATCTATTTCTACAAGTACATGTACAAGGTATACAGGCCTAGCTGACATCAATGACATACTACTATACAGAAAGCCCCTTGTTATGCAAAGCATTTTAGGCAAATTAGGCCAATTTTGTCCCAGGATGCGACCCACACCAGCCGACTAACACCCAGGTACCCATTTTATATTAATGGGTGAACACAGACAACCAGTGTAAGGAAACACACCCAATGTTTCAACCCTCGCCGAGAATCGAACCCAGACCCTCACCATGTGAAGCAAGAGCTTTTTTCCACCATTAATGTTTTTGTCTCCTTCACAGGTACTTATTGAACATTCTTAACAAAATCTGTACTAACCATGTTAACATGAAAAATGAATGGACTCTGTATATTATAATATATCATCATAATGATGACAGCTTTAGAAACAACAAATTCCAAAGCAACTCTTCCAAAATGTAGTCAAACTCCTGCATAAATGAACTGTCAACTCACTGAAAATACTCCATTGTGATTAACACATTTAATGTATTTCTCCTTCTGTACAGTAGTTCACAAACAGTAATTTCAAAGAAGTTTTCCCTCATTTGTCAACTGGCTACTAAGAAAATAAATGGTTAATAATATTTCTTAAATAAAATTTAACATTTTTACTTACTTTTGATAAATTTTCCAGTGCCCGTTTAGCCTGTTTATCATTTGTAAGTCTCTCTCCTTCCCCATTTGTAGCCGGAGAGTCATCCTCTCGGTGAGCATCACCATTACTTGATTCATTCCAATCTGAAATTTAAACTGTAGTTAATATGTAATTTCAACAAAAATTATAGAGAAGTTCATTATTTGATTTCTGGGCACCAAGTGAAGGTCAGAGTCTCACATGAAGAGTGAGCACTTGACCTGCATCTGAAGAGCTGGATGAAGTGTTTGAAATATAAGTTATGTGATGGCATACATGTTGATCTCATACCCAATATAATTTTTAAATGAAGTTTTAAAAAATATTCATTTACATATATGAAATAGGGGGTAGTACAAGAAGAGGAGGAGGCACTGCCCTTCCCATTTCCAGAACTCAAAATCCAACCAACCAGTTTTCCTGAATCCTTTCATAAAAGTTACTTTATTCAAATCCCAACAGTACATCCATGACAAACCATTTGTCTCCATTCGTCCCCATCTAACACATTCACACAAGCCTACTAGATGCTCAAGATCCTCTTACCTCTTCTGTTCCCTGGGACAATCCTTATCACTACTGCCTTCCACCCCAGATTATACACCCTCTTTGTCATCATATACCTCTCCATCCTCTCTGCATGCCCAACCCCTCCTCAGCTGTGAATTATATCTTAATAACCCCACACTGCTTTTCAATTTCTAAGCTCTGAATTTTCTGCATGATATGCCACACTTTTCTCTTGAACATGATATCTCCACTGCCTCTTGCCTTCTCCTTACTGCAGCATTCAAAATGTTTGCCTCACACCCATATATAAGTGTTGATACATGCTCTATTGTGTCTCAATAGATAAATTTCCTTCTTTCCACAAATGCTTCAACACACACACCCCACCTTTAGAAATCCTACTGAACTGAAGTTCATTGAATCAGTTTTCTTACTGTACTAAGATTGCAGAGAAGGAGGTTTTTAGTGCCAGGAAGGAAGACTGGCAAAAAATGACAGAAATATTACACAAACTGAAAACACTTCTGGATCAGAGGCACAGTCATTGACTTCCACTCCAGAACAACATATATTAGAGCCAGGAAATAAAACCCCCTAAATTCCATCAAAACGACATTTGTCTTTGTAAACATACAGGGTCTAAAGCCGTCAACAAACAACAAAATTCCTTACATCAAGAGACTGCTCACGGAGTCGAATGCAATGTTTGCAGCTTCAACAGAGACCCACACAGAGGATCATTTTTGACAACGAAATATGGATCCCAGGTTATAACCTATTCAAATGTGACAGACTAAACAGGCAACAAGGGAGGGGGTTGGCTTGTACATCACAGAGTCGCTCATTTGCTCAGAACTACTAAACACCTCAAATGATGTAGCTGAAGTTTTGGCGGTAAAGACTGAAAACCAAAACCTTGTCACTGTGGTTGTATACAAGCCTCCATACGGAACTTCACAGCAATTCCAAGAACAGCTTTTGAAAATTGACCACAATCTGGAAAATCTCCCAACTCCTGCCCCAAACATCTTGCTACTGGGAGATTTCAACTTGAGACACCTAAAATGGAGGAGTGTAGCAAATAATATTTTAGCAGAGAGCACCCCAGGAGACAGCTCAGATGAAAATTCACACACATACGAGCTATTAAATCTCTGCACCAAATTCACCTTAAACAAGCAAATATTAGAGCCTACAAAACTCGAAAATATGCTGGACCTCATCTTCACTAACAATGACAATCTGATATAAAATATAACCATTTCAAAGACAATACAGTTGGTTCACAGCATAATAGAGGTACAGACATGTATGCACAAGGCTCCTGACCAGTAAATGTGATCAGTCATGAGGGTGTCTTCACAAAATTCAACTTCAGTAACAAAAGCACACAATGGGAACAGGTCAACCATGTCCTAAATGAAACAAGCTGGGAAGATATCCTAAACAACATGGATCCGAACCTTTGCCTAGAAAAAATAAACTGTGGTTCTTGAGATCTACTCAAGGCACATTCCATTAAGAAAAAGAAAGAGAAGATGCAAACTAGAAAGAGAGAGAGATGCTCCCTATACAGACGAAGGCGAAGAATCACAGATCTGATGAGAGGGGCCAATGTATCTGAAATACGAAGGGAGGCACTGGTCAGTGAAATAGTAAATAGCGAATTTAAGCTAAAGGAATCTTACAGGAGACAAGAACTGCAGGAAGAGCTAAAAGCCATAAAGGAAATTGAAAAAAAACAATACTTCTTCTCTTATGCCAAATCTAAGGGAAAAACAACATCCAGCATTGGGCCCCTGCTTAGGCGGGATGGGACATATACAAATGACAGCAAAGAAATGAGCGAGATACTACAGTCCCAATACGACTCAGTGTTCATTAAGCTGTTACCCAGACTAAGGGTCAACAATCCAATTGAATTCTTTATGAACAAAACCCAAAATTTGGTCATCTCAAAAGTCTCTGATATTATCCTAACACCACAAGGCTTTGAAAAGGCAATAAATGACATGCCCATGCACTCTGCCCCAGGCCCAGACTCATGGAACTCCATGTTCATCAAGAACTGCAAGAAGTGCCTGTCACGTGCCTTCAGAATTCTATGAAGAGGGAGCATAGACACAGGGGTCATCCCACACTCATTAAAAACAACAGACATAACCCCACTCTACAAAGGTGGCAGTAAAGCAATTGCAAAGAACTACAGACTGATAGCACTGACATCCCATATCATAAAAATTTTTGAAAGGGTTCTAAGAAGCAAGATTGCCAACCACCTAGATACCCATCAATTACACAACCCAGGGCAACACGGGTTTAGAGCAGGTCGCTCCTGCCTGTCCCAGCTACTGGACCACTATGACAAGGTCCTGGATGCTACAGAGGATAAACAAAATGCAGATGTAGTATACACAGACTTTGCAAAAGCCTTCGACAAGTGTGACCACGGTGTAATAGTGCACAAAATGCATGATAAAGGAATACAGGAAAAGTTGGTAGATGGATCTATAACTTCCTGATAAATAGAACACAAGAATAAGAGTAAACAGAGTAAAATCCGAGGCAGCTACGGTGAAAAGCTCTGTTCCACAAAGCACAGTACTTGCTCCCTATGTAAGCCATAGCTCCTATAACTTCCTGATAAATAAAACACAAGAATAAGAGTAAACAGAGTAAAGTCCGAGGCAGCTACGGTGAAAAGCTCTGTTCCACAAGGCACAGTACTTGCTCCCTATGTAAGCCATAGCTCCATGTCATCCTTTGCAGATGACACTCAAATTGCCATGACAGTGTCCTCCATCGAAGACACCGCAAGCCTCCAAGCTGACATCAACCAAATTTTCAAATGGGCCACTCAAAACAATATGAAGTTCAATGAAGAGAAAATTCAACTACTCAGATATGGAAAACTTGAGAAAATTAAAACTATAATGGGGGTATACAACAAATTCTAACCATACAATAGAGGAAGAAAGTAATGTGAAGGACCTGGGAGTGATAATGTCAGAGGATCTTGCCTTCAAAGACTACAATAATGTATCTACCGCAACTGCTAGGAAAATGATAGGATGGATAATAAGAACCTTCAAAACTAGGGACACCAAGCCCATGATGATTCTCTTCATATCGCTTGTTCTCTCTAGGCCGGAATACTGCTATACACTAACTGCCCCTTTCAAGGCAGGCAAAATTGCCGACCTGGAGAGTGTACAAAGAACTTTCATGGCACACATAAGTACGATAAGGCACCTAAATTACTGGGAATGGTTGAAGTCTCTTGATTTGTATTCCCTGGAACGTAAGCAAGAGAGATACACGATAATATATACTTGGAAAATCCTAGAGGGATTAGTACCAAACTTACACATGAAAATCACTCCCTATGAAAGCAAAAGACTCGGCAGGAGATGCAACATTCCCCCAATGAAAAGTGTCAGGGCCTCCCAGCATACATAAGGGGGATTACCAATAGACCCTTGGCTGTCTTTAAGAAGGCACTGGACAGGCACCTAAAGTCAGTACCTGACCAGCTGGGCTGTGGTTCGTACATCAGTTTGCATGCGGCCAGCAGTAACAGTCGGGTT
The DNA here is from genome assembly GCF_026875155.1 of Cherax quadricarinatus. Lineage (NCBI taxonomy): Eukaryota > Metazoa > Arthropoda > Malacostraca > Decapoda > Parastacidae > Cherax > Cherax quadricarinatus. Next base: position 51,858,727 of record NC_069409.1, on the reverse strand, counting down.
GATCAGACCCTGATCCAACACAAGGCCTGGTCTCAGACCGAGCCGCAGGGGCGCTGACCCCCGAAACCCTCTCCAGGTAACTGAATAAAAAATCATACTGAACAGTCTATGTCTAATTCTTAAGTAGTTTTTAAGTATTAGGATTAGTTTGTTCAAAATGCATTGCATACTAGTGACTTTCTTTTATGTCTAACAATCTTTTATTAAATGTAAACTACATTTTTGTACTACAAAAAGAAATAAAAATTTGAATTTGAATGAGTTTTGTCCCAAGCCCTGCACTTCCCACTTCCACAAAATATTTCATATTAAAACCTCTCATTAAAGGATTTCTCAATAATGATTTCAGCAATTTCAGACAAAAAATTGTCTAGACAAATATTGGAAGCAAAGGACACAACTGACAAAAGTTCAGAATTCCAGACTAAGTCTGATGACTCTGATGTTTGTCTGGTGCAGGCCAGAATGCCACATCCACAACCTGTCTGTTTTCATTGTAACCCAAGTCATAGACCACCTGTGTGAGTTTACTGTCTGTGCTCATGTATACACCTGTCATTCAGTCTCTGATATTCCATGGATTTGGAGCATTTTGTGTAAAGTGCAACTAACGATGGCTTTTAAAGCAAGTGGTGGTGCCAAGAGGAAATGTGTGGTTCTAAGTGTTCAGCAGAAACTTGAACTAATAAAGATGGCTGAGCTGGCATGTCAGTGGCTAAAGGTGTGAGAAGTCTGGTGTTAAGAAACAGTGTTTGATATCAGTAGAAGCTATGATGCTAGTAGAGCTTTACACCTCCTCTGCCTTAGAATAAAAGTTATTCTAAGTCACCATTACCAATCACAGCAGTTTACACTTCAGCTCTCCAATCACCACCATCAATCATGGCAGTTTACACCTCATCTCCCTAGAGTCACCACTATCAATCATGGCAGTTTATGTCTTATCTCTCCAGTCACCACTATCAATCATGGCAGTTTACCCCTCATCTCCCCAGTTACCACTCTCAATCATGGCAGTTTATATCTCATCTCCCCCAGAGTCACCACTATCAATCACAGTAGTTTACAATTCATCTCTGCACCACAAAAAGGTAAAATTACTGTAAATTACATACAGCACTCTAAAATTACTATACAGTACAGTACTGTAATGGCAGTATTACAGGTTACAATATTTGTATTCTCAGTATCCTGTTGTCTTCTACATCAATGGACCAAGTCCATTAGTTCAGAGGACAACCAGACAATCGTGAAAAAATTAATTTCATAATTTGGAAGTTCCAGACATTCAGTGTTTTTGCTGCTATAATTTCTAATTATTGTACAACTTGCTTAAATCATAACAAATATCCAAATATGTAATCTATTTAGAGCTTTCTCACAGTACCTGTCTCTTTGGCTTCCATATTAAAAGCTCCCTCAAAGGCCTTAGCCATCTGAAGATGAAGCTCAGCCAAGCTGGTTGGAGGTTGTGAGGGAATATCCTTTCCCACAACAGGAGTCTTGCTAGAAGTCATTGTTGGAGAGTGAGACTCAAATCCCACTAAAGGATTTAGTGATAAAGGCGGACTTCCTTCCTTGTCTTGTCGATCTCCTGAACCTAAGTAACTATTTGGTTTTCGTTCTGATTGGACTGCTGTTTGGGTAGCCAAAGAGGTGGGTTGGAAGAAAAAATGCGAAGTTAATATTTATACATGAATAAATAGTTCGATAATTGCATCTTATAACAATAGTGTACTGTACTTGACATTATAATTTCTAAAATTTAAATGGTTCTTTTGGATAAAACATAATTATTACTATAATAATGAGAATCTTTAATAACATAAAAAAAAAAAGGGGGATTTAGCAATATGTACAGTCCTTTCTACAATATTAAAATTAAAACAAAAAAAAAAAAAGGCTAAATGTATTACTCTACAAAATGGGCTGTGAGCATTTGTACATATAGTATACATTAAGCAGTCTCTTACTGAACTGTGCTCACCAAAGTAACTGCATGTTGCCATTGTCATATACTGTATAGCTCAATTATTCTCAACAATGGAATTCTATCACATCATACAAACACTGGAACTATTTTATAAATAATAATAGTTATATTATTATCATGATAACTACATTGTTCTTAATTAACTCAAAAATTAAATTTAAAAATTAAATCAGCTTTAAGTTCTACTAAAAAACAGAAGAAATAATAAAAAAAGACTCCCCAAGACTCTAGCTCAAGAAAAAGACCTGATGGTCTTTTTTTGTCTGTGCAAAGGAATGAAATTTTGGTGCATATAGAGGTATAAAATGAAGATAATTTATTAAAAAAAAGTGACTTAAGTGATCATTGCAAATGGAGTGTGAGGCAGTGAAACCTCACATCAATACAGTTTCATAATGTGTGACAGATGACTCTTCCTGCTGCATTCTCCACTTGATCCAAAACAGGTGGTGCCATCATCCCAGAACTGGAAAGGTGTTGAGGCCAACAAATGCTATATATTTTACTTCAAGAGTGAACATGGGGATATGGAAGATCAAGAATAAGAGAGATGTGATCCAAGGAGTAATACTTAGATATACATCATAACTTTAGTCATCCAATAGTTTTAAGGAACAAAAGAAAAAAAAACTGCAGATTCCAGTTGTTTTCAGATGTGAAAGAAAGATCATTGTCACAACTTATGACAAACACAGTCCCATCAATGTACCCATGAACAGAGAGTGTAAGTATCCAGACAAGACACTTCACTTGTGAAATGTGCAATATATAAAGCCAAACACCAAGTGTGTGCTATGATGGGAAGTGTTGGTCAGAGTTGACTCCTGCACCAAGCATGGGACACCTCTCACAATCCATATTGAAGGTATCAATTATCAACTGATTTACTGACCCCTTCAAGATAAAAAGAGATTTCTCGTGCTATAACACTGCACTGCTGTGAACTTCCATTTTCATTGACTGCCAAAATAATTTGTCATTCCTACTTTGAGATAATTTAATGTGCATGCCATGCCACTTGTAAGTCTATATGGCACATCCAAAACAAGCAAAGAAGGCATATCATGTGAAGGGAAGCTACAGTGAGCAGTGGGACAGGTAAGAGGGTTGTGCTCAGTACCTCCTGGGAGTCATAACCATTAGTCATTAGAGGTCAACACAAAGTACCTGGACGAAGTGTGACCTAAAAATGAAGCAAAGACTAAAAACTCCTGGAGAACTAATTTGGTCACCGCCTGAGTAGCGACACGCAGCTTTACACGAGGCAGAGGCAAGGATACGAATGCTCTGAATGGTCATGACATGCTGACCCATGTGACCTTGATCATACCTGACCTTATATAATGGTTACCCAAATGTCTTTTAAAGAGATCTTTCATGCTAAATATACATGCCACCACACCACCTTAGTCAGCTGACCTTATAACCCATAAGTGAAGTGTCTCGGGGACACATGCACAATACCGCCAGGGACTAGCTAGGTAAGGATTTTAATGTCTTTTGTATTTGCTTCTCAATACAATGTAAATAATGTTTATAAAAAATTACTTGACCAAATAATCTATATGAAATGACAGATAAAAATTCGTGTGTGTGTGTGTTGTGTGTGTGTTGTGTGTGTGTTGTGTGTGTGTTGTGTGTGTGTTGTGTGTGTGTTGTGTGTGTGTGTTTTGTGTGTGTGTTTTGTGTGTGTGTTTTGTGTGTGTGTGTGTGTGTGTGTGTGTGTGTGTGTGTGTGTGTGTGTGTGTGTGTGTGTGTGTGTGTGTGTGTGTGTGTGTGTGTGTGTGTATGCTACATACACTCAGTGGCCACTTTAAGTACTGGGTAAGATACCCCTTTGCTCCCAGAACAGCCTAAATTCTTCGTGGGATGGATTCAACAAATAGCTGGAAATATTCCTTAGATATCTGGTTCATGTTGACATGACAGCATCATGCAATTGCTGCCAATTTATCGGCTGCACATTAATGATGTAAATCTCCCATGGTTTACACCAAATTCTGACCCAACCATCTGCATGTCGCAGCAGAAATCGTGATACATCAGACGAGGCAACATTTTTCCAGTCATCAACTGTCCAGTTTTGGTGAGCCAATGCCCACTGGAGGCTCAATTTCCTGTTCTTAGCCAACGGAAGCAGAATGCGGTGTGGTCTTCTGCTGCTGCAGCCCATCCGCTTCACAGTTCGACATTTTGTGCATTCAGAGATGCTCTTCTCCATTCCACTGTTGTAATGTGTGGTTATTTTAGTTACCGTCACCTTCCTGTCAGTTTGAATCAGTGTGGATATTCTCCTCTCAACTTCTCATTATCAAGGTGCTTTTGCCCACAGAACTGCTGCTTACTGTATGTTTCATGTTTTTCACACCATTCTTTCTAAACTCCATAGAGATTTCTGTGTGTGAAAATCCTAGGAGATCAAACCTCCTCGTCTGGCACCAATAATCATTCCACGGTCACATTTCCTCCCCATTCTGATCTAAATGCCTGTACAAAAACTGAACTTTTTGACCATGTCTGCACGCTTTTAAGCATTGATGTGCTGCCAGTGACTGGCTCATTAAATATTTGCATTACCGAGCATGTGTACAGGTGAACCTAATGAGGTGACCACTGAGTGTATATACATTGTCCTTTGCTGTATGCAATATATATATATATATATATATATATATATATTATATATATAATATATTATATATATATATATATATATATTATATATATATATATATAGTAGTGTGTGTGTGTGATGTATACATCTAAATCAATTACACTTATAATGTGCACACAGGAGACTGAAACTTATGACGATGTTTCGGTCCCACTTGGACCGTTAACAAGTGTGAGTTGTTAATGATCCAAGTGTTAACAAGTGTGAGCTGTTAATGGTCCAAGTGTTAACAAGTGTGAGTTGTTAATGATCCAAGTGTTAACAAGTGTGAGTTGTTAATGGTCCAAGTGTTAACAAGTGTGAGTTGTTAATGGTCCAAGTGTTAACAAGTGTGAGTTGTTAATGGTCCAAGTGTTAACAAGTGTGAGTTGTTAATGATCCAAGTGTTAACAAGTGTGAGTTGTTAATGGTCCAAGTGTTAACAAGTGTGAGTTGTTAATGGTCCAAGTGTTAACAAGTGTGAGTTGTTAATGGTCCAAGTGTTAAGTTTGAGTTGTTAATGATCCAAGTGTTAACAAGTGTGAGTTGTTAATGGTCCAAGTGTTAAGTTTGAGTTGTTAATGATCCAAGTGTTAACAAGTGTGAGTTGTTAATGGTCCAAGTGTTAACAAGTGTGAGTTGTTAATGGTCCAAGTGTTAAGTGTGAGTTGTTAATGATCCAAGTGTTAACAAGTGTGAGTTGTTAATGGTCCAAGTGTTAACAAGTGTGAGTTGTTAATGTCCAAGTGTTAACAAGTGTGAGTTGTTAATGGTCCAAGTGTTAACAAGTGTGAGTTGTTAATGGTCCAAGTGTTAACAAGTGTGAGTTGTTAATGGTCCAAGTGTTAAGTTTGAGTTGTTAATGGTCCAAGTGTTAAAAAGGGGGAGTTGTTAAGGTCCAAGGTTAAGTTTGAGTTTTTAATGACCCCAAGTGTTAACAAGTTGAGTTGTTAAGGGCCCAAAGGTTAACAAGTGGAGTTGTTAATGGTCCAAGTTAAGTGTGAGTTTAAGGGCCCAAAGTGAAAAAGGTGAGTTTTTAAGGTCCAAATTTTAAAAAAGTGTGAGTTGTTAAGGTTCAAGTGTTAACAAGTGTGATTGTTAATGGCCCAAGTGTTAACAAGTGGAGTTTTAAATTTCCCAAGTTTAAAAAAAATGTTGAGTTGTTAAGGCCCAAAGTTTTAACAAGGTGAGTTTTTAAAGGGTCCAAGGGGTTAACAATGTGAGTTTTTAAATGGCCAAGGTTAACAATTTTAGTTGTTAAGGGGCCAAGTTTTAACAAGTGTGAGTGTTAATGGCCAATGTTAAAAGGTGGTTGTTAATGTCCAAAGGGTTTTAACAAGTGTGAGTTTTTAATGGCCAAGTGTTAACAATGTAAGTTTTTAATGGTCCCAAAGTGTTAAAAGTCTGAGTGTTAAGGGTCCAAGGTTAAAATGAGTTGTTAAAAATTGTTAACAAGTGGGTTTTTAATGGTCCAAGTTTTTTAACAAGTGTGAGTTGTTAAATGGTCCAAGTTTTAAAAAGTGTGATTTTTAAAATGGTCCAAGTTTTCCAAATGTGAGTTTTAAGGGTCCCAATTTTTTTAACAAGTGTGAGCTGTTAATGGTCCAAGCTTTTAACAAGTGGAGTTGTTAATGCCCAAAGTGAAACAATGTGATTGTTAAGGGTCCAAGTTTAACAAGTGTGAGTTGTTAAGGGCCAAGTTTTTAACAAGTGTGATTTAAAATGGTCCAATTTTAAGTGTGAGTTTTAATGGCCAAGTGTAACAAGTGTGAGTTTTTTAAATGGCCCAAAGTTAAAAAGTGTGAGTTTTTAATGTTCAAGGTTAAAAAGTGTGAGTTGTTAATGGTCCAAAGGGGGTTAACAAGTGTGAGTTTTTTAATGCCCAAAGTTTTTAACAAGTGTGAGTTTTTTAATGGTCCAAGGTTAAAAAAGTGTGAGTTTTAATGGTCCAAGTGTTAAACAAGTGTGGTTGTTAAGGGCCCAAGGTTTTAACAAGTGTGAGTTTTTAAGGCCAAGTGTTAAAATGTGAGCTTTTAATGTCCGTTTTAAACAAGTTAGTTGTTAATGACCCAAGTGTTAACAATTGATTTTAATGGTCCAAGTTTTAAAAGTGTGAGTTTTAATGTCCAAGTGTTAAAAGTTGAGCTTTTTTGGGGTCCAAAGAAAACAAGGTGAGTTTTAATGATCCAAGGTTAACAATTGTGAGTTGTTAATGGTCCAAGTGTTTAAAAAGTGTGGTTTTTTAAGGCCAAGTGTTAACAAGTGTGAGTTTTAAATGGCCAAGTGTTAAAATGGAGTTGTTAAGTCCAATGTTAACAAAGGTGAGTTGTTAATGGTCCAAGTTTTAAACAAGGGAGCTTTTAATGGTCCAAGTGTTAACAAGTGGGAGTTTTTAAATGTCCAAGTTTTAACAAGTTTTATTTTAAATGGCCCAAGTGTTAAAAGTGTGAGTTGTTAAGGCCCAAAGGGGGAACCCGAAAAGTTCCCCAATGAAGTTTAGTCTCCACGTGCAGTTATTTGTGTAATGTTTCCACCCCGTACTGTACTTTGTCCACCCACCGACTGGACTTTGTTCCAGCCACCGTACGGGACTTTTTCAGCCACCGTACTGGATTTGTTCCCCCACCGTACTGTGACTTTGTTCCAGCCACCATACTGTGACTTTGTTCCAGCCACCGTACTGTGACTTTGTTCCAGCCACCGTACTGTGACTTTGTTCCAGCCACCATACTGTGACTTTGTTCCAGCCACCGTACTGTACTTTGTCCACCCACCGTCTTGACTTTGTTCCAGCCCCCGTACGTACTTTGTTCCACCCCCGTACTGTGACTTTTCCAGCCCCCGAAACTTGACTTGTTCCGCCCCCGTCTGTGACTTTGCCAGCCAGTACTGTGATTTGTTCTTGACTAAGTCAAATAGAGTTATATTCATATAAAAATTAAAATAACTACATTTTTAAATTTTTTTATTTATAAGTGAACAACACCCCTATACTATATTATTGTATGCGGGATGACAGTATTTACTGTATGACGTATGACAGTATTTCTGTATGCTGTAGCGTATATTACTGTATGAGTTGAAGAAAATTACGTAGACTTAACAGAAAATTTACTTATGCTGTATGACGTATTTAGTAGACGTAGACAGTATATTACTGTATTGTATGAAGTATATTAGTATGCTGTAGACAGTTATTACTGTATGACGTTTACAGTATATTACTGTATGCGTAGACATAAATTACTGTAAAGGCTGTATGACAATAATATAATGTAGGCGTAGAAGTAAATTACTGTAGTTATGAAGTATTTACTTTTGACGTAGACATAATTACTGTTGCTTGGGGACAGAAATTTATGTATGCGTAGACAGTATTTACGTAGAGTAGAAGTATATTATGTTGCGTATGAAGTATAAAATGTATACGTATGACAGTATATTACTGTATGAGTATGACAGTATTATTTGGTATGAGTATAAAAATTACTGTATGACGTAACTAATTACTGTATGAGTATGACAGATATTACTGTATGACGTATGACAGTTATTACTGTAGCTTTAGGACAGAAATTTTACTGTATGCGTATACTAATTACTGATGACGTAGAAGTATATTACTGAAAGCGTAGGGAAGTATATTATTTTAGCTTATGACAGTAATTACTGTAGCGTAGGACAGAATTCTGTATGACTATACAGTAATTATGTAGACGAAAGCAGTATATTACTGTATGACGTATCAGTATATACTGTTGCTGTTTTTACGAAATAACAGTAATATGTAGGAACAAATTCTGTATACGTATGACAGTTATTACGTATACGTATGCAGATTTTTCTGTATGCGTAGACAGTTTTTTTAAACTTGGGGTTTTTTGCGTAGGACAGTAATTACAATGACGTTAAGTAAATTACGTAGCGATGACATTTAAATATTATTTGGGAATTTTTGAAACGTATGACAGTATTTTTCTGTATGACGTATACAGAAAAAATTACTGTATGAGTATGACGTATATTTTGTATAGAATGACAGAAAAAAAAAATACTACAGTCGTTAAAATTAACTTTGTCAAAAACGAAAAGAAAAACGTGAAACTAATTTTTCAAATGATAAATAAAATTTTGGGAAAATTTTCCCTTACGTTGTGTTTTAATTTGCTGTCAAGGGTCTTGACCCAAGGGAAGCAGAGCTACCCTCGTTTCCTTGGATAAACCTAACAACCCCCAAACCCCCGCACTGAAAAGCTTTGTGGGGTTAGCACCCCCCATGATTTTATCAAAATTAAAAAAAAAAGAACCCACTTTTTTTACTGTTTATTTTTAACAATATTTTCACCCTGTATGATTATGTATCACCCTGTAGATTATGTACACCATGTATGTTTTGTATCCCATGTTGATTTTGGTTTCACATGTTAAAATTTTTATCCCATGTTGAATTTTGTTTACCATGTATGATTATGTATCACCATTTGTTAGTATCTCTGTATGAAAAATTATCACCATGTAGATTTAGTATCACCATGTTGATAAGTTTCCCAAAGTTGATTATTTTCCCATGTATGATTATGTATCACCTGTATGATTATGTTCACAGTATGATTAAGTACACCAGTTGATTTTGTACACCCTGTTTTATGTATCATCATGTATGATTTTGTATCACCTGATGATTATTATCACCATGTTGTTATTATCACCAGTAGATTTTGTTCACCATGTTATTATGTACCCAGTAAATTAGTACCCATTATGATTTTGTATCACCCGTATATTAGAACACCCTGTTGTTAGTAAACCTGTTGTTATGTATCACCCTGTATATTATGTATCCATGTTGATTTGTATCTCAGTATGTTAGTACACCTGTAGATTATGTATCAAGTTTTGATAGTATCACCATGTTGATTTTGTTTAAAAATGTAAAATTTTGTTCCCCTTTTATGATTGTATCACCATTATGAAAATTTGTTTTCCCCCCTGTATATATGAACATTTAAATATGTATACCCGTAGATTTTTGATCACCCTGTAGATTAGAAACACCATGTAGATTTTGTATCCCATGTATTTAGTATCCCATGTATGATTATGAATTTATTAGATATTTACAATGTATGATTATGTATCCCCGTAGATTTGTTTACCAGATGTTATGTATCAATGTTTGATTATTTCACCCTGTAAATTTTGTATCACAAAGTTGATTATGATTAAGTAAAGATTATTATCACCCTGATATTAGACAAAAGTAATTTGTTCTCAGTATATTATGTAACACAGTAGATTTTTGTATTCCTGTATGTTATGTATACCAGTAGATTAGTAACAAAGTTGATTTTGTATCACATGTTGGGTTAATTTTCACCTTTTATGATTTGTATCCATGATGATTTGTTCAAATGTTGATTTTTATATCGTATGTTTGTATCACCCTGAAAATTATGTATCCCTGTATGTTATGTATCATGTAGAAATTTTTTCACCCTGTATGATTATGTTCACATGATATTATGTATCACATTTTTTTTGTATACCATGTATGATTATGTAAAATGTTGAATTTCCAGAGGACAATGATATTATTTCAATGTATATTTGTACACCAATTTATTATTTTTTATGTATCAATGTATTATTATGTATCAATGTATGATTATGTTCACCATGTTGATTATGTACAATGTTGATTATTTTCACAGTATGATTTTGTATCACCCTGTATGATTATTATCAAAAAAATTTGTATGGTTAAGTATCACCTTTTTTTTAAAAGATAATGTACACCAAAAATTTAAATTTTATTATGTATCATATGTATGATTAGTATCACCTGATATTAACACCATGTATATTATTATCATAAAGTATGATTATGTATACCCTGTAGATTAAGATACCATGTATGATTGATATGTATGATTTTTTATACCATGTTGATTATGATCCCCATTATTAATGTTAAAACTGATGATATTTTAAGTAAGATTACAAGTATATTATGTAATTTTAATTTGTACACCAGTATGATTTGTATCACCCGTTTATTTGTATCATGTATATTATTTTACCCGTAGTTATGTATAACTGTTATATATATTATGTATATAAAGTATACCCCGTATGATAATTATCATGTTGATAATTATCATCATGTATGATTATGTAACCATGATGATTACGTATCATGTAGATTAGTACATTGTATTTTGTATCATATGTATGATTAGTTACCCCCCGTATGATTTTTAAATCTGATGATTTTGTATAGTTGATTATATACACATGTAGATTAGTATTGTATGATTTAAATCATGTATTAGTACATCAGTAGATTTTTTATATGTTGATTATGTTACCATGTATATTAGTTCACCCCGTAGATTTTGATCGTATGATTTTTTTACATGTTTTTATGTTCTCAGTATGATTAGAAGTATATTATGTTTTTAAAATTTTGATTATGACATCATGTATGATTATATCATCATGTAGATTTTGTTCACCAGTAGATTATTCATCATGTATGATTGTATCTCATGATGATTATGTTACATGTATGATTAATCACCAGTAGTTTTGTTTCCAAAATTTTGATTTGAACACCATGTATGTTTGTATCACATTATGTTATTATCACCTGTATGATTATTCACCAGTTGATTTGTTCATTAGTTATGTTCTCAGTATGATTTCATCCCATGTATGATTGTTCCCCTTTGTTTTGATAAATTTTTTTATTTTATCTTTTTGATTATTTTTACCTGTATGATTACGTAAAACAGTATGATTATGTTCACCCTTATGATTCGTTCACCATTATGATTATATCTCATGTATGATTTTTGTATCACCCTGTATATTATGATCACCCCTGTATGTTTTATCCATGTTTTTTACGTTCATCCTGATGATTTTGTATCACCCTGTAGATTATGTTCACCCCTGTATGATTACGTATCACCCTGTATGATTACGTATCATATGTAGATTTTAAACATGAAAATTTTGTTCACCAGTGTTAGTTCACCCTGTAAAATTTAAAACCATTCAGTAATTAATCACCCCGTAATTAAAAGAAACCCATGTATGAAAACGTTATTATGAATTTATTACTTTAAACACATGTAAAAAAAACTTCGTAAAACACCCTGTATGTAAAGGATCACCATTGAATGAAAAACCTGAAATAAATAAAAACCTGACAGTAAAAATCCCATTTTCAGTAAGAACACAATGTACGGAGAACCCTGTAAGTAAGAATCCCCCTCCCTTTTCAATTTTATGGGGAACCCAGACAGAAGAATCGTACATGATGAATACCCCTGTAATAATGAAACACCCCTGTCAATGAAAACCCAGTAAAGAAAAAATTAATAAACCCGACAGAATGAATCCCTTAATGTGAAACACCATGTAAATGATTAATCCCATTACATGTAACCCCAAAAGTTGGGAAACACCCATGACATGAGAATCACCATGATAAATGATTTATTTTTACAGTGATGAATCAATGTACAGTATGAAAAACAATTTTACTATGAAATCACCCCGCTTAACCACCATGAATCACCCATGTACAATGATGAATCACCATTTATAATGAATCACCTATATATACTGATGAACAACCCATGTACAGTGATTAATCAGCATGAACAAGAATGAATCACCATGTACAGTGATGAATCACCATGTACAGTAATGAATCACCATGAATCACCCATGTACAATGATGAATCACCATTTATAATGAATCACCTATATATACTGATGAACAACCCATGTACAGTGATTAATCAGCATGAACAAGAATGAATCACCATGTACAGTGATGAATCACCATGTATTGATAAATTACCATATACAGTGATGAATCACCATGTACTGATAAATTACCATGTACAGTGATGAATCACCATGTACTGATAAATTACCATGTACAGTGATGAATCACCATGTATTGATAAATTACCATGCACAATGATAAATTACCATGCACAGTGATGAATTACAATGTACAATGATAAATTACCATGTGCAATGATGAATCACCATGTATTGATAAATTACCATGCACAATGATAAATTACCATGCACAGTGATGAATTACAATGTACAATGATAAATTACCATGTGCAATGATGAATCACCATGTCTTGATGAATTACCATGTACAGTGATTAATTACCATATATAGTGATGAATCACCATGCCCAGTGATGAATCACCATGTACAGTGATGAATCACTATGTACAGTGATAAATCACCATGTGCAATGATGAATCACTATGTACAGTAATAAATCACAATGTACAGTGATGAATCATCATGTACAGTGATGAATCACTTAACAGGAATATGCACAGTAACACAAGCAAATTAACTGCCTGTACAATATTCACTTGACAGCAACGTGATTTTATCGCTGTATAACCCAAACGGGCTTAGCGCTTGCTGTGAAATACAGTAAACTCTCACAATTGAAAGAGTGCCTCCCAAGCTGGACAGCACGTAAAACTGACTTCAGAGAACGTGCTATTCAATATTGGAAATGTATTTGAAAAAAAAGCGCAATATATAAAATCGACTCACGAAATCGTAATAACATGTTTGCTAGGATATCACAGGAGGTGGGACTCGAACCAATGGCATACGAGTCTTTAAGTTTTACTGGCGGACCAGTGTGTATCACTGGGCCACACCGGCCTGGACCAGTGGTTAATTAAGCCGGCATTCATCACTGGTAAAGTCTTGCGAATCTTAGGACTTCCCTGCCAGGAGTTGCAGCCCCACCCCTTCTGTGATTTATATTGAATAGTTTTGTACGAGTGCTTATTGTATTTTGTAATGACAATAATGTGAATTTTTTCGTGAATACTATTTAGTATAATGCATCCATCTGTGGCAAAAGTGAGTAATGAGGATGCACTTACTACAGACAAAATGGTAATATTTACACGAGAAAGCTTGGTCATGAGGGTACCAGTGGTGTAGGGTCAGAGATCAAGTGGGTGGTGTGAGCACCAGGGTGGCTCTAGCATCTCCGGTGGTGTGAGCACCAGGGTGGTTCTAGCATCTCCGGTGGTGTGAGCACCAGGGTGGTTCTAGCATCTCCGCATCATGCACAGAGGCGTGTGCGCTCACAGGGGTGTGGCGGCCAGCACAGGGGGAGGGGGAAGGGTGGAGGGGGCAGGCCAATTGTATTTGGGACTATTAGGGTGGGTGAAGGAAGCTAACGTGAGGTGGTCTAAAGAAACTACTAACAGAGATCAGCTGTACAGTCACGTCTATGGGTGAGCACTCTAATGTACAAATTATTAAGCCTTTACTCTATCACCACTCCTTATATAATGAGATAGTTTTAACTGAGTTTTTAGTTTGTGTTTATAAGCAAAAAACATAACCTAAAAAATTTTATCTACTTGAAAATCTACACTATGTTCAATTTAGTTTTATATAAAATAAAAAATAACCATACTGGGTAACAATCTACTGTATATAAAATAATAGTGTGCATGTGTTATGCATAATAACTTAATGAAATAATGATCTAAGAGGCCTGGTAGAGTTCGGTTAGAGTTTGTCCTTAAGACCGGCTTTGTTTTATCTCTCAAAGCTTGTTATTATGTTAATAACCAATACAAGACAAGTTTACATTTAAGATTAATTGTTAAGTGGACTAGAGACATAAGACAAACAAGAAGCCAACACATGTTATTTTGTCATTAGAAACAAAACAAGCAATAAGTCTGGCTGATAATTACATAAAAGCGGTAACTTTAATTGTATTAGCCTAAGCTGTACTCAGATTCTAACTGACCCCCTGCTCTGGCCACCAACTTAATATTAGGGTGCCTAAGACTAAGAAAACAAAAGACAAAACACCACAAACTTTTGTACAAATCCTTAGTATCGTTCTTACAGTCGCTGCGCATGCCCATCGCCAGACATTTTTGCAGCCGGCAGTACTGGCACCTATTGCGATGGTGTTTAGTGACCTCGCACGTCTTGTTTCCTCGACATGTGTAACCAAGCTGTTTACGAATTGACCTTTTGAAGAAACCTTTACAACCCTCACAACTGATAGCTCCATAATGACGCCCTGCAAAATTAATGAAAGGAAAAATATTGGTAATTAATTAAATTTTTCAACAAATTATCACATGCTTCAATAATAAAAAATACAAATCATTAAATTCAACCATACATGTACAACATTACAAAACAGTGTACATGACTCACGAAATCGTAATGACACGATTGGAAACAAACCATACCACGTGTGGAAAATTACATTTATCTGAATGTATCATTATATACATAACAGTAATGAACATAGATAATTATTATTTATTAGTTAGACAAGTAGGAATTTGGGACACCTAGGTCGCAAAAAATGTCCCCCTTCGATACCTATCACTGTCATATCCACAAGTTGCTCTGGACCTATTAATTAAATGAAATATACATCACCAGGAATGCTGGTAAATATATAAATTTGTGGACTGTATATTAAAATTAAAAAAGGATTATAGTATATACACACATTTATATAACAGAAGGAGAATATATCTTAATCATAACACTCACCAATTTGACTGGAGATTAAGTTGTATCATACTCAGAAAACCTCACTGTCTATACATGAAAATAACAACTGGCCAGAGCTATAACATAACAGACTTATCTAAGGTTCCTGGAGCTGTCTTGTCCAGTCGCCTGATATCTCAAGTTATGCAGGACTGCACATCCAACAATTTCGCCTCCTATTTGAGAGGTGTCAGCCCAATTTTAACCTCTAGAGCACGAAAAATTCTTCCCATTACACTAACGTTTACTTGGCTCATACAAAACCAAAATGGCGACTGTCCTTTTTTTAAAAAATACACTTTTATTAAATACAATATAGTGCATCTATTTACCTATAAATTACCGGATTTCCGGAAAATATACAGTATTTTCCACACCACGGGTGGGGATAGAACCCGCGATCACAGAGTCTCAAAACTCCAGACCGTCGCGTTAGCCACTGGACCAGCTAGCCACAATAAGATTCGTCCAACTAGGTATATTTCTACATCAGAGGAAGGTTAGTATAGGCACCACTGTGACCACAAATGCAAGTTTTTAGACGAATCTCCAGCTAGCGTGGCCGTGACGAACTCTAGCTCAAGTCCCCTCAAAGCCGTTAACATGACCTTCCTATGGTGTAGAAATATATCTAGTTGGACGAATCTTATTGTGGCTAGCTGGTCCAGTGGCTAACGCGACGGTCTGGAATTTTGAGACTCTCTGATCGCGGGTTCTATCCCCACCCGTGATATGGTTTGCTTTTAAAACATAGTGTACAGGATTTCATTTCTTTTTCACTTTCCATTACATGTACCACTGAAAATTCCTCACACTGTATGATGTCCTAAAGCACAGGCAAGAAAGATGTCCACTCTGTATTAACTGGCACTGAAAATATAGAAGGAACTCATTCCAAGGCTTTTACACTGATGTAAATTTTTACAATATGGCTTGGTAGAATGTAAATAATGACGTCAGGGTGCAATAGCCCTACAATCTATACTGGATGGAAACCTTCGAAGCTACAGTAGCTGATGAACGCTTATTGGGATTGCCTTACATGTCTCCCAGGAATATGCCGGGGAACGGAGGAAACTATAGGCAGAGAAGACCTAAAGGTTTCAGCATTGTTACATATTCATGAGACAAAAAAAAAAGGCAATCTTGCTAGGAGGCAAAACATTTAATAGGCTCCCATTTCATGCCTATATAAAGAACAGTTTAGTTCCCTGAATGTTTGCTGTCTACCACCTTACTGCCTAGAATGTAAACAGAAATTCTTGTAAATGCTATAACTCACTATTACTATGAGAGCTAATACAGTAGGTGCCCAGATCCTGGACTCATTAAGTATATACCTCAGTAATCTGTTGACTACCACCCACATGATAGGCACAGAATGCGAAATAAAATTAACTCCACTACATACATTCTCCCAAAAATGGTATATGTAGCACCTAATGAAATACGTAGACAAGCTACAAAACGTCTAAAGATGAGCTACACATTGACTCCCACAGCTAAAAAAAATGACTTAGGAAGATATGATAACCACACATAAAAAATAATGAATAAATAAGGAAGGTTTCTCATCGCCATTAGCAGAATGCGAGAAGTAGTTGTAAACTGATAAGAAGTGATGTCGAAGTGATCCCAAAAAGTTCCTCACAAGCTTTTTTTAAAACAGTGGCATGGGTTATAAGAGGAGGCAGTAGGCTCTTACAAACACTGGAAATTAAAACAAAAATATTGATTGATTAAATTATCAGTGTATAGTTACTAGAACAGAACCTACCTCTGTTCTTGTTACTACATACTGATAATTACTAATAAATAATTACCTGAAGCTCTGTCACCACAGACAACACACAGGTCCATAGCAACTGGTTGACCAGTGTTACGAGATGTGTACTGGTGAGAATTTTCTAAGTCTCGACTGTCAATGTCACTGCCTGAACTGGCTGCTGCTGCTGCCGCTGCCGCTGCTGCAGCCAGACCTCCTCGCTCCTGCAGTTCTTTTAGACGCCCCATCCAGTCACTCCTGTAATAATTACATAGCAGTAAGTGTATACACTTAACCTATACACAATGTAGAATGCATATATTATTACAATCTCTTGTTTTTTTTAGTTATTATTTAGTACATTACAAGAGAGTAGATTCACAATGTCAGGTGGTTTATGCAACTGGTGATGGTGAGGACCTGGATGGCTGGTCCTGGACCGAAGCTTGGTTTCATTTGGATGGCTACATTAATTCCCAGAATCCTCGAATATGGTCGACCAAAAATCTTTCTACGCTCCACGAGGCTCCTCTCCACTCATGGGAAAAGCCTAAATGACCAACACCAACAATTCTTGTAATTTACTATTAAACATGCATTCTCCATAGGTTACGTCTATTATTGAACTTGAATAGAATAAGAAAGTCTAATATTTTTTTCTGTATTTTACAAAAATATTGAAGATTGCATGTTTTATATATACCGGAGAATGGCGGTTCTCAGCACTAAGTTCGGGAGGGCGAGCAAATCTACCACCGGCCAATAATAATAATAATAATAATAATAATAATAATAATAATAATAATAATAATAATAATAATAATAATAATAATAAGGTAACAGGCAATATTTTATTCTGCTAAAAAATGAGTGACGGTGAATGTATTTTAATCTTCGGTAGGCTTGCCTTGGTAAGTAAAAGTACGGTACTTATATACACGGTGAAGCACACAACTCTCCTGGGTACGGTACTTATATACACGGTGAAGCACACAACTCTCCTAGGTACGGTACTTATATACACAGCTGAAGCACACAACTCTCCTAGGTACGGTACTTATATACACAGCTGAAGCACACAACTCTCCTAGGTACAGTACTTATATACACGGTGAAGCACACAACTCTCCTAGGTACGGTACTTATATACACAGCTGAAGCACACAACTCTCCTGGGTACAGTACTTATATACACAGCTGAAGCACACAACTCTCCTAGGTACGGTACTTATATACACAGCTGAAGCACACAACTCTCCTAGGTACAGTACTTATATACACGGTGAAGCACACAACTCTCCTAGGTACGGTACTTATATACACAGCTGAAGCACACAACTCTCCTGGGTACGGTACTTATATACACAGCTGAAGCACACAACTCTCCTGGGTACAGTACTTATATACACGGTGAAGCACACAACTCTCCTGGGTACGGTACTTATATACACAGCTGAAGCACACAACTCTCCTAGGTACGGTACTTATATACACAGCTGAAGCACACAACTCTCCTAGGTACAGTACTTATATACACGGTGAAGCACACAACTCTCCTAGGTACGGTACTTATATACACAGCTGAAGCACACAACTCTCCTAGGTACGGTACTTATATACACAGCTGAAGCACACAACTCTCCTAGGTACGGTACTTATATACACAGCTGAAGCACACAACTCTCCTGGGTACGGTACTTATATACACAGCTGAAGCACACAACTCTCCTAGGTACGGTACTTATATACACAGCTGAAGCACACAACTCTCCTAGGTACGGTACTTATATACACAGCTGAAGCACACAACCCCTCCTGGTAAAGTACTTATAACACAGCTGAAAACACACAACTCCCTAGGGACGGTACTTATATACACGCTGAAGACACAACTCTCCTAGGTACGGTACTTATATACACAGCTGAAGCACACAACTCTCCTAGGTACGGTACTTATATACACAGCTGAAGCACACAATTTTTCCTAGGTACGGTAAATTAAAATACACAGCTGAAGCACACAACTCTCCTGGGTACGTACTTATATACACAGCTGAAGCACACAACTCGCCTAGGTACGGTACTTATTATACACAGCGAAGCACACAACTCTCCTGGGTACGGTACTTATATACACAGCTGAAGCACACAACTCTCCGGGGACGGTAAATTAAAATACACAGCTGAAGTACACACAACTCTCCTGGGTACACAGTACTTATATACACGGTGAAGCACACAACTCTCCTGGTACGGTACTTATTATACACAGCTGAAGCCCCACAACTCTCCTAGGTACGGTACTTATATACACAGCCCGAAGCACACAACTCTCCTGGGTACAGTACTTATATACACAGCTGAAGCACACAACTCTCCTGGTACGTACTTAATACACACTGATACACACAACTCTCCTGGGGACGGTACTTATATACACAGCCGAAGCAACACAACTCTCCTAGGTACGGACTTATATACAACAGCTGAAGACACACAACTCTCCTAGGTACGGTACTTAATACACACTGAACAACAACAACTCTACGGGACGTACTTATATACACAGCTGAAGCAACACAACTCTCTGGGTACGGTACTTATATACACAGCTGAAGCACACCAAATCTCCTGGGAAGACTTAATACACGTAAGCACACAACTCTCCGGGTACGGTACTTAAAAACACACTAAACACACAACTCCCCCGGGGGGTACGGTATTTAAATAAAAACCAGCTGAAGCACCCAACCTCCGGTTTTTTCCCGGTCCCGGTAAGTCCAAGGTGATTGGAACACTGGATTTCGGACTGAAAATTAAAATTTCCTTATTCCATATTATCTTTTTTGTATAGTTTTTTTTTAATTTTATAATTGAAACAAAAAAAATATATATACAAAAAAACCCTTTTTTTTTTTTGTCAATCTCTTTAAAAAGTTTATTTTAAAAAAAACCCCCCCCTTTAAAGACGGGATATTTGAAATGAAATTTTTTTCTGTTACCCTAAAAAATTTTAGTGGTCTTTGTCCCAAAGCAAGAATTTAGGGGTCATGTCCCCCAAGCAAGAATTTAGGGGGCATGAAACCAACAAAAAATTTAGTGGCTTTGTCCCCAAGCAAGAATTTAGGTCAGGACCAAACAACAATTTAGTGGTCGTTTTCCCAAACAAAAATTTTAGGTCCCTTAAAACCAAGCAAAAATTTATTTGGCATGTCCCAAAACCAAGAATTTAGGGTTTCCATTTCCCCAAACAAAAAATTTAGTGGTCATGTACCAACAAGAATTTAGTGGTAAAGTCCCAAAACAAAAAAATTAGGGGTCATGAAACCAACCCAAAAATTTTAGTGGTATTTTACCAAGCAAAAAATTTATTTTCCATGTCCCAAGGGCAAAAATTTTAAGGGGTTCAGTCCCAAGCAAGAATTTGTGGTCAGTACCAACGGGAATTTTTGGGGGCATGTCCCCAAGGGCAAGAATTTAGGGGTAAAGGTACCAAGCAAAAAATTTATTTGGTAAATTGTCCCAACAAGAATTTTAGGGGTCATGTACAAAAGGCAAGAATTTATGGTCAGTACCCCAAGCAAGAATTTAGGGCATGCCCAAGCAAAAATTTTAGTGGTCATTGTCCCAACAAAAATTTTTAGGGGGTTCGGTACCAACAAAAATTTTTATGGGGCAGGTACCAAGCAAAAAATTTTTAGGGTCATGTTTCAAGCAATTTTTAAATGGCATGTACCAAAAACAATTTAGTGGGTCTGTACCAAGCAAACAATTTAGGTCGTTTTACCAAGAAAAACAATTTAAGTGGTTTGTGTCCCAAGCAAACAATTTAGGGGGTTCGTTTTAACCAACAAAAATTTTTAGGGTCGTGTACCAAGCAACAATTTAGTGGTCGTGTACCAAGCAACAATTTAGTGGTCGTATGCCACGTAAAATTAAAAAAAAAAAAAGCATTATGAAAAAAAAAACGGGTAATAATATAAGCTGACCATAAAACGCGTTTGAGCAGAAGTGTTAAGTGAACCGCACACGCATTATGAACCGTGAGAATTCTGGGGCTCGACCGAGGGAGGAATTATAATTTTTGACTGACACTCTTGGTTCTTACCCAAGGACAGGAGAGTTTCCGAGCAGAAGGGTGGGTGCTGCACTAAGCATGGTGTGGGTAAAGAGGGCGGGGTTGGTCACCATCAAACCTCCGGCACTTGTTACTAACAGGGGGTTGGAGAGAGCACTTGTGCTATCCACTAGATCACCTGAAAACGAAACATTTGTCTTTATAGCCAAAAAATCAAAGAGTACCAACTCACAAACTAAATATTGATATTAATTAATATGACGTTTCGGTCCATCCTGGACCATCATCAAAGATGGTCCAGGCTGTACCAAAGATGGAAAAAAGGTACAGTATTTGGGTTAAGTATAATACAAAAATTATTCATTATTTTTTAATCCTCATGCTGGATCAAACTACAAATTATATAGAATCTGTAATACAGTAATATAATTAAAAGCAAACCACGAATACTCTAACATACAAGGCAGAATATTTTTCTCTTTACAAAACTGAATTTAATACAGAGGTAATTCATTTATATAAATCAATTACATCTTAAGGTTAAAATACTTTATTAGCAGAGTTTTGTGTTAATTGAGCACTCGACCCAGACAACAACAAACAAGGTACATGTTAGTACACACAAGGGTGTGACAAACACGAGGGGTGTGGCAAACACGAGGGGTGTGGCAAACACGAGGGGTGTGGCAAACACGAGGAGTGTGGCAAACACGAGGGGTGTGGCAAACACGAGGGGTGTGGCAAACACGAGGGGTGTGCTAAACACGAGGGGTGTGCTAAACATGAGGGGTGTGCTAAACACGAGGGGTGTGCTAAACATGAGGGGTGGCTAAACAGGAGGGGCGTACCAAACAGGAGGGATGTGCTAAACAGGAGGGGTGTGCCAAACAGGAGGGATGTGCTAAACAGGAGGGGTGTGCCAAACAGGAGGGGTGTGCTAAACAGGAGGGGTATGCCAAAAAGGCGGGGTGTGCTCAAACACGTGGGGAGTGCAAACAGGAGGGTGTGCTAAACAGGAGGGGTGTGCCAAACAGGAGGGGTGTGTCAAACAGGAGGGGTGTGTCAAACAGGAGGGGTGTGTCAAACAGGAGGGGTGTGCTAAACTATCGTTATCATTATCGGCTAATTTTGATGTGTATCAGTATAGACAAAGTTACAGCATCGTCACACACGCTAATATTTAAGCTATAATCTCATTCCTTGTGTGACCTGTGACCTGTTTCACACTCGTGAGGCCTGACCCTCAACCAGGCCCTGAGCCAGGCCCTGACCAGGCCTGGACCAGGCCCGGACCAGGCCTGGACCAGGCCTCCTGAATTTTGTTGGGAAATATCTGCTATTTTATCCCTTAAACGATTCACAATTAAATTTCCCTCAAGGAAATGTCTCAACGCTTAGAAATACTCTTGATCCGAGAAACTGGAGCATCCTTCCTATCATGGATAGACTCCTGTCTGCCAGTCCCCAGGTGCTTTACACCCCATGAAGGTAATACGATCAACTTTCTTATAAACCTTTTATATAAATATATATATAAAAATATATATATATATATATATATATATATATATATATATATAATATATATATATATATATATATATATTTAAGAAAACCTGCACTGTATATGAAGGACTTACAGAAGATCTGATGGTAATAATAACAATATTAAAATCAACCTAGTGTCTTTATTTCGTTATCTTTCATTGCATGTCAGTCATATATTCACGATCCATAATTCTTTGGCGCTCGATCTCACCACTCAGGAGCTTACTGCAGGCTCCTTCACAGGATCCCACCAATGAGGGATTCACCACAGGCTCCTCCATAGTGCCTAAAGTGTTCAATGCCACAAGGAAGTGATCAATGCCACAAGGAAGTGACAAGTGCCACAAAGGAAGTGATCAGTGCTACAAGTGGTCAGTGCCACAAGGAAGCAATCAATGCTACAAAAAAGTGGTCAGTACCACGAGGTAGCGATCCATGCCACAATGATGTGGTCAGTGCCACAACTCACTACAAAAACAATGATCAATCGCTCCTGCTGAGCGACTATAAAGGTCGTGATATTTACATTCGGGGACGACTAAGGTCAGTCAGGTAGCAGGGGGAGGGGCGGGTGTGTGTGTGTGTGTGTGTGTGTGTGTGTGTGTGTGTGTGTGTGTGTGTGTGTGTGTACTCACCTATTTGTACTCACCTATTTGTGGTTGCAGGGGTCGAGTCCTAGCTCCTGGCCCCGCCTCTTCACCGGTTGCTACTAGACCCTCTCTCTCCCCGCTCCATGAGCTTTATCAAACCTCGTCTTAAAACTGTGTATGGTTCCTGCCTCCCACTACGTCATTTTCTTAGCTAAATCCACTGCCTTACAACTCTATGACTGAGAAATACTTCCTACTATCTCTCTGACTCATTTGTGTCTCAACTTCCAAATTGTGGCCTCTTGTTTCTGTGTCCCCTCCCTGAACATCCTGTCCTTGTCCACCTGTCTATTCCACGCAGTATTTTATATGTCGTTATCATGTCTCCCCTGACCCTCCTGTCCTCCAGTGTCGTCAGGCCGATTTCCCTTAATCTTTCTTCATAGGACATTCCCCTTAGCTCTGGAACTAACCTTGTTGCAAACCTTTTTATTTCTCTAGTTTCTTGACGTGCTTTATCAAGTGCGGGTTCCAACAGGTGCTGCATACTCCAGTATGGGCCTGACATACACGGTGTAACAGTGTCTTGAATGATTCCTTACTAAGGTGTCGGAATGCTGTTCTCAGGTTTGCCAGGCGCCCATATGCTGCAGCAGTTATCTGATTGATGTGTGCTTCCGGAGACATGCTCGGTGTTATACTCACCCCAAGATCTTTCTCCTTGGGTGAGGTTTGCAGTCTTTGGCCACCTAGCCTATACTCTGTCTGTGGTCTTCTGTGCCCTTCCCCTATCTTCATGACTTTGCATTTGCAGGATTAAATTCGAGAAGCCATTTGCTGGACCAGGTGTCCAGTCTGTCCAGGTCTCTTTGAAGTCCTGCCTGGTCCTCATCAGATTTAATTTCTCCTCATTAACTTCACATCATCTGCAAACAGGGACACTTCTGAGTCTAACCCTTCCGTCATGTCGTTCACAATATACCAAAAATAGCACTGGTCCTAGGACCGACCCCTTGGGACCCCGCTCGTCACAGGTGCCCACTGTGATACATCATTACGTACCATGACTCGTTGTTGCCTCCCTGTCAGGTATTCTCTGATCCATTGCAGTGCCCTCCTGTTATATGCGCCTGATGCTCTAGCTTCTGCACTAATCTCTTGTGAGGAACTGTGTCAAAGGCCTTCTTGCAGTCCAAGAAGATGCAATCAACCCACCCCTCTCTCTCTTGTCTTACTTCTGTTATTTTATCATAAAACTCCAGAAGGTTTGTGACACAGGATTGCCTTCCGTGAATCCGTGCTGGTTGGCATTTATACTCCTGTTCCGTTCCAGGTGCTCCACCACTCTCCTCCTGATAATCTTCTCCATAATTTTGCATACTATACACGTCAATGACACAGGTCTATAGTTTAGTGCCTCTTTTCTGTCTCCTTTTTTGAAAATGGGAACTACATTTGCTGTCTTCCATACCTCAGGTAGTTGCCCAGTTTCCAGGGATGTGTTGAAGATTGTGGTAAGTGGTACGCACAACATATCTGCTCCCTCTCTAAGGACCCATGGAGAGATGTTGTCCGGTCCCATTGCCTTTGAGGTATCGATGTCCCTTAGCAGTTTCTTCACCTCCTCCTCATCTTTAGTATGTCGTCCAACACTTGTTGGTTTATTCCTTGTTGGTGTCCCATCTGTCTGTCCCCCAGAGTCCTTCCTGTCTCTACTGTAAATACTTCCTTAAATCTCGTGTTGAGCTCCTTGTGTGTGTGTGTGTGTGGTGTGTGTGTGTGTGTGTGTGTGTGTGTGTGTTTTTCGGGGGTTACAAAAGGGGAGTAGTGGTGGGGGGGGGGAAATCTTTGGGAAGGGTAGTAGGGGGGGAAAGGGCCCAGGGCGGCCCATTTTACGGGTTTCCTTTCCCATTCTGCGATATTTCTTCTCCTTACTAAACCCAAACTAGAAATTATTTTTAAATTCGCCCTAGGAATCCCAAAAAAATTTGGGCGTTTTGTCCCACGTAATATTGAGTCTTTTCCTATAATATTCTAGGGGGACCTGAGGTTTTTAATAAAAAGGTCTGGGGTTTGGGGGAAATTTCAAAACACAATCCTATTTTTTACCCGACTTCTTTGCAGCTAAACCCCAAATGCCCCAAAGATCAAAACCGGGTTACGGGAAAACTGTTGGGACCGGAAACCGGGGGGGCGTTAACCCCCAAAACACTCCCCAAAATGGGTAATTTGGCTTGGTTCATCATTTGTTGATCCCGGGAAAAACCCCGGGTCGAGACCGGGCCCCGGGGGGTGTTGCCCCCCTTTTAAACCCTTCTTTTCGGTGTCCGAACTCCCCTACTTCAATAATACAAAAGAAAAAGTACAAAAGGGTTGCTTTAAGTTTTAAATGAAGGGTAGATGTGAAGGCAGTCAGAAAAAAGGCTTTTAAAAAGTTTATCTTTTTAACCCAGTTACGGCCATTACAAACACAACCCAAAAACTTTTTTTAAAATGTTTGAAAGTAAAACCCTACCCGAACGCTTCTAAAACTATTCCAAAGGGAAAACAAAATAAGAAAGGTCTATAAAAATTTGACTGGGGGGACACTTGCACATTTTAAAAAATTAAGGGAAACTTTTCCCCCAACTTGCTTTTAAATTTAGTGCTGACAAAATAAAACTTTTAAAATCATGGAAGCCTCAAGACCCTAAAAAAGTACTCGCTAGAGCGAAGGAGAGAGAGATACTTATAATATATACATAGAAGGTACTTGAGGGCCGGGCCTAAATCTGTACACTGCCGAAACAACATATGGGTGGAGATATAGGAGGAAATATACAAAAAACCCCAGAGAAAAGCGGGGAATCGTGAGTACAAAAAGGGAAACGGAAATCAAACCCCTTTGGCCCCAAACTTTTTAAAATTTTACCAGAAGAAATCAGAAAAAACCTGGGGGGAAAAGGGTAGAATCTTTCAGAGTAAATTTGGGACAATTCCTCAAACAAGTGCCAAATGTAATATTTTGGTAAGGGGATTGTGGGCAAAAAGGGGCCCACCAGCACAACAGGCTGGTTGACCGGGCCAAAAAACCAATAAGCCGGGCCCAAAGGGCTAGGGCGGGAGAAAAAAAACCCACCCCAAAACCCCATCAAAGGTAAAGCATCGGGCAGTTATAAACAAAACCCTTTGGGGAGGAGGGAAAAATGAGCCCGGGAACTTAAGGAACCCTTCGTGGAAGACCTGAAGTTTTTTTAACATTTGGTAGTGGCTTGTTTTTGGGGTGGAAGCGGGGTTTGTGAAACCCATTTGGGAAACCCAAAAAAATTATAAAACAGACTGTTTAAAAGGAAACTTTGGACACTAGGAGTACAGAGCAAGACAAAAAAGAAAAAAGGGAAAATTCCAGGGATTTTTAGGCGTAAGTTTAATGCCCAGGGTGGGGGTTAGACGGGGGACAAAACCCAGTACACCCCTTCAGAGAAAGGTATTAGAATTTTAAAGGGGAAAATGTTGGTGTCAAGCTGAGCAAAATTTTTATGGGGTAAGTTTTGTTCAAAAAGGCACTCGGGAGGCCCCCCGTGATCTTTGTCCCCTCTCTAAAAAAGTTTTCCCACACCCTTAAATCATTGTCCCCTCAGCCCTGACAACTTTCCCCCAAACCCCCCGTGACCCGCCCCTCAGTCTAAAAAACTTTCCCAAAAACCCGTGACTTTGGGTCCCCTCATTGACAACGTTTCCCCACCCCCCTTTAACCCATTGTCCCCTCAGTTTAAACAACTTTCCCACACCCGTGATCTTTGCCCCCTCGTCTACAGCGTTTCCCACACCCCCTGTTTCCTTGCCCCTAGTCTGAAAAACTTTTTCCCACCCCCCTTTGACCCATTCCCCCCTCATTCTGACAACGTTTCCCACACCCCGTATCATTTGCCCCTCTTTCGGGACAACGTTTCCCACACCCCGTGACCCTTGCCCCTCAGTCTGACAACGTTTCCCCACCCCCCGGGGAAGTGACGGAGACCCCCAAAAAGAAAATAACAGAGGGGGGGACTACCCCAGATCCGTGGTTCACCAGACGGAAGACCCCCAGATCGTAGGTCCCCAGGGGGGAACTTTTCCCAGAGGCTTTTCATATTTTTTTATAAAAATATGAACTTTAAGGTAAAAAAAAACATATTCATATACAATACTTTATAAACAAGTAGCTATTGCTATGACTCATTCACACCCCTGAGGCCCCATCGTTCGACCCCGGGAAGGGTGGGAAACCTCGGGAAAGGTGTTTCCTTAAGACCCCGGGCTTTTCCATGTTCATCTACCCAGTAAAATGGGTCCCCGGGGTGTTAGTGGATGGTGGGGTCGCTTTCCGGGGTTTTAGGGGCCTGGTGGGGGTTCCACCCTGAGGACAAAATTGCCCTAATTTGCGGGAAAGCGCTATGCATAACAAGGGGGCTTTCTGTATAAATAGTCACTGATTTAAGCTATGATAAAAACCTTTGTATATTATTAATTTTTATTATTTTAAATTTTTATTATTATTATTATTATTTTTATTATTATTAATTTTATTATTGCTGATTGGATAACTGCACTCTATCAAAGGCCCCCGAAGAAAACCCGGTCACAAAATTGAACGTTAGTTGATGGCAGCGGAAAACCCTAATAATTAACAAAAAAAAATTCAACCTCTTGTCAAACTTGTAAACAAAAATTGGGGAAAAAAAATTAATTTATAATTGAAATCTCCCCCACCCGGAGATTTCTGTTTTACTCTCCCGCCCGGAGAGGTTCTGTTTTTACTCTCCAGCCTGGAGGTACTGTTTACTCTCCAGCCCGGAGAGAAAAGTTGTACCTCCAGGCTGGGTTTTGTTTAAATCTCCAGGCTGGAGACTGTTGGTACTCTCCCGGCTGGAGTATGTTGCCCCCAGGGGGGAGAGTTAAATTTTTACTTTTTCCGGTGGGGAGTTTTTGTTGTACTCTCCCCTTGGGGAGTACTGTTGTACTCTCCCAGCCTGGAGGGGTACTTTTGTTCTCTCCCGGTGGAGTACTGTTGTACTCTCCCGGCTGGAGTACTGTTGTTTTCCCAGGTGGGGAGTTAAATGTTGTACTCTCCCGGTGGGAGGACTGTTTACTCTCCAGGGGAGTACTGTTGTACTCTCCAAAGGGTGGGGGAAATGTTTGTACTCTCCGGCTGGAGTACTGTTTTTTACTCTCCCGGTGGGGGTACTGTTGTAAATCTCCAAGGGGGAGAAATGTTTTTACCTTTCCCGGCGGAAATACGTTTTTACTTTCCAGGCTGGAGTAAATGTTTTCTCTCCCGGGGGAGTACTGGTAAATATCCAGGCTGGAGTACTGTTGTACTCTTTCCCGCCTGGAGAGTACTGGGGTATTTTCCAGGCGGAGTACTGTTTGTACTCCCAGGCTGGGGGTAAAAGTTGTACTCTCCAAAGGGTGGAGTTTCTGTTGTACTCTCCAGGGTGGGGAGTAATGGGTTTTACCTCCAGGCTGGATTTCTGGGTTTTATCTCCAGCCTTGGGGATGTTTTTAATCTTCAGGGGGGGTACTGTTGTACTCTCCAAGGTGGAGTTTCGTTTTTACTTTTCCCGGCTGGGTACGTTTTACCCCCCGGCGGGGGTACGTTGTTTCTCTTCCCCGCCCGGAGAGTACTGTTGTACTCTCCAGGCTGGAAATCTGTTTTTCTCTCCGGGGGGTGGGTAAATGTTGGAAAATCTCCAGGCCGGAGTACTGTTGTACTTCAAGGCTGCGGGCCCGTTTTTTACTCTCCAGGGTGGGGTACCGTTGTTTCTCTCCCCCCCTGGAGGGACTGTTGTCTCTCCAGGGTGGAGTAAATGTTTTACTCTCCAAAGGGTGGGGTATGTTTACTCTCCAGGCTGGAGTACTGTTGTTTCTTTTCCCGGTGGGGTACTGTTTTTTACTTCCAGGCTGGAATTTCTGTAGTAAATCTCCAGGTGGAAATTAAAGTTGTTTTCTCTTTCCGCCGGAGGTTTCTGTTGTACCCCCCCCCAGGCTGGGGATTTCTGTTGTATCTCCAGGGTGGATTAAATGTTTTAAATTTCCCCGGCTGGGGGGTATGTTGTACTCTCCGGCTGGAGTACTGTTGTACTCTCCAGCCCGGAGAGACTGTTTTTACTCTCCAGGCTGGGAGACTGTTTTTACTCCCCCAGGCTTGGGGTTAAATGTTGTACTCCCCAGGGGTGGAGTACTGTTGACTTTTCCACCGGAGAGTTCTGTTGTACTCTCCAAATGGAGTACTGTTTGTACTCTTTCCCGGGTTTGGGTACTGTTGTAATCTCCAGGTGGAGAAAAGTTGTACTTTCCAGGCTGGGAAAAACTGTTGACCTCCCGGCGGAGTTTTTCTTTACTTTTCCCGCCTTTGGGGAAATAAATGTTGTACCTCCAGGGTGGAGTTTCTGTTGTACCTCCAGGGTGGGGGTACTTTTGGGCCCTTTCCCGGTGGAAATACGTTGTATTTCCCGGTGGGTAATTTTTTTTACTCCCCAGACTGGAGTACTGTTTTACTTTTTAGGCGGAGTACTGTTGAATCTCCAAAGGGTGGAGTACTGTTGTTCCCCCCGGCTGGAGTTTCTGTTTTTTTCTTTTCCCGGGTGGAGTACTGTTGTACCCTCCAGGTGGAGTACTGTTGTACTTTTTAGGCTGGGTACTGGGTTTTCTCTCCAGGCTGGAGGAATTTTGTACTCTCCAAAGGCCCGGGGGAATTTTTGACTTTTTCCCGGGTGGAGTAAATGTTGTACTCCCAGGCTGGATACTGTTTACTCTCCAGAATGGAGTACTGTTGTAAATCTCCAGGTTGGATACTGTTGTGCTCTCCAGGCGGGGGTACTGTTGTACTTCCAGGCTGGGGGTAATGTTTTTACTCTCCGGTGGAGTATGTTTTCTCCCAGGCTGGGAAATATGTTTTAAACTCCCGCCTGGAGAGTACTGTTTAAATCTCCAGGCTGGAGTATGTTTTTTACTCTCCAGGCTGGAGGACTTTTTTACTCCCCCCCCAGACTGGAGTACTGTTTACTCCCAGCCTGGAGAGTATGTTTTTAAATCACCAGGCTGGAGTACTGTTGTACTCTCCAGGCTGGAGTTTTGTTGTTCTTTCCCGGCCCGGAGTACTGTTGAAATCTCCAGGTGGAGTACTGTTGTACTCTCCCAACCCGGGGGTACTGTTGTACTTCCAGGTTGGAGTTTCTGTTGTGCCCCTCCGGCTGGGGTACGTTGTACTCCCAGGCCCGGAGTAATTTTGTTAAATCTCCAGGCTGGAGTATGTTGTACTTTTTCCCGGCTGGGGTTGTTGTCCTCTCCAGGCTGGGTACCCGTTTTTTACTCTCCCGACGGAAATACTGTTTTTTTCCTCCAGGGGAGTAAATGTTGTACTTTTTCCCGGGTGGGTAAATGTTGAAAATCTCCCGGCCAGGAGTACTGTTGACTTTTCCCGGCTGGAGTTTGTTGTTTCCCCTCCAAGGGTGGGGTACTGTTGTACTCTCCAGACTGGGGGTACTGTTTTTTTCTCCAGGCTGGGGGTATGTTGTACTTTTCAGGCTGGAGTTTCTGTTTTTACTCTCCAGGTGGAAGTACTGTTTTTACTCTCCGGGGTGGAATACTGTTGTAATTTCCCCGGCTGGAGTACGTTTTACTCTCCCCGACTGGGGGTATGTTGGGCTCCCCCAGGCTGGAGTACTTTGTACTTTTCAGGCTGGAGTAAAAAGGGTTTTCCTCCAGGCTGGAGTACGTTGTAATCTCCAAAGGGTGGAAATACTGTTTTTCTTTCCAGGCTGGGGTACTGTTGTACTTTTCCAGACGGAGTACTGTTTGCTTCCAGGGTGGGGACTGTTTTTACTTTTCAGGCGGAGTACTGTTTTTACTCTTTCCCGGCTGGGTACTTTGTACTCTCCAGGTTGGGGTACTGTTTGTAAATTTCCAGGGTGGAGACTGTTGTACTCTCCAAATGGAAAACTGTTGTGCCCCTCCAGGGGGAGACGTTGTACTTTTCAGGCTGGGAGTACTGTTGTACTCTCCCCAAAGGCTTTGGGGTACGTTTTAAATCTTTCCCGGCTGGAGTACTGTTTGTAAATTTCCAGGTGGAGTACTTTTTTACTCTCCGACTGGGGTACTGTTGGCTCTCCAGGCGGAGTTTCTGTTGGACTTTTTTTAAAGGGTGGAGTACTGTTTTACTCTCCAAAGGTGGAGTACTGTTTTTCACTTTTCCGGCTGGGGTACTGTTTAAATCTCCAGGGTGGGTATGTTCTATTCTCCAGGGTGGAGTATGTTGACTTTCAGACTGGGAGTACTGTTTACTCTCCAAGGGGGGAGTCTGTTGTTTCTCTCCCGGCTGGGAGTACTGTTTTAATTTTCCAGGTGGAGTAAATGTTTTTACTCTTCAGGCTGGAGTTTTCTTGTTAAACCCCCCAGGGTGGAGTACTGTTTTTTTCCCCCCAGGTGGGGGGTGCTCTTGGGACCCCCCAAGGATTTGGGGTATGTTGTCTCTTCCAGGGTGGAGTTTTGTTGTACTCCCCCAGGCTGGAAATCCCGTTTTTACTTTCAGGTGGAGTACTCTTGTACCCTCCAGGCTGGAGTACACTTGTACCCTCCAGGCTGGAGTACTCTTGTACCCTCCAGGCTGGAGTACTCTTGTGCCCTCCAGGCTGGAGTACTACTGCACTCTTGAAAGCACCATCTAAGGCAAGGTAAACTACAGACCTGGAGAATGTACAAAGATGGTAGTGACTAGTTTACTGTGCATCACATACCCTGTGGATGGTTGGCCAACAACATATGGACACACAAAAGGTTCAAGAACTAGGCCCCAAAAGGGTAAACTGGAATTTGATATATTACAATTATCTTATCTCTTACATGTAAATTTAGAATATTTGCTTAATATGTCTGATATCTTAAGTTTTCATTAATAACATATCTCGAATATTGCATGGACTTCAGTAGTGTCAGTCTGAGCTGACAGACTTCAGTAGTGTCAGTCTGAGCTGGCAGACTTCAGTAGTGTCAGTCTGAGCTGGCAGACTCAGTAGTGTCAGTCTGAGCTGGCAGACTTCAGTAGTGTCAGTCTGAGCTGGAAGACTTCAGTAGTGTCAGTCTGAGCTGCCAGACTTCAGTAGTGTCAGTCCGAGCTGGCAGACTTCAGTAGTGTCAGTCTGAGCTGGCAGACTTCAGTAGTGTCAGTCTGAGCGGGCCAGACTCAGTAGTGTCAGTCCGAGCTGGCAGACTTCAGTAGTGTCAGTCTGAGCTGCCAGACTTCAGTAGTGTCGGTCTGAGCTGGCAGACTTCAGTAGTGTCAGTCTGAGCTGGCAGACTTCAGTAGTGTCAGTCTGAGCTGGAAGACTTCAGTAGTGTCAGTCTGAGCTGCCAGACTTCAGTAGTGTCAGCCTGAGCTGGCAGACTTCAGTAGTGTCAGTCCGAGCTGGCAGACTTCAGTAGTGTCAGTCCGAGCTGGCAGACTTCAGTAGTGTCAGTCTGAGCTGACAGACTTCAGTAGTGTCAGTCTGAGCTGCCAGACTTCAGTAGTGTCAGTCCGAGCTGGCAGACTTCAGTAGTGTCAGTCTGAGCTGACAGACTTCAGTAGTGTCAGTCCGAGCTGGCAGACTTCAGTAGTGTCAGTCTGAGCTGGCAGACTTCAGTAGTGTCAGTCTGAGCTGCCAGACTTCAGTAGTGTCGGTCTGAGCTGGCAGACTTCAGTAGTGTCAGTCCGAGCTGGCAGACTTCAGTAGTGTCAGTCTGAGCTGGCAGACTTCAGTAGTGTCAGTCTGAGCTGCCAGACTTCAGTAGTGTCGGCCCTGAGCTGACAGACTTCAGTAGTGTCAGTCTGAGCTGGCAGACTTCAGTAGTGTCAGTCTGAGCTGCCAGACTTCAGTAGTGTCAGTCTGAGCTGGCAGACTTCAGTAGTGTCAGTCTGAGCTGGCAGACTTCAGTAGTGTCAGTCTGAGCTGCCAGACTTCAGTAGTGTCGGTCTGAGCTGACAGACTTCAGTAGTGTCAGTCCGAGCGGGGCAGACTTCAGTAGTGTCAGTCTGAGCTGGCAGACTTCAGTAGTGTCAGTCTGAGCTGCCAGACTTCAGTAGTGTCGGTCTGAGCTGACAGACTTCAGTAGTGTCAGTCCGAGCTGGCAGACTTCAGTAGTGTCAGTCTGAGCTGGAAGACTTCAGTAGTGTCAGTCTGAGCTGACAGACTTCAGTAGTGTCAGTCTGAGCTGGAAGACTTCAGTAGTGTCAGTCTGAGCTGGCAGACTTCAGTAGTGTCAGTCTGAGCTGGAAAGACTTCAGTAGTGTCAGTCTGAGCTGACAGACTTCAGTAGTGTCAGTCTGAGCTGGCAGACTTCAGTAGTGTCAGTCTGAGCTCACAGACTTCAGTAGTGTCAGTCCGAGCTGGCAGACTTCAGTAGTGTCAGTCTGAGCTCACAGACTTCAGTAGTGTCAGTCTGAGCTGGCAGACTTCAGTAGTGTCAGTCTGAGCTCACAGACTTCAGTAGTGTCAGTCTGAGCTGGCAGACTTCAGTAGTGTTAGTCTGAGCTGGCAGACTTCAGTAGTGTCAGTCTGAGCTGGCAGACTTCAGTAGTGTCAGTCTGAGCTGGCAGACTTCAGTAGTGTTAGTCTGAGCTGGCAGACTTCAGTAGTGTCAGTCTGAGCTCACAGACTTCAGTAGTGTCAGTCTGAGCTGGCAGACTTCAGTAGTGTCAGTCTGAGCTCACAGACTTCAGTAGTGTCAGTCTGAGCTGGCAGACTTCAGTAGTGTTAGTCTGAGCTGGCAGACTTCAGTAGTGTCAGTCTGAGCTGACAGACTTCAGTAGTGTCAGTCCGAGCTGGCAGACATCAGTAGTGTTAGTCTGAGCTGACAGACTTCAGTAGTGTTAGTCTGAGCTGACAGACTTCAGTAGTGTCAGCCTGAGCTGGCAGACTTCAGTAGTGTCAGTCTGAGCTGGCAGACTTCAGTAGTGTCAGTCTGAGCTGACAGACTTCAGTAGTGTCAGTCCGAGCTGGCAGACTTCAGTAGTGTTAGTCTGAGCTGGCAGACTTCAGTAGTGTCAGTCTGAGCTCACAGACTTCAGTAGTGTCAGTCCGAGCTGGCAGACTTCAGTAGTGTTAGTCTGAGCTGGCAGACTTCAGTAGTGTTAGTCTGAGCTGGCAAGACTTCAGTAGTGTCAGTCCTGAGCTGGCAGACTTCAGTAGTGTCAGTCTGAGCTGGCAGACTTCAGTAGTGTCAGTCTGAGCTGGCAGACTTCAGTAGTGTCAGTCTGAGCTGACAGACTTCAGTAGTGTCAGTCTGAGCTGGCAGACTTCAGTAGTGTCAGTCTGAGCTGGCAGACTTCAGTAGTGTCAGTCTGAGCTCACAGACTTCAGTAGTGTCAGTCCGAGCTGGCAGACTTCAGTAGTGTTAGTCTGAGCTGGCAGACTTCAGTAGTGTCAGTCTGAGCTGACAGACTTCAGTAGTGTCAGTCCGAGCTGGCAGACTTCAGTAGTGTTAGTCTGAGCTGGCAGACTTCAGTAGTGTCAGTCTGAGCTCACAGACTTCAGTAGTGTCAGTCCGAGCTGGCAGACTTCAGTAGTGTTAGTCTGAGCTGGCAGACTTCAGTAGTGTCAGTCTGAGCTCCCAAAGACTTCAGTAGTGTCGTCTGAGCTGCCAGACTTCAGTAGTGTCAGTCTGAGCTGGCAGACTTCAGTAGTGTCAGTCTGAGCTGCCAGACTTCAGTAGTGTCAGTCTGAGCTGCCAGACTTCAGTAGTGTCGGTCTGAGCTGCCAGACTTCAGTAGTGTCAGTCCGAGCTGGCAGACTTCAGTAGTGTCAGTCTGAGCTGGCAGACTTCAGTAGTGTCAGTCTGAGCTGCCAGACTTCAGTAGTGTCAGTCCGAGCTGGCAGACTTCAGTAGTGTTAGTCTGAGCTCACAGACTTCAGTAGTGTCAGTCTGAGCTGGCAGACTTCAGTAGTGTCAGTCTGAGCTGCCAAACTTCAGTAGTGTCGGTCTGAGCTGACAGACTTCAGTAGTGTCAGTCCGAGCTGGCAGACTTCAGTAGTGTCAGTCTGAGCTGGCAGACTTCAGTAGTGTCAGTCTGAGCTGCCAGACTTCAGTAGTGTCAGTCTGAGTTGACAGACTTCAGGAGTGTCAGTCTGAGCTGGCAGACTTCAGTAGTGTCAGTCTGAGCTGGCAGACTTCAGGAGAGTCAGTCTGAGCTGCCAGACTTCAATAGTGTCAGTCTGAGCTGGCAGACTTCAATAGTGTCAGTCTGAGCTGCCAGACTTCAATAGTGTCAGTCTGAGCTGGCAGACTTCAGTAGTGTCAGTCTGAGCTGCCAGACTTCAGTAGTGTCAGTCTGAGCTGTCAGACTTCAGTAGTGTCGGTCTGAGCTGGCAGACCTCAGTAGTGTCAGTCTGAGCTGGTCAGACTTCAGTAGTGTCGGTCTGAACTGGCAGCCCTTTCAGTAGTGTCGGTCTGAGCTGGCAGACTTCAGTAGTCGGTCAGTTGCAGAAACTTGGCAGACTTCAGTATGTGTCAGTCTGAGCTGGCAGACTTCAGTAGTGTCGGTCTGAGTTGACAGACTTCAGGAGTGTCAGTCTGAGCTGGCAGACTTCAGTAGTGTCAGCCTGAGCTGGCAGACTTCAGTAGTGTCAGTCTGAGCTGCCAGACTTCAGTAGTGTCAGTCTGAGCTGACAGACTTCAGTAGTGTCAGTCTGAGCTGACAGACTTCAGTAGTGTCAGTCTGAGCTGACAGACTTCAGTAGTGTCAGTCTGAGCTGACAGACTTCAGTAGTGTCAGTCTGAGCTGACAGACTTCAGTAGTGTCAGTCTGAGCTGACAGACTTCAGTAGTGTCAGTCTGAGCTGACAGACTTCAGTAGTGTCAGTCTGAGCTGACAGACTTCAGTAGTGTCAGTCTGAGCTGACAGACTTCAGTAGTGTCAGTCTGAGCTGGCAGACTTCAGTAGTGTTCAGTCATGAGTGCTGACTGAGACTTCAGTAGTGTCGGTCTGAGCTGACAGACTTCAGTAGTGTCGGTCTGAGCTGGCAGACTTCAGCAGTGTCAGTCTGAGCTGGCAGACTTCAGTAGTGTCGGTCTCAGCTGGCAGACTTCAGTAGTGTCAGAGTCTGAGGAGCTGGCAGACTTCAAAGTGTCGTCTGAGCTGGCAGACTTCAGCAGTGTCGGTCTGAGCTGGCAGACTTCAGTAGTGTCGGTCTGAGCTGGCAGACTTCAGTAGTGTCAGTCTGAGCTGGCAGACTTCAGTAGTGTCAGTCTGAGCTGGCAGACTTCAGAGTGTCAGTCTGAGCTGCAGACTTCAGTAGTGTCAGTCTGAGCTGGCAGACTTCAGTAGTGTCAGTCTGAGCTGGCAGACTTCAGTAGTGTCGGTCTGAGCTGGCAGACTTCAGTAGTGTCGGTCTGATCTGGCAGACTTCAGTAGTGTCGTCTGAGCTGCAGACTTCAGTAGTGTCAGTCTGAGCTGCAAGACTTCAGTAGTGTCCAGTCAGAGTACTTGAAAGACTTCAGTAGTGTCAGTCTGAGCTGAAAGACTTCATTTAGTGTCAGTCTGAGCTGAAAGACTTCAGTAGTGTCAGTCTGAGCTGGCAGACTTCAGTAGTGTCAGTCTGAGCTGCCAGACTTCAGTAGTGTCGGTCTGAGCTGCCAGACTTCAGTAGTGTCAGTCTGAGCTGGCAGACTTCAGTAGTGTCAGTCTGAGCTGCCAGACTTCAGTAGTGTCAGTCTGAGCTGAAAGACTTCAGTAGTGTCAGTCTGAGCTGGCAGACTTCAGTAGTGTCAGTCTGAGCTGCCAGACTTCAGTAGTGTCAGTCTGAGCTGGCAGACTTCAGTAGTGTCAGTCTGAGCTGACAGACTTCAGTAGTGTCAGTCTGAGCTGACAGACTTCAGTAGTGTCGGTCTGAGCTGCCAGACTTCAGTAGTGTCAGTCTGAGCTGGCAGACTTCAGTAGTGTCAGTAGTTACTATCACTGTAGTTACTATCACTGTAGTTACTATCACTGTAGTTACTATCACTCTAGTTACTATCACTGAAGTTACTATCACTACAGTTACTATCACTGTAGTTACTATCACTACAGTTACTATCACTGTAGTTACTATCACTGTAGTTACTATCACTGTAGTTACTATCACTGTAGTTACTATCACTGAAGTTACTATCACTACAGTTACTATCACTGTAGTTACTATCACTACAGTTACTATCACTGTAGTTACTATCACTGAAGTTAGTATCACTACAGTTACTATCACTGTAGTTACTATCACTGTAGTTACTATCACTACAGTTACTATCACTGCAGTTACTATCACTGTAGTTACAATCACTTTAGTTACTATCACTGTAGTTACTATCACTGTAGTTAAAATCACTACAGTTACTATCACTGTAGTTACTATCACTGTAGTTACTATCAGTAGTTACTATCACTGTAGTTACTATCACTACAGTTACTATCACTGTAGTTACTATCACTACAGTTACTATCACTTTAGTTACTATCACTACAGTTACTATCACTGTAGCTACTATCACTGTAGTTACTATCACTACAGTTACTATCACTGTAGTTACTATCACTGTAGTTACTATCACTACAGTTACTATCACTGTAGTTACTATCACTATAGTTACTATCACTACAGTTACTATCACTGTAGTTACTATCACTACAGTTAATATCACTGTAGTTACTATCACTACAGTTAATATCACTGTAGTTACTATCACTGTAGTTACTATCGCTACAGTTACTATCACTGTAGTTACTATCACTACAGTTAATATCACTGTAGTTACTATCACTACAGTTACTATCACTAGTTACTATCACTGTAGTTACTATCACTACAGTTACTATCACTGTAGTTACTATCACTACAGTTACTACCACTGTATTTACTATCACTACAGTTACTATCACTACAGTTGCTATCACTGTAGTTACTATCACTACAGTTACTATCACTGTAGTTACTATCACTACAGTTACTATCACTGTAGTTACTATCACTAGTTACTATCACTGTAATTACTATCACTACAGTTACTATCACTACAGTTACTATCACTGTAGTTACTATTACTACAGTTACTAACACTATAGTTACTATTACTACAGTTACTATCGCTGCAGTTACTTTCACTGTAGTTACTATTACTACAGTTACTATCACTATAGTTAGTATCACTGTAGTTACTATCACTACAGTTACTATCACTGTAGTTACTATCACAACAGTTGCTATCACTACAGTTACTATCACTGTAGTTAACTATCACTACAGTTACTATCACTGTAGTTACTATCACTACAGCTACCTATCACTGTAGTTACTATCACTACAGTTACTATCACTGTAGTTACTATCACTACAGTTACTATCACTGTAGTTACTATCACTAGAGTTAGCATCACTGTAGTACTACCATTACAGTTACTATCACTGTAATTACTATCACTACAGTTACTATCACTACAGTTACTATCACTGTAGTTACTATCACTACAGTTGCTGTCACTGTAGTTACTATCACTATAGTTTCTATCACTGTAGTTACTATCACTACAGTTACTATCACTGTAGTTACTATCACAACACTTACTATCACCACAGTTACTATCACTGTAGTTACTATCACTATAGTTACTATCACTATAGTTACTATCACTGTAGTTGCTATCACTACAGTTACTATCACTGTAGTTACTATCACTACAGTTACTATCACTGTAGTTACTATCACTGTAGTTACTATCACTACAGTTACTATCACTGTAGTTACTATCACTATAATTACTATCACTACAGTTATTATCACTGTAGTTACTATTACAACAGTTAATATCACTGTAGTTACTATCTCTGTAGTTACTATCACTACAGTTACTATCACTGTAGTTACTATCACTATAGTTACTATCACTACAGCTACTATCACTGTATTTACTATCACTGTATTTACTATCACTAAAGTTACTATCACTACAGTTACTATCACTGTAGTTACTATCACTACAGTAACTATCACTACAGTTACTATCACTACAGTTATTATCACTGCAGTTACTTTCAGTGTAGTTACTATTACTACAGTTACTATCACTACAGTTAGTATCACTGTAGTTACTATCACTACAGTTACTATCACTGTAGTTACTATCACAACACTTACTATCACTACAGTTATTATCACTGTAGTTACTATCACTAGTTACTATCACTGTAGTTACTATCACTACAGCTACTATCATTGTAGTTACTATCACTACAGTTACTATCACTGTAGTTACTATCACTACAGTTACTATCACTGTAGTTACTATCACTAGTTAGTATCACTGTAGTACTATCATTACAGTTACTATCACTGTAGTTACTTTCACTACAGTTACTATCACTACAG
Organism: Cherax quadricarinatus; assembly: GCF_026875155.1. Lineage (NCBI taxonomy): Eukaryota > Metazoa > Arthropoda > Malacostraca > Decapoda > Parastacidae > Cherax > Cherax quadricarinatus. The sequence goes on along the minus strand of NC_069409.1, from coordinate 51,819,102 downwards.
TTAGTATCACTGTAGTTACTATCACTACAGTTGCTGTCACTGTAGTTACTATCACTACAGTTAATATCACTGTAGTTACTATCACTACAGTTACTATCACTGCAATTACTATCACTAGAGTTAGTATCACTGTAGTTACTATCACTAGTTACTATCACTGTAGTACTATCATTACAGTTACTATCACTGTAGTTACTATCACTACAATTACTATCACTACAGTTACTATCACTGTAGTTACTATCACTACAGTTACTATCACTGTAGTTACTATCACTACAGTTACTATCACTGTAGTTACTATCACAACACTTACTATCACTACAGTTACTATCACTGTAGTTACTATCACTACAGTTACTATGACTGTAGTTACTATCACTACAGTTACCATCAGTGTAGTTACTATCACTACAGTTACTATCACTGCAATTACTATCACTATAGTTAGTATCACTGTAGTTACTATCAATAGTTACTATCACTGTAGTTACTATCAAAACACTTACTATCACTACAGTTACTATCACTGTAGTTACTATCACTACAGTTACTATCACTGTAGTTACTATCACTACAGTTACTATCACAACACTTACTATCACTACAGTTACTATCACTGTAGTTACTATCACTACAGTTACTATCACTGTAGTTACTATCACTACAGTTACCATCACTGTAGTTACTATCACTTCAGTTACTATCACTGTAGTTACTATGACAACACTTACTATCACTACAGTTACTATCACTGTAGTTACTATCACTACAGTTACTATCACTGTAGTTACTATCACTACAGTTACTATCACTGTAGTTACTATCACTACAGTTACCATCACTGTAGTTACTATCACTTCAGTTACTATCACTGTAGTTACTATCACAACACTTACTATCACTACAGTTACTATCACTGTAGTTACTATCACTACAGTTACTATCACTGTAGTTGCTATCACTACAGTTACTATCAGTGTAATTACTATCACTACAGTTACTATCACTGTAGTTACTATCACTACAGTTACTGTCACTGTAGTTACTATCACTACAGTTACTATCACTACAGTTACTATCACTGTAGTTACTATCACTACAGTTACTATCAGTGTAGTTACTATCACTACAGTTAGTATCACTGTAGTTGCTATCACTACAGTTACTATCAGTGTAATTACTATCACTACAGTTACTATCACTGTAGTTACTATCACTACAGTTACTGTCACTGTAGTTACTATCACTACAGTTACTATCACTACAGTTAGTATCACTGTAGTTACTATCACTACAGTTACTATCACTGTAGTTACTATCACTACAGTTACTGTCACTGTAGTTACCATCACTACAGTTTCTATCACTGTAGTTACTATCACTACAGTTACTATCACTGTAGTTACTATCACTACAGTTACTATCACTACAGTTACTATCACTGTAGTTACTATCACTACAGTTACTATCAGTGTAGTTACTATCACTGTAGTTACTATCACTACAGTTACTATCACTGTAGTTACTATCACTACAGTTACTATCACTGTAGTTACTATCCCTACAGTTACTATCAGTGTAGTTACTATCACTTCAGTTACTATCACTGTAATTACTATCACTACAGTTACTATCACTGTAGTTACTATCACTAGAGTTAGTATCATTGTTGTACTATTATTACAGTTACTATCACTGTAGTTACTATCACTAGAGTTAGTATCATTGTTGTACTATTATTACAGTTACTATCACTACAGTAACTGTCGCTGTAGTTACTATCACTACAGTTACTATCACTGTAGTTACTATCACTACAGTTATTGTCACTGTAGTTACTATCACTACAGTTACTATCACTGTAGTTACTATCACTACAGTTACTATCACTGTAGTTACTATCACTACAGTTACTATCACTGTAGTTACTATCACTACAGTTACTATCACTGTAGTTACTATCACTACAGTTTCTATCACTGTAGTTACTATCACTACAGTTTCTATCACTGTAGTTACTATCACTACAGTTTCTATCACTGTAGTTACTATCACTACAGTTACTATCACTGTAGTTACTATCAATACTGTTACTATCACTGTAGTTACTATCACTACAGTTATTATCACTGCAGTTACTATCAGTACAGTTACTGTCACTGTATTTACTATCACTACAGTTATTATCACTGTAGTTACTATCACTACAGTTACTATCACAGTAGTTATTATCACTTGAAATAGACGTAATCATGGAGGAAAGAGGTGGAGGTTTTAGGTGAGGGGAGGGGGAGGAGGGATGGATAGTGAGGGTGGAGGGGGAGGTGGGGAGGGGATGATGTGTCGGTACAGAGATGTTTCAACTAGAGGCGTTGATTCGAAAAGAGTACATAATATTAGCCAGGAAGATTGTGAGAGGGAGTGATGGAGTGAGTGATGGATGGAGGGCACTGTCAGTGTAGTGGTGGAGTCGGTGACCCCTGGTGGATGGGTGGGTGACCCTTGGTGGGTAAGTGGGTGGGCTGGTGGGTGGGTGGGTGGATCGATCGTTGTCTGGGTGAACTAGGCCGGGTCGGGTCAACAAACGGCCGCTGCTGCTGCTGCCGTGCTGACCCCCTCCCCCCGCTCCTGTTCCTGTTGCTCCTGTTTTACTTGGATCTGTTGCTACTGCTGTAACTGTTCCTGTTGTTGTTTTTTTAGTTACTCTAGCTGCTGCAGCTACAGCTGCTGTTTCTGTTCCTGCGTTTGCTCTCCTGTTTTTTCCTGTTCCCTTTCCTACCGCTGCTCCTGTTTCCATGACTTGTTGCAACCTGTTACCTTTCTTTACTGTTATCTTTTATTGACACATTGAAAAAGTACAGCACCTGCTACCTTGACTGGTACAACACCTGTTACCTTGATAAGTACAACACCTGCTACTTTACTGGTACAACACCTGCTACCTTGACTGGTACAACACCTGTTACCTTGATAAGTACAACACCTGCTACTTTAACTGGTACAACACCTGCTACCTTGACTGGTACAACACCTGCTACCTTGATAAGTACAACACCTGCTACTTTAACTGGTACAACACCTGCTACCTTGACTGGTACAACACCTGCTACCTTGATAAGTACAACACCTGCTACTTTGACTGGTACAACACCTGCTACCTTTACTGGTACAACACCTGCTACCTTGGCTGGTACAACACCTGCTACCTTGACTGGTACAACACCTGCTACCTTTACTGGTACAACACCTGCTACCTTGGCTGGTACAACACCTGCTACCTTGGCTGGTACAACACCTGCTACCTTGGCTGGTACAACACCTGCTACCTTTACTGGTACAACACCTGCTACCTTGGCTGGTACAACACCTGCTACCTTGGCTGGTACAACACCTGCTACCTTTACTGGTACAACACCTGCTACCTTGGCTGGTACAACACCTGCTACCTTGGCTGGTACAACACCTGCTACCTTTACTGGTACAACACCTGCTACCTTGGCTGGTACAACACCTGCTACCTTTACTGGTACAACACCTGCTACCTTTACTGGTACAACACCTGCTACCTTGGCTGGTACAACACCTGCTACCTTGACTGGTACAACACCTGCTACCTTTACTGGTACAACACCTGCTACCTTTACTGGTACAACACCTGCTACCTTGGCTGGTACAACACCTGCTACCTTTACTGGTACAACACCTGCTACCTTGGCTGGTACAACACCTGCTACCTTTACTGGTACAACACCTGCTACCTTGGCTGGTACAACACCTGCTACCTTGGCTGGTACAACACCTGCTACCTTGGCTGGTACAACACCTGCTACCTTTACTGGTACAACACCTGCTACCTTGGCTGGTACAACACCTGCTACCTTGGCTGGTACAACACCTGGCTACCCTGACAGGTACAACACTTGGCTGATCACCTTCTATCAAGACTGAGGGACTGATCACCTTCTATCAAGACTGAGGGACTGATCACCTTCTATCAAGACTGAGGGACTGATCACCTTCTATCAAGACTGAGGGACTGATCACCTTCTATCAAGATCTGAGGGACTGATCACCTTCTTTTCAAAACTGAGGGACTGATAAACCTTCTATCAAGACTGAGGACTGATCACCTTCTATCAAGACTGAGGGACTGATCACCTTCTATCAAGACTGAGGGACTGATCACCTTCTATCAAGACTGAGGGACTGATCACCTATCAAGACTGAGGGACTGATCACCTTCTATCAAGACTGAGAGACTGATCACCTTCTATCAAGACTGAGAGACTGATCACCTTCTATCAAGACTGAGGGACTGATCACCTTCTATCAAGACTGAGGGACTGATCACCTTCTATCAAGACTGAGGGACTGATCACCTTCTATCAAGACTGAGAGACTGATCACCTTCTATCAAGACTGAGAGACTGATCACCTTCTATCAAGACTGAGAGACTGATCACCTTCTATCAAGACTGAGGGACTGATCACCTTCTATCAAGACTGAGGGACTGATCACCTTCTATCAAGACTGAGGGACTGATCACCTTCTATCAAGACTGAGGGACTGATCACCTTCTATCAAGACTGAGGGACTGATCACCTTCTATCAAGACTGAGAGACTGATCACCTTCTATCAAGACTGAGGGACTGATCACCTTCTATCAAGACTGAGGGACTGATCACCTTCTATCAAGACTGAGGGACTGATCACCTTCTATCAAAACTGAGAGACTGATCACCTTCTATCAAGACTGAGGGACTGATCACCTTCTATCAAGACTGAGAGACTGATCACCTTCTATCAAGACTGAGGACTGATCACCTTCTATCAAGACTGAGGGACTGATCACCTTCTATCAAGACTGAGGGACTGATCACCTTCTATCAAGACTGAGGGACTGATCACCTTCTATCAAAACTGAGGGACTGATCACCTTCTATCAAGACTGAGGGACTGATCACCTTCTATCAAGACTGAGGGACTGATCACCTTCTATCAAACTGAGGGACTGATCACCTTCTATCAAGACTGAGGGACTGATCACCTTCTATCAAAACTGAGGGACTGATCACCTTCTATCAAGACTGAGGGACTGATCACCTTCTATCAAGACTGGGGGACTGATCACCTTCTATCAAGACTGAGGGACTGATCACCTTCTATCAAGACTGAGGGACTGATCACCTATCAAGACTGAGGGACTGATCACCTATCAAGACTGAGGGACTGATCACCTTCTATCAAGACTGAGAGACTGATCACCTTCTTCAAGACTGAGGACTGATCACCTTCTTCAAAACTGAGGGACTGTCACCTTCTATCAAGACTGAGGGACTGATCACCTTCTATCAAAACTGAGGGACTGATCACCTTCTATCAAGACTGAGGGACTGATCACCTTCTATCAAGACTGAGGGACTGATCACCTTCTATCAGTCTGAGGGACTGATCACCTTCTATCAGACTGAGGACTTGATCACCTATCAAGACTGAGGGACTGATCACCTATCAAGACTGAGGGACTGATCACCTTCTATCAAGACTGAGGGACTGATCACCTTCTATCAAGACTGAGGGACTGATCACCTATCAAGACTGAGGGACTGATCACCTTCTATCAAGACTGAGAGACTGATCACCTTCTATCAAGACTGAGAGACTGATCACCTTCTATCAAGACTGAGGGACTGATCACCTTCTATCAAGACTGAGGGACTGATCACCTTCTATCAAGACTGAGGGACTGATCACCTTCTATCAAGACTGAGAGACTGATCACCTTCTATGAAGACTGAGAGACTGATCACCTTTTATCAGTGCTGTCTCTGTCCAGTACTGTCTCTCTCTGTTCAGTACTGTCTCTCTCTGTTCAGTACTGTCTCTGTTCAGTACTGTCTCTCTGTTCAGTACTGTCTCTCTCTGTTCAGTACTGTCTCTCTGTTCAGTACTGTCTCTGTTCAGTACTGTCTCTCTCTCTGTTCAGTACTGTCTCTCTCTGTTCAGTACTGTCTCTGTTCAGTACTGTCTCTCTGTTCAGTACTGTCTCTCTCTGTTCAGTAGTCTCTCTTCAGTACTGTCTCTCTGTTCAGTACTGCCTCTCTCTGTTCAGTACTGTCTCTGTTCAGTACTGTCTCTCTGTTCAGTACTGTCTCTCTGTTCAGTACTGCCTCTCTCTGTTCAGTACTGTCTCTGTTCAGTACTGTCTCTCTGTTCAGTACTGTCTCTCTTCAGTACTGTCTCTCTGTTCAGTACTGTCTCTCTCTCTCTCCAGTACTCTCAGTCCAGTACTGTCTCTCTCTCTCAAGTACTGTCTCACTGTCCAGTACTCTCTGTCCAGTACTGTCTCTCTCCAGTACCATCTCTCTCTGTCCAGTACTGTCTGTCCAGTAGTCTCTCTCCCGTACTGTCTCTCTGTCCAGTACTGTCTCTGTCCAGTACGCTCTCTCTGTCCAGTACTGTCTCTCTGTCCAGTACTCTCTCTCTGTCCAGTACTGTCTCTGTCCAGTACGCTCTCTCTGTCCAGTACTGTCTCTCTGTCCAGTACTGTCTATCTGAGCAGTGATCTCTGTCCAGTAGTTTCTGTCCAGTAGTCTCTCTCCAGTAATGCCTCTCTCTGTCCAATACTATCTCTCTCTGTCCAGTATTGTTTCTCTCTGTCCAGTACTATTTCTCTCTGTCCAGTACTCTCTGTTCAGTACTTTCTGTCAAGTACTGTGTCTCTCTGTCCAGTACTGTCTCTCTCCAGTACTGTCTCTTTCTCCAATACTGTCCCTCTGTCCAGTACTCCCTGTCCAGAACTGTCTCTTTCCAGTACTGTCTCTCTCCAGTACTGTCTCCCTTTCCAGTACTGTCTCTCTGTCCAGTATTCTCTCTCCAGTACTGTCTCTCTCTCTCTCTCTCCAGTACTGTCTCTGTCCAATACTCTCTTCAGTACTGTCTCTGTCCAATACTCTCTCCAGTACTGTGTCTCTCTGTCCAGTGCTGTCTCTCTCCAGTACTGTCTCTTTCTCCAATACTGTCCCTCTGTCCAGTACTCCCTGTCCAAAACTGTCTCTTTCCAGTACTGTCTCTCTCCAGTACTGTCTCCCTTTCCAGTACTGTCTCTCTGTCCAGTACTGTCTCTGTCCAATACTCTCTCTATCCAGTACTGTCTCTGTCCAATACTCTCTTCAGTACTGTCTCTGTCCAATACTCTCTCCAGTACTGTGTCTCTCTGTCCAGTACTCTCTCTCTCTCCAGTACTGTCTCTGTCCAATACTCTCTCTATCCAGTACTGTCTCTGTCCAATACTCTCTTCAGTACTGTCTCTGTCCAATACTCTCTTCAGTACTGTCTCTGTCCAATACTCTCTCCAGTACTGTGTCTCTCTGTCCAGTACTGTCTCTCTCCAGTACTGTCTCTTTCTCCAATACTGTCCCTCTGTCCAGTACTCCCTGTCCAGAACTGTCTCTTTCCAGTACTGTCTCTCTCCAGTACTCTCTCTCTCTCCAGTACTGTCTCTGTCCAATACTCTATCCAGTACTGTCTCTGTCCAATACTCTCTCCAGTACTGTCTCTCTGTCCAGTACTGTTTCTCTCTGTCCAGTAATCTTTGTCCAGTGCTGTCTCTGTCCAATATTCTCCGTCCAGTACTGCCTTTCTCTGTCCAGTACTGTTTCTCTGAGCAGTGATATCTGTCCAGTACTGTTTCTCTCTGTCCAGTACTCTCTGTTCAGTAGTTTCTGTCCAGTACTGTGTCTCTCTGTCCAGTACTGTGTCTCTCTGTCCAGTACTGTGTCTCTCTGTCCAGTACTGTGTCTCTCTGTCCAGTACTGTGTCTCTGGCACTGTCTTTGTGTGCCAGAGAAGTGCACAACATACTGTTTACAGGCACACCATAATGACTCTTCAGACAGACTTGTTTCAATGTCTGGCACTTGTGAGAAATGGCACTTACACACCTCTTTCTTACTCACACGAGACACAGCTTCAAGAGTGGGTATGACAAGGTGCGAGAGAGCACACGTCAGTAATGCCAGTGAAACGATACTAAGAGATGGAGTGAGGAGCCGAGACTCGACCCCCACCAAACACTACTGAGTGAGTGCAGCACCTTTGATACACCTCTGAGGTCTTTCCAGAGTTTCCCTTCTCCCGCAGTCCAGTCCTGGGCCAGGCTCGTCTGGTGCTAGCCTAGTCAACCAGACTGTTGCTGTTACTGGCCCGCTGACCCACACATCCACCACAGCCTGGTTGATCTGACACCTGATGAAGATACTTGACCAGTTTCCTCCTGCAGACTTCTACAAATTGCAAGTTAGAAACTGGAGTTGAGGAAGAAGAGGCAGTGATGAGCGAGGAGTGGAGGCACCAGAGCCGCCCTGGGAGGCAAGTCACACTCAGGGCAACAATAACAAGTGCAGTGCTCCCTGAGGGGTTGTAAGTGGTGAGCAACGAAGGAGGGAGCAGAAGTGGAGCTCATGATGAGAGAGTTGTGGAAGCTTCAAAAGTGACACACTTCCTCACTCACTACACATTGTTTTCATATTATATAATCAACATTAAAAATTTTAATGTCAGAACTGATCTCAATTATGATTTTGGAGCAGTGAGTTAATGTATGAGAGAGAGAGAGGGGGGGAGGGAGGTAAGAATGAATGGGAGAGTGTTGGAACTCGGGGATGAGGTTGATATCCTTGGGGTGAAATCTAATTACAAACTAACTTTGAAGAACCACGTTATAAATCTTGCAAACAAGGTGGCCAGGAAGCTTAGAGCACTTAGACGTATCTCACATCTACTTGACAGTACAGGTTGCAAAACTGTGCGAGGCACAAGTACGCTCATACTTTGAGTATGCTCCACTTTCTTGGACTGTCTGTCCTCCGTCTCATCTGCGACTTCTGGACAGAACAGAGAACAGAGCAAGGTGACTTATCTCTCGCGTGGACCCAGCCTGGACAGATGTCATTTCAGCAGAGCCTTCAACACCAGAGAGATGCGAGTGGCCTTACTGTTATGTACAAGACCAATGTTGTTAAGGTACCACACTTGTCTCCATTTTGTGATCAGCCAGAAGACAGCTTCTACACTTCAAGACGGGCAGCAAACACCAACTACATCTGAGATCATTCACTCCTAGAATGAACCGAGTTTGGATTATCTTCGTACAGCACAAAGACATCGATGAAATAAATATAACTGACTAAATGAAATCGCTGAGCCATATATGACTCCAACTTCATGCTCTTCCCAAGTTATATGTCTCATAAAAAGTCTTTGAAATGAGTTGAGGCAGTAACAGTTCTCAGCTTGTATACGAAGATGCAAACTCGAACTTAATCCTGTAAATACTCTTGTGTGTGTGTGTGTGGGAGAGAGAGAGAGAGAGAGAGAGAGAGAGAGATCATAGAGTGAGGGGAACGTTATAGGTGAGAGCTAACAGGAGTGGACACACACACACACACATACATACACACACACAACACACACACACACACACACACACACACACACACACACACACACACACACACAAACACACGCACGCACACAGACGCGCGCGCGCGCATGGAGCAAGACGTGACCCAGTAGCAACCAGTGAAGAGGGGGGCCAGGAGCTATGGCTCGACCCCTGCAACCACAACTAGGTGAGCACCACCATCTAGCAGCCTTCACCTCATCGTATAAGGTTCACTTTTTAACTCTTGTGTATCTCTGTATCTCCCCATCACTTCCCAGGTAACTCCCCCCTCCCTCCCTCCCTCCCTCCCTCCCTCCCTCCGCCTGAGGAACACCCATCCCTAGGTATCCTTCCCCTCCCCCTCGGTCAGGAGATGTGAGAGAGGGGTCAGACGGCAGCAGGGGGGGAGGGGAGGAGAAATAGGAGTAGAGGGAAGGGGGAGGGGAGGGGAGGGGAGGGGAGGGCAGGAGCAGTCCTGACATTATTGACGTCCCACTTGACCTTTCATGACCTCTGTGAAAGAGTTTAGAGGAGCAGTGCAAGAAGAGCCTCACCCACCCTACCTTAATGAAGGTAGAAGGGAGGGAGGGAATGAGGGAGAGGGGGAGGCTAGGAGTGGCAGGTAATGGAGAGAGAAAGAAGGAGAGAGAGAAAGGTGAGAGGGAGGAGAGTGATAATGAAGATGAGTAACGAAAGTTAGAGAAAGTGAAGTGGGAGAGAAGGGAGGAGGTGGTGGGGGAACGTGGGGGTGGTGGGGGAACGTGGGGGTGGTGGGGGACGTGGGGTGGGTGGGGGGACGGGTGGGGGGTGGTGGGGGTGTGTAGGGAGTGGTGGGGTGGTAGGAAGTGGTGGGAGTGGTAGGGAGTGGTGGGAGTGGTAGGGAGTGGTGGGGGTGGTAGGGAGTGGTGGGGTGGTAGGGGTAGTGGGGATTGTAGGGGAGGGGGTGGTGGAAGGTCTCAATGAGTGATGCGGAAGTCTAAGATAAAGGAGAGGAGGGTGAGGGGAGAGAGGTGAGGGTGAGGGGAGAGAAGTGAGGGTGAGGGGAGAGAGGTGAGGGTGAGGGGAGAGAGGTGAGGGTGAGGGGCCAGAGGTGAGGGTGAGAGGTGAGGTTGAGAGGAGAGAGGTGAGGGGAGAGAAGTGAGGGTGAGGGGAGAAAGGTGAGGGTGAGGGGAGAGAGGCGAGGGAGAGAGGTGAGAGTGAGAGGAGAGAGGTGAGGGTGAGGGGCGAGAGCAGTTGTTGATGGACCTTGACACATCAAGACCAGTGAAACCTGACAAGTTGTCACCACGGGGTCTGCAAGAAGCACGAGACTAACTAGCAGAGTTCCTCAACTATCGGTATTAGGACCATTACCTTTTCTATTTCATTTAAATGATATTCCAATCTACCTACCTGGAGAGTATTCCAGGGATCAAGACCCCAGCGGCCCGGCCCATGACTAGATGGGACTGACTCAGATAGATCCTTGTTTGCTGATGATGGAAAACAAAAACAGATGAGGGTAAGGAAAGACTCCAAAGGGATCTGGACAAATTGCAACCTAATAAACGCAAGGTCATGAAGACTTGGGTAGGGACAAGAAAACAGGAAATGGGGAAGACTAGGGAGACAAGAGGCTGCAGACGCCATTCACAGAGAACGACTTCGGGGTAAACCTGGAGTATACGTGGGGAGGGTTTCGGGGGCCAACGCCCCCGCGGCCCCGGTCTGTGACCAGGCCTCATGGTGAGAATAAGTGTCCAGAATATCGCAGAGGCTCACCTCAGCCAAGAAACTTCTGCAAGCAATGCTGGTCTGGCAAGTCTAAGAGCAGCCTTCAGGAATCTCAACAAAAAGTCATTCAGGGCTCTTTATACAACATGCGTCAGGGCCATCTTGGAGTATACAACACGAGTATAGAACCTGTACATGAGAAAGCAGGTTAAGAAAGTAAAGATAGTGCAGAAGTATGCAACAAGTCTTGTTCTTGACCTAAAGGACATCAGTTACAAGGAGACACTAACCGAAGTCCACCTAACCATATTCTAGGACACACATACACACACTTAATACCGGCCAGCAAAGAGGCGGGGCCGAGAGCTATGACTCGACCCCTGCAACCACAAATAGGTGAGTATACACACACACTCATTAAGGACCTCGGGGTGAGTACTGCACCGAGCATATCACCAGAGGCGCATGTCAACCAAATAACTGCTGCAGTAAATGCGCTTCTGGAAATTCTAAGATTAACGTTTAGATATGTATGGAGTCATTCACGACACTGTACACCGTGTACGTCAGACACATATTGGAGAAAGTGCAAAGGTTTGCAACGAGACTAGTCCCGGAGCTAAGGGGTATGTCTTATGAGGAGAGGTTAAGAGAACTCAACGTGATGACACTGGAGGACAGGACCAGGGGTGATATGATAACAACGTACAAAATGTTGAGAGAAATTGACAGGGTGTTTAGGGACAGATGGTTTAAGAAATGAGAAACAGGAACATGAGGACACAGATGGAAGTTGAAAACTCAGATGAGTCATAGGGATGTTAGGTAGTATTTCTTCAGCTTAAGAGCTATCAGGAAGTGGAACGGCCCGGAGAGTGAAGTGGTAGACGCAGGACCCATATATAGCTTTAAGAAGAGGTACGATAAGGATCTTGAAGTGAAGAGAGAGTGGACTTAATAGCCACTAGCGGGGGACCAGGAGCGGGTGGACTTTATAGTCACATCGGGACCAGGAGCTGTGAATCGACCTCTGCAACCATATATAGGTGAATACATATAGGTGAGTACCACTGTACCAGCCCCCATGTAGGACGTCATCTATCGCCCCTCCCCTTCCCACACCCTCTCCCCTCCAAACTCCACACACGCCCACCCCTCCCCTTCACACCTAACTAATCTAGTATAAAAAAACCTACACACAACCCCTCTCCCCCACTACCCTACACACAACCCCTCTCCCCCACTACCCTACACAACCCCTCTCCCCCACTACCCTACAGACAATCTCAGTAGTACCGGTTATCTCAGTAGTACCAGTTACCAGTAACCAGTTACTACTGAGATAACTGGTACTACTGAGAACAACCCATCCCCCACCACCCACTACCTTACACACAACCCCTCTCTTCCACAACTCTACACACAACCCCTCTCCTCCACAACTCTACACACAACCCCTCTCCTCCACAACTCTACACACAACCCCTCTCCTCCACAACTCTACACACAACCCCTCTCCTCCACAACTCTACACACAACCCCTCTCCACCAGTACCCTACACACTAACCAGTCTAAAGATGGACAATCCAAACAATTTTTCATGAATGAGCCTCAAAACCCTGCCAATGTATGCCAAATTTATGACATAACCCTAACTCCAATAGACTTGACATAACCCTAACTCCACTAGATTTTGAGAAAGCCATCGACGACATGCCCATGCACTCAGCCCCAGGCCCCAGACTCGTGGAACTCGGTGTTCATTAAGAACTGCAAGAAAACTCTTTCACGGGCCCTAAGTATGCTATGGAGGAGCTTAGACACAGGCGAGATTCACTAAAAGCAACATAAAGGCACTCCATAAAGGTGGCAGCAAAGCAGTAGCTAAGAACAATAGACCAATAGCTTTAACGTCCCGCATCATAAAAATATTTGAAAGAGTTCTAAGAAGCAGGATAGCAAACCACCTGGACTCCCAAAAATTGCACAACACAGGGCAATATGGTTCCAGAGCAGGTCGCTCCTGCCTTTCGCAACTGCTAGACCACTATGATATGGTCCTAGATGCACTGGAAAACGAACAGAATGCAGATGTAGTATACACAGATTTTGCAAAAGGCTTTGACAAGTGCGACCATGGTGTAATAGCACAAAATGCGTGCTAAAGGGATAACTGGCAAAGTAGGCAGATGGATCTTCAACTTTCTAACCAATCGCACACGAAGAGTAGTAGTAAACAGAGATAATCAGATGCTGCCATAGTGAAGAGCTCTGTCCCACAAGGCACAGTACTCGCACCTATCCTGTTCCTTATTCTCATATCAGACACAGACAGAGATGTAAACCATAGCACTGTATCATCCTTTGCAGACGATACTAGGATCAGCATGAGAGTGTCATCCATTGAGGACACAGCAAAGCTCCAAGAAGATATAAACCAAGTTTTCCAATGGGTAACAGAGAACAATATGATGTTCAATGAAGACAAATTCCAACTATTCCGTTATGGAAAACTGGAGGAAATAATAACCAGGACTGAGTATACTACAAACTCTAAACACACAACAGAGCGGAAAAGTAATGTGAAGGACCTGGGAGTGGTAATGTCCGAAGACCTCACCTTCAAGGACCACAACAATGCCACTATCACATCTGCGAGGAAACTGATAGGATGGATAATGAGAACATTCAAGACAAGGGATGCCAAGCCAGTGATGATCCTTTTTAAATCACTTGTTCTCTCTAGGCTGGAATACTGCTGTACATTAACATCTCCATTCAAGGCAGGTGAAACTGCAGATCTAGAGAATGTACAGAGAACCTTTACTGCATGTATAAGTTCCATCAACACCTTAACTACTGGGAGCGCCTGGAAGCACTTGACTTGTACTCACTGAAGCGCAGGCAAGAGATATATCATAATGTACACCTGGAAGATTCTGGAGGGACTGGTCCCTAATATGCACACAGCAATCACTCTGTACGAAAGCAAAAGACTTGGCAGGCGATGCAACATACCCCCAGTGAAAAGTAGGGGCGTCACTGGTACACTAAGAGAAAACGAAATAAGTGTCCGGGGCCCAAGACTTCAACAGCCTCCCACCAGCCATAAGGGGCATTACCAGTAGACCCCTGGTTGTCTTCAAGAGGGAGCTGTGGGCTGTGGTTCGTACGTTGGATTGCGTGCGGCCAGCAGTAACAGCCTCGTTGATCAGGCCCTGATCCACCGGGAGGCCCGGTCGTGCACCGGGCTGCAGGGGCGTTGATCCCCCGGAATACCCTCAAGGTAGACAACCCCTCTCCTTCACAACCCTGCACACAACCCTCTCTCCACCACTATACACACAACCCCTCTCCTCCACAACCCTATACACAACCCTTCTCCAACACTACTCTACACACACCCCTCTCCACCATTACCCCACACACAACCCCTTTCCACCACTACCATACACACACCCCCTCTCCAACACTACACACAACCCCTCTCCACCACTACCCTACACACAACCCCTCTCCAACACTACACACAACCTCTCCAACACTACACAAAACCCCTCTCCAACACTACCCTACATACAACCCCTCTCCAACACTATCCTACACACAACCCCTCTCCAACACTACCCTACATACAACCCCTCTCCAACACTACCCTACATACAACCCGTGTCCAACACTATCCTACACACAACCCCTCTCCAACACTACCCTACATACAACCCCTCTCCAACACTACCCTACATACAACCCCTCTCCAACACTATCCTACATACAACCCGTCTCCAACACTACCCTACACACAACCCCTCTCCAACACTACCCTACATACAACCCCTCTCCAACACTACTCTACATACAACCCCTCTCCAACACTATCCTACATACAACCCCTCTCCAACACTATCCTACACACAACCCCTCTCCAACACTATCCTACATACAACCCCTCTTCAACACTACCCTACATACAACCCCTCTCCAACACTATCCTACACACAACCCCTCTCCAACACTACCCTACATACAACCCCTCTCCAACACTATCCTACATACAACCCCTCTCCAACACTACCCTACATACAACCCTCTCCAACACTACCCTACACACAACCCCTCTCCAACACTACCCTACATACAACCCCTCTCCAACACTACTCTACATACAACCCCTCTCCAACACTATCCTACATACAACCCCTCTCCAACACTATCCTACACACAACCCCTCTCCAACACTACCCTACATACAACCCCTCTCAACACTACCCTACATACAACCCCTCTCCAACACTATCCTACACACAACCCCTCTCCAACACTACCCTACATACAACCCCTTCCAACACTATCCTACATACAACCCCTCTCCAACACTACCCTACATACAACCCCTCTCCAACACTATCCTACATACAACCCCTCCAACACTATCCTACATACAACCCGTCTCCAACACTACCCTACACACAACCCCTCTCCAACACTACCCTACATACAACCCCTCTCCAACACTACATACAACCCCTCTCCAACACTATCCTACATACAACCCCTCTCCAACACTATCCTACACACAACCCCTCTCCAACACTACCTACATACAACCCCTTCTTCAACACTATCCTACATACAACCCCTCTCCAACACTATCCTACATACAACCCTCTCCAACACAATCCTACATACAACCTCTCCAAAACTATCCTACACACAACCCTCTCCAACACTACCCTACATACAACCCTCTCCAACACTACCCTACATACAACCCCTCTCCAGCACTACCCTACATACAATCCGTCTCCAACACTACCCTACATACAACCCGTCTCCAACACTATCCTACATACAACCCGTCTCTCAACACTATCCTACATACAACCCTCTCCAACACTATCCTACATACAACCCGTCTCCAACACTATCCTACATACAACCCTCTCCAACACTATCCTACATACAACCCGTCTCCAACACTATCCTACATACAACCCGTCTCCAACACTACCTACATACAACTCCTCTCCACACTATCCTACATACAACCCGTCTCCAACACTACCCTACATACAACCCCTCTCCAACACTACCCTACATACAACCCGTCTCCAACACTACCCTACATACAACCCGTCTCCAACACTATCCTACATACAACCCGTCTCCAACACTACCCTACATACAACCCGTCTCCAACACTTATCCTACATACAACCCGTCTCCAACACTACCCTACATACAACCCGTCTCCAACACTACCCTACATACAACCCGTCTCCAACACTATCCTATATACAACTCCCCTCCAACACTATCCTACATACAACCCGTCTCCAACACTATCCTACATACAACTCCTCTCCAACACTATCCTACATACAACCCGTCTCCAACACTACCCTACATCAACCCCCTCTCCAACACTACCCTACATACAACCCGTCTCCAACACTACCCTACATACAACCCGTCTCCAACACTACCCTACATACAACCCGTCTCCAACACTACCCTACATACAACCCGTCTCCAACACTATCCTACATACAACTCCTCTCCAACACTATCCTACATACAACCCGTCTCCAACACTATCCTACATACAACCCGTCTCCAACACTATCCTACATACAACTCCTCTCCAACACTATCCTACATACAACCCATCTCCAACACTATCCTACATACAACCCTCTCCAACACTACCCTACATACAACCCGTCTCCAACACTACCCTACATACAACCCGTCTCCAACACTATCCTACATACAACCCGTCTCCGACACTATCCTACATACAACTCCTCTACAACACTATCCTACATACAACCCGTCTCCAACACTATCCTACATACAACCCGTCTCCAACACTATCCTACATACAACTCCTCTACCAACACTATCCTACATACAACCCGTCTCCAACACTATCCTACATACAACCCCTCTCCAACACTACCCTACATACAACCCGTCTCCAACACTACCTACATACAACCCTCTCCAACACTATCCTACATACAACCCGTCTCCAACACTATCCTACATACAACCCGTCTCCAACACTATCCTACATACAACCCGTCTCCAACACTATCCTACATACAACCCGTCTCCAACACTACCCTACATACAACCTGTCTCCAACACTATCCTACATACAACCCGTCTCCAACACTATCCTACATACAACCCCTCTCCAACACTATCCTACATACAACCCGTCTCCAACACTATCCTACATACAACCCTCTCCAACACTATCCTACATACAACCCCTCTCCAACACTACCTACATACAACCCCTCTCCAACACTATCCTACATACAACCCGTCTCCAACACTACCCTACATACAACCCTGTCTCCAACACTATCCTACATACAACTCCGTCTCCAACACTATCCTACATACAACCCTCTCCAACACTATCCTACATACAACCCGTCTCCAACACTATCCTACATACAACCCTCTCCAACACTATCCTACATACAACCCTTCTCCAACACTACCTACATACAACCCCTCTCCAACACTATCCTACATACAACCCTCTCCAACACTATCCCTACATACAACCCGTCTCCACACTACCTACATACAACTCCGTCTCCAACACTATCCTACATACAACCCTCTCAACACTACCCTACATACAACCCTCTCCAACACTATCCTACATACAACCCTCTCCAACACTACCCTACATACAACCCTCTCCAACACTATCCTACATACAACCCGTCTCCAACACTATCCTACATACAACCTCCTCTCCAACACTATCCTACATACAACCCTCTCCAACACTATCCTACATACAACCCGTCTCCAACACTATCCTACATACAACTCCTCTCCAACACTATCCTACATACAACTCCTCTCCAACACTATCCTACATACAACTCCTCTCCAACACTAATCTACATACAACCCTCTCTCCAACACTATCCTACATACAACTCCTCTCCAACACATATCCTACATACAACCGTCTCTCAACACTATCCTTACATACAACTCCTTCCAACACTATCCTCCATACAACTCGCTCTCCAACACTATCCTACATACAACTCTCCAACCTACCTACATACAACCCGTCTCCAACACTATCCTACATACAACCCGTCTCCTCCCTTCCGCTCCCCAACATATACGGTGACGTCATGCATTATAAACAAGAGTCAAGTAGAGTGTGACCCCAAGTGACCTCTGACCCCCACCATCACCACCTCCCCCCCTCTCCCTCCAACCATCCATCTACCAGGATACATTAATACTTGTCCTGGCAGAGTGAATATATGGTATCAGTACGACAGGTTGGTAAGATACCTGTGTAACAGTTAGGTATCTTTATTACGAAATGTTTCGCCTGCACAGCAGGCTTCTTCAGTCGAGTACTGAAGAGTGAGCAGAAGTAGTAGAGATGTAAAGGCGACGTCACCAGACGTAAATTTGAGGTGGTCAGTCCCTCAGCCTGGAGAAGAGTTTCGCTCATGAGTAAAACTCTTCTCCAGGCTGAGGGACTGACCACCTCAAAACTACATCTTCAAGGGTGATGGACTGGTGACGTCGTCTTTACATCTCTACTACTTCTCACTCTTCTGTACTCGACTGCAGAAGCCTGCTGTGTAGGTGAAACGTTTCGTAATAAAGATACCTAACTGTTACACATATCTTTACTTATCAACAAGTGTAGCCAAACGGGAGGTGAAGAAAATTATCTCCTGTAGTTACCCTGGAGCACAAATGTTGGTGTCAGGAGCACAGGTCCAGTGCACTTGCTGGGTACCTGATGTCCAGTGCACTTGCTGGGTACCTGATGTCCAGTGCACTTGCTGGGTACCTGATGTCCAGTGCACTTGCTGGGTACCTGATGTCCAGTGCACTTGCTGGGTACCTGATGTCCAGTGCACTTGCTGGGTAACTCATGTCCAGTGCACTTGCTGGGTACCTGATGTCCAGTGCACTTGCTGGGTACCTGATGTCCAGTGCACTTGCTGGGTACCTGATGTCCAGTGCACTTGCTGGGTACCTGATGTCCAGTGCACTTGCTGGGTACCTGATGTCCAGTGCACTTGCTGGGTACCTGATGTCCAGTGCACTTGCTGGGTACCTGATGTCCAGTGCACTTGCTGGGTACCTGATGTCCAGTGCACTTGCTGGGTACCTGATGTCCAGTGCACTTGCTGGGTACCTGATGTCCAGTGCACTTGCTGGGTACCTGATGTCCAGTGCACTTGCTGGGTACCTGATGTCCAGTGCACTTGCTGGGTACCTGATGTCCAGTGCACTTGCTGGGTACCTGATGGCCAGTGCACTTGCTGGGTACCTAATGTCCAGTGCACTTGCTGGGTACCTGATGTCCAGTGCACTTGCTGGGTAACTCATGTCCAGTGCACTTGCTGGGTACCTGATGTCCAGTGCACTTGCTGGGTACCTGATGTCCAGTGCACTTGCTGGGTACCTGATGTCCAGTGCACTTGCTGGGTACCTGATGTCCAGTGCACTTGCTGGGTACCTAATGTCCAGTGCACTTGCTGGGTACCTGATGTCCAGTGCACTTGCTGGGTACCTGATGTCCAGTGCACTTGCTGGGTACCTGATGTCCAGTGCACTTGCTGGGTACCTGATGTCTGAAGAATGGTGGCGTACTGGACTAAGACGTTGACAATTTAGCTTCCCGCGAGACTGCCTAAATAACTAGAGTTCAATCCCCGGCTGGCTGCAATATTGGTATTTGCTTATATATATGTAGTGCCGAATAGGTAAAACTTGCGATTTTGGCCTAAATAGCAACGCTCTTCTTGCCGAATAAGGCAAGCGAAAATTTGTGTATGTAATAATTTCGCAAAAGTCATTCTGAACATAACGAAAAAATATATTTCATTGTGTTTGTTTATTATTAAATTATTGTAAATTTATCTCAAATATATTTAACTGGACTAGGCTGAATTAAATTGTGCTTGTTATAATAAGGTTAGGTAAGTTTTCTAAGGTTCTTTTGGTACACAATTATTAATTTTTAAATTAACATAAATGAATAAAACTTATCTGTAAACGTAAGATGCAATCTTCTGAATCAGGAGCGACTTAATTTGTATGAGTTCTGCTAATTGACAAAATTTACATTCGCACGACATCATAAATAATATATTATATTAGTTGTATATATGTATTATGTTATATATTTAGTCAATATAGTAACTTGGATTGCTAAATACAACCTCTGGTCTTGCATAAGGCAAGCACGACTAAGGATTGCAATTTGGTATGTAATACATAATGCAAAATAGTATTTCTAAACGTATAGAAAATATTTCATTGGTTAGTTGTAGATAGATTCTTGCTAATTTATCAAATTATACTGCTAGTGATGGCTCGTATAAAATAGGTATGTTCATGAATGGTCATGCAATTGTATACAATTATATTAATACTAATATATATTGAGTATAAAGTTTAAAAGACTATTTGGTTCTAATTGCCAAGTTATCACCTTCCAGACTCAATTAATAATAATTAATGATGTAATTTAAGATTTGAATATTATTATGACAATACATCTGCGGGTCTTAGTCCGGCATGTTGTCAATAGACATTCAGATGTGCAATAGTTGTGAGAAGGCACACAGAACAACTGACACTAGAATTCATAGTTATCAGCTATTTGGGGCAGGAGCGAGCTATCCAAAGACCTTTGTCTATATTGCCAAGTTAGTTGTGAGGCAGGCGCGCACCATCCAAGCCATGTGATAGATGAGTCAATTTGTATCATGTTTCTATTCGTGTAGGTAAAATCCATGCACTTTGCCATATGCCAGTTAGATTGTAGAGCAGGAAGGACTATCCTAGACATTCATAGTGGTACATATTGAGACAGGCGGAGGCATCCAAGACCATGTCCATAGTGGTCCAGTAGTTGTGAGAGGCAGGAGCGACCATCCAAGACCATGTCATAGTGGTCCAGTAGTTGTGAGAGGCAGGAGCGACCATCCAAAGACCTAGTTGTACAGAGCGCCACAGACTAGTTGTCAGAGGGCAGGAGCGACCATCCAAGACCATGTCATAGTGGTCCAGTAGTTGTGAGAGGCAGGAGCGACCATCCAAGACCGATGCATAGTGTCCAGTAGTTGTGAGAGGCAGGAGCGACCATCCAAGACCATGCATAGTGGTCCAGTAGTTGTGAGAGGCAGGAGCGACCATCCAAGACCATGTCATAGTGGTCCAGTAGTTGTGAGAGGCAGGAGCGACCATCCAAGACCATGCCATAGTGGTCCAGTAGTTGTGAGAGGCAGGAGCGACCATCCAAGACCAGTAGTTGTGAGAGGCAGGAGCGACCATCCAAGACCAGTAGTTGTGAGAGGCAGGAGCGACCATCCAAGACCATGCCATAGTGGTCCAGTAGTTGTGAGAGGCAGGAGCGACCATCCAAGACCATGTCATAGTGGTCCAGTAGTTGTGAGAGGCAGGAGCGACCATCCAAGACCATGCCATAGTGGTCCAGTAGTTGTGAGAGGCAGGAGCGACCATCCAAGACCAGTAGTTGTGAGAGGCAGGAGCGACCATCCAAGACCATGCCATAGTGGTCCAGTAGTTGTGAGAGGCAGGAGCGACCATCCAAGACCATGCCATAGTGGTCCAGTAGTTGTGAGAGGCAGGAGCGACCATCCAAGACCAGTAGTTGTGAGAGGCAGGAGCGACCATCCAAGACCATGCCATAGTGGTCCAGTAGTTGTGAGAGGCAGGAGCGACCATCCAAGACCAGTAGTTGTGAGAGGCAGGAGCGACCATCCAAGACCAGTAGTTGTGAGAGGCAGGAACGACCATCCAAGACCAGTGGTATGTGGAGGCAGGAGAATCGACCATGCCAAGGCCAGTAGTTGTGAGAGGCAGGAGCGACCATCCAAGACCATGTCAAGTGGCCAGTAGTTGAGAGCAGGAACGACATCAAACCAGATAGTATGTGGAGGCAGGAGCGACCATCCAAGACCATGCCATAGTGGTCCAGTAGTTGTGAGAGGCAGGAGCGACCATCCAAGACCATGCCATAGTGGTCCAGTAGTTGTGAGAGGCAGGAGCGACCATCCAAGACCATGCCATAGTGGTCCAGTAGTTGTGAGAGGCAGGAGCGACCATCCAAGACCAGTAGTTTCTAGTGGAGGCAGGACGACCTCAACTCCAAGTGGTCCAGTAGTTGTGAGAGGCAGGACGACCATCCAGACCATCATAGTGGTCCAGTAGTTGTGAGAGGCGGAGCGACCACAAGACCATCCAAATCCAGTAGTTGTGAGAGGCAGGAACGACCATCCAACACCAGTAGTTGTGAGAGGCAGGAACGACCATCCAACACCAGTGTAGTAGTTGTGAGAGGCAGGAACGACCATCCAACACCAGTAGTTGTGAGAGGCAGGAACGACCATCCAACACCAGTAGTTGTGAGAGGCAGGAACGACCATCCAACACCAGTAGTTGTGAGAGGCAGGAACGACCATCCAACATCCAGTAGTTGTGAGAGGCAGGACGACCATCCAACACCAGTAGTTTGTGAGAGGCAGGAACGACCATCCAACACCAGTAGTTGTGAGAGGCAGGAACGACCATCCAAACCAGTAGTTGTGAGAGGCAGGAACGACCATCCAACACCAGTAGTTGTGAGAGGCAGAACGACCATCCAACACCAGTAGTTGTGAGAGGCAGGAACGACCATCCAACACCAGTAGTTGTGAGAGGCAGGAACGACCATCCAACACCAGTAGTTGTGAGAGGCAGGAACGACCATCCAACACCAGTAGTTGTGAGAGGCAGGAACGACCATCCAACACCAGTAGTTGTGAGAGGCAGGAACGACCATCCAACACCAGTAGTTGTGAGAGGCAGGAACGACCATCCAACACCAGTAGTTGTGAGAGGCAGGAACGACCATCCAACACCAGTAGTTGTGAGAGGCAGGAACGACCATCCAACACCAGTAGTTGTGAGAGGCAGGAACGACCATCCAACTACCAGTAGTTGTGAGGCAGGAACGACCATCCAACACCAGTAGTTGTGAGAGGCAGGAACGACCATCCAACACCAGTAGTTGTGAGAGGCAGGAACGACCATCCAACACCAGTAGTTGTGAGAGGCAGGAACGACCATCCAACACCAGTAGTTGTGAGAGGCAGGAACGACCATCCAACACCAGTAGTTGTGAGAGGCAGGAACGACCATCCAACACCAGTAGTTGTGAGAGGCAGGAACGACCATCCAACACCAGTAGTTGTGAGAGGCAGGAACGACCATCCAACACCAGTAGTTGTGAGAGGCAGGAACGACCATCCAACACCAGTAGTTGTGAGAGGCAGGAACAACCATCCAACACCAGTAGTTGTGAGAGGCAGGAACGACCATCCAACACCAGTAGTTGTGAGAGGCAGGAACGACCATCCAAGACCAGTAGTTGTGAGAGGCAGGAACGACCATCCAACACCAGTAGTTGTGAGAGGCAGGAACGACCATCCAACACCAGTAGTTGTGAGGCAGGAACGACCATCCAACACCAGTAGTTGTGAGAGGCAGGAACGACCATCCAACACCAGTAGTTGTGAGGCAGGAACGACCATCCAACACCAGTAGTTGTGAGAGGCAGGAACGACCATCCAACACCAGTAGTTGTGAGAGGCAGGAACGACCATCCAACACCAGTAGTTGTGAGAGGCAGGAACGACCTGCTTTAAACCCAAGTTGCCCTGAGTTGTGTACTTGGTGTGTTCCATGTTATTAACAGTGTTGCTTCTTAAGACTCTCAAAGATTTTGATAATGTGAGACGTCAGTATTATTGATCTATGGATTCTTGTGACTGTTTTACTGCCACTTTAGTACACTGGGGCGACATCAGTGGTTTTTAATGACCATGACGCACGTCTGTGTCCACATTCCATCTCCATGGTATATTTAACACACCTGACTGTTTTCTTTTTTTCAATTTTCGACAAATACGGGGTTACAGAAACCTAGGCCTATATACATTATACATGTACTTGTAAAAATAATAATTATTATTATTATTATTAAGCCTGGAGCAGAGAGCATCGGCCTAAATATTAATGTCTCCCTCGAAATCTACTGGTATTAACATTACGTCATATATTATTGAAATGACAGCAGAGTTTTCATTCTCATTCTTGTAGAATTCTTTTGTATTGTCAATCATTAGTTTAACTAGAGTCTGCCAACACATGTTGTATTATCAATATTTCATCCATTTTTAACAGTCATCAGTTTTCTCTTCACTGACCAAGGCAACAGTAACACGTCTTACATATAAAAATGAGCATTTTTTCAGTTTCAATAATGTAATTTTATTGTCTGTGTCTCGCTTTGGCTCTGTGAGACGTGTCTACTTCATGTTCGGAATTTTTTCTAAGTCGAGTTTCGTTTTTGTTTTTCACAAAGTTTGCAGCCACTGAGAGGTTCTGTGATTCTTCTCCTTCACTTGTAGAAGGCGCGTCGCTCTCTTTCTAGTGTGTGTGTGTGTGTGTGTGTGTGTGTGTCCAAGACCAGTCTCACTATAGATCTAAACTTCATTCAAATTGTGGTTCAAATTCGTTATTTGACAACACCTACATGTGATGTTCATGATGGTAGTGATATTGGTGGTGGTGGTAGTGGTGGTGATGGTGGTAGTGGTGTACATGGTGGTGGTAGTGGCGGTGGTGATGACGGTGGTGGTGACGGTGGTGGTGGTACCACAGGTTGGTGTAGGTGACCTTCCAGGTGAGGCTGTATGACCCTGGGGGACGGGCGGGTCACCTTCACCTGGTCAGGTTTTTGTCTTCACCTGGTCACCCTCCCCCCCTCACATGGTTTCCATCACGTGGTCACTCCTCCACTTAAACTACATCCCAACCCCTCACACTTATATAATATAATATAATATATATATATATATATATATATATATATATATATATATATATATATATATATATATATATATATATATATATATATATATTACAAACGTTATCTGTCATTCCAAGCAGGATTCGAATCTGCATCAAAGTACGCAGTTCTTAGCCACATAGCCTGACGCCAGATAAGTATAGGCGGTCATTCCCACAACCCGGAGCAACCGAGCTGTTACTGCTGGCCGCGCATAATCAAACGTACGAACCACAGCCAGCTGGTCAGGTATTGACTTTAAGTGTCTGTCCTGCCAGGGGTCTTGAAGACAGCCAGGGGTCTTGAAGATACTCAGGGGGTCTTAAAGATACTCAGGGGGCCTTTAAGACAGCCAGGGGTCTTGAAGACAGCCAGGGGTCTTGAAGATAGCTAGGGGTCTTATTAGTAATCCCCCATATGTATGCTGGGAGACAGTTGAACAGTCTTGGGCCCCTGACGTAATGTCAGACGTTTTTTTTGATTACAGGTTTGTCAGCCCATATGATTTGAAGCAGCAGTGGCAGCCATATATACAAAGTCTGTGCTCAATATTACTACTAGTACACCCAGAAATTTAACTAGTATTTAAGTTTTTAGTAAACAGAAATGTAGTACCATCTCAGTAATACGGTAGAGAAGAGGAAGGATCTTACTCAGGGTCTTCAAGACCACGAGGGTAGAGTCTTACTCAGGGTCTTCAAGACCACGAGAGTAGGGTCTTACTCAGGGTCTTCAAGACCACGAGGTAGGGTCTTACTCGGTCTTAAAGACCACGAGGGTAGGTCTTAGTCGGGGTCTTCCAGACCACGAGGTAGAGTCTTACTCAGGTCTTCAGACCACGAGAGTAGGGTCTTACTCAGGTCTTCAAGCCCACGAGGGTGGGGTCTTACTCAGGGTCTTCAAGCCACGAGGTAGGTCTTATCAGAGGTCTTCAAGACCACGAGGGGTCTTACTCAGGGTCTTCAAGACCACGAGAGTGGGTCTTACTCAGGGTCTTCAAGACCACGAGGAGGGTCTTACTCAGGGTCTTCAAGACCACGAGGTAGGGTCTTACTCAGGTCTTCAAGACCGGGGGTAGGGTCTTACTCAGTCTTCAACCACGAGGGTAGGGTCTTATCAGGGTCTTACAAGACCACGAGGGTAGGTCTTACTCAGGGTCTTCAAGACCACGAGGGTAGGTCTACTAGGGTCTTCAAGACCACGAGGTAGGTCTTACTCAGGTCTTCAAGACCACGAGGGTAGGGTCTTATCAGGGTCTTCAAGACCACAGGAGTAGAGTCTTACTCAGGTCTTCAAGACCACGAGGGTAATCTACTCAGGGTCTTCAAGACCACGAGGGTAGGGTCTTACTCAGGGTCTTCAAGACCACGAGGGTAGGATCTTACTCAGGGTCTTCAAGACCACGAGGGTAGGGTCTTACTCAGGGTCTTCAAGACCACGAGGGTGGAGTCTTACTCAGGGTCTTCAAGACCACGAGGGTAGAGTCTTACTCAGGGTCTTCAAGACCACGAGGGTAGGGTCTTACTCATGGTCTTCAAGACCACGAGGGTAGGGTCTTACTCAGGGTCTTCAAGACCACGAGGGTAGGGTCTTACTCAGGGTCTTCAAGACCACGAGGGTAGGGTCTTACTCAGGGTCTTCAAGACCACGAGGGTAGGGTCTTACTCAGGGTCTTCAAGACCACGAGGGTAGAGTCTTACTCAGGGTCTTCAAGACCACGAGGGTAATCTTACTCAGGGTCTTCAAGACCACGAGGGTAGGGTCTTACTCAGGGTCTTCAAGACCACGAGGGTAGGATCTTACTCAGGGTCTTCAAGACCACGAGGGTAGGATCTTACTCAGGGTCTTCACGACCACGAGGGTAGGGTCTTACTCAGGGTCTTCAAGACCACGAGGGTAGAGTCTTACTCAGGGTCTTCAAGACCACGAGGGTAAGTCTTACTCAGGGTCTTCAAGACCACGAGGGTAGGGTCTTACTCATGGTCTTCAAGACCACGAGGGTAGGGTCTTACTCAGGGTCTTCAAGACCACGAGGGTAGGGTCTTACTCAGGGTCTTCAAGACCACGAGGGTAAGGTCTTACTCAGGGTCTTCAAGACCACGAGGGTAGAGTCTTACTCAGGGTCTTCAAGACCACGAGGGTAATCTTACTCAGGGTCTTCAAGACCACGAGGGTAGGGTCTTACTCAGGGTCTTCAAGACCACGAGGGTAGGATCTTACTCAGGGTCTTCAAGACCACGAGGGTAGGGTCTTACTCAGGGTCTTCAAGACCACGAGGGTAGGGTCTTACTCAGGGTCTTCAAGACCACGAGGGTAGGGTCATACTCAGGGTCTTCAAGACCACGAGGGTAGGATCTTACTCAGGGTCTTCACGACCACGAGGGTAGGGTCTTACTCAGGGTCTTCAAGACCACGAGGGTAGGGTCTTACTCAGGGTCTTCAAGACCACGAGGGTAGGATCTTACTCAGGGTCTTCAAGACCACGAGAGTAGGGTCTTACTCAGGGTCTTCAAGAACACGAGGATAGGGTCTTACTCAGGGTCTTCAAGACCACGAGGGTAGGATCTTACTCAGGGTCTTCAAGACCACGAGAGTAGGGTCTTACTCAGGGTGTTCAAGACCACGAGAGTAGTCTTACTCAGGGTCTTCAATACCACGAGGGTAGGCTCTTACTCAGGGTTTTCAAGACCACGAGGGTAGGCTCTTACTCAGGGTTTTCAAGACCACGAGGGTAGGCTCTTACTCAGGGTCTTCAAGACCACGAGGGTAAGCACTTACTCAGGGTTTTCAAGACCACGAGGGTAGGCTCTTACTCAGGGTCTTCAAGACCACGAGGGTAGGCTCTTACTCAGGGTTTTCAAGACCACGAGGGTAGGCTCTTACTCAGGGTTTTCAAGACCACGAGGGTAGGCTCTTACTCAGGGTTTTCAAGACCACGAGGGTAGGCTCTTACTCAGGATCTTCAAGACCACGAGGGTACTCTCTTACTCAGGGTTTTCAAGACCACGAGGGTAGGCTTTACTCAGGGTCTTCAAGACCACGAGGGTAGGCTCTTACTCAGGGTTTTCAAGACCACGAGGGTAGGCTCTTACTCAGGGTTTTCAAGACCACGAGGGTAGGCTCTTACGCAGAGTTCTAGAGAACACGAGGGTAGAGTCTTACTCAGGGTCTTCAAGAATACGAGGGTAGGGTCTTACTCAGGGTCTTCAAGACCACGAGGGTAGGCTCTTACTCAGGGTCTTCAAGACCACGAGGGTAGGGTCTTACTCAGGGTCTTCAAGACCACGAGAGTAGGGTCTTACTCAGGGTCTTCAAGACCACGAGGGTAGGCTCTTACTCAGGGCTTCAAGACCACGAGGGTAGGGTCTTACTCAGGGCAAGACCACGAGGGTAGGCTCTTACTCAGGGTCTTCAAGACCACGAGGGTAGGGTCTTACTCAGGGTCTTCAAGACCACGAGAGTAGGGTCTTACTCAGAGTCTTCAAGACCTCGAGGGTAGGGTCTTACTCAGGGTTTTCAAGACCACGAGAGTAGGGTCATACTCAGGGTTCTAGAGAACACGAGGGTAGAGTCTTACTCTGGGTCTTCAAGAATACGAGAGTAGGGTCTTACTCAGGGTCTTCAAGACCACGAGAGTAGGATCTTACTCAGGGTCTTCAAGACCACGAGGGTAGGGTCTTACTCAGGGTCTTCAAGACCACGAGAGTAGGTCTTACTCAGGTCTTCAGACCACGAAGTAGGTCTTACTCAGGGTCTTCAAGACCACGAGAGTAGGGTCTTACTCAGGGTCTTCAAGACCACGAGGGAAGGGTCTTACTCAGGGTCTTCAAGACCACGAGGGTCTTACTCAGGGTCTTCAAGACCACGAGGGTAGTCTTACTCAGGGTCTTCAAGACCACGAGGGTAGAGTCTTACTCAGGGTTCTTCAAGACCACGAGGGTAGTCTTACTCAGGGCCTTCAAGACCACGAGGGTAGGGTCTTACTCAGGGTCTTCAAGACCACGAGGGTAGGGTCTTACTCAGGGTCTTAAAGACCACGAGGGTAATCTTACTCAGGGTCTTCAAGACCACGAGGGTAGGTCTTACTCAGGGTCTTCAAGACCACGAGGGTAGGGTCTTACTCAAGGTCTTCAAGACCACGAGGGTAGGGTCTTACTCAGGGTCTTCAAGACCACGAGGGTAGTCTTACTCAGGGTCTTCAAGACCACGAGGGTAGGCTCTTACTCAGGGTCTTCAAGACCACGAGGGTAGGGTCTTACTCAGGGTCTTCAAGACCACGAGCGTAGTCTTACTCAGGGTCTTCAAGACCACGAATGTAGAGTCTTACTCAGGGTCTTCAAGACCAGGAGGGTAATCTTAATCAGGATCTTCAAGACCACGAGGGTAGGGTCTTACTCAGGGTCTTCAAGACCACGAGGGTAGGTTCTTACTCAGGGTCTTCAAGACCACGCGAGTAGGGTCTTACTCAGGGTCTTAAAGACCACGAGCTTAATCTTACTCAGGGTCTTCAAGACCACGAGGGTAGGGTCTTACTCAGGGTCTTCAAGACCACGAGGGTAGGGTCTTACTCAGGGTCATCAAGACCACGAGGGTAGGGTCTTACTCAGGGTCTTCAAGACCACGAGGGTAGGGTCTTACTCAGGGTGTTCAAGACCACGAGGGTAGTCTTACTCAGGGTCTTCAAGACCACGATTGTAGGGTCTTACTCAGGGTCTTCAAGACCACGAGGGTAGGGTCTTACTCAGGGTCTTCAAGACCACGAGGGTAGTCTTACTCAGGGTCTGCAAGACCACGAGGGTAGAGTCTTACTCAGGGTTCTTCAAGACCACGAGGGTAGTCTTACTCAGAGCCTTCAAGACCACGAGGGTAGGGTCTTACTCAGGGTCTTCAAGACCACGAGGGTAGGGTCTTACTCAGGGTCTTAAAGACCACGAGGGTAATCTTACTCAGGGTCTTCAAGACCACGAGGGTAGGGTCTTACCCAGGGTCTTCAAGACCACGAGGGTAGGGTCTTACTCAGGGTCTTAAAGACCACGAGAGTAGGGTCTTACTCAGGGTCCTATAGCTATGTCACAAGGAAACACAGAGGGAAGGAACTGGCAATATCCTAGCAGGAGGACACAGAGAGGGAGGGGGGACTCCTACAATAGGGGATGGGAGGGGGAGGGGGAGGGTGTGGGACAGACGGACACACACCTAATACTCACTTCCTTTACTATCGTCTCCTGGGGAAGGCGGCGGGCTCTCCTTCAGGGGGTGATGGGGGCTTTCCATCGTCATCTGGTAAGGACTTGAGGCGGGCCGGGACCCACTGGCACACACTCGGCTCAAGGGTCAACTCCACCTTGACCTCTCTAGCAACTTACACAGCTTAGCAGCGTCCCGGACGGTGGTGTAGAAGGTAGAAGTAGCGGCGGAGAGGGCGTCCAGGGGGCAGCGGAGAGAGCGTCCAGGGGGCGGCGGAGAGGGGCGTCCAGGGGGCGGCGGAGAGGAGCGTCCAGGGGACTGACTAGTCAAGGTTCACCGGGTTTGAGCTTGGGAGGGAGGGAAGGAGGGAGGGAGGACGGGAACAAGTCTACGGCACCATCACACCTGTTGAAGAAGCAGAAGAAAACAACAACATTAGCAGGCCGCCAACACCAGTTTTCTTGGCGCTAACAAACACTTCCATTATTAAACATCCCAGGAGGAGGAACCTTAACTGCTTCACACAGTTTGTCTCCTTCCAATACACAAATAACTCGCACATAGGAGGAGATGACGACGACGTTACGGTCCGACTTGGACCATTTACAAAGTTTTCTTTGGTATTTTCCTCGTAAGTCAGGAACGTCTAATCCGCTCAGTTTGACACTCTCAGCGCTGGTGCACACTTTAGCTACGGTAGGAGACGATTCTTGGTATTATTGTCATGTACAGCTGACCTATGACCAGAGTTGTTGAACACATTCTCAGCATCCTGGAAAGACTGAGAAACATTCTCAGCATCTTGGAACGACTGAGAAACATTCTCAGCATCCTGGAACGACTGAGAAACATTCTCAACATCTTAGAACGACTGAGAAACATTTTCAGCATCCTGGAACGACTAAGAAACATTATCAAAATCCTGGAATTACTGGGGAACATTTCGCCAGTCAGTAGCTTCCTCAGTCCCATACAGAGAAGAATGATGGAAGATTAGGTATCCTTCAGCTATAATACAGGTAAACGTCAGGTATACTTCAGGTATACTACAGGTAAACTTCAGATATACTAGAGGTAAACTTAAGGTATACTTCAGGTATCCTTCAGGTATACATCTGGCATCCTTCAGGTATATTTCAGGTATGCATCTGGTATCCTTCAAGTATATTTCAGGTATATATCAGGTATACGTCAGGTACGAGGTATTCTATGAGGGATGATGCCTCATAAAGGATGCTAGTATCTGTGGAGAGTGAAAAGGTGGAGCAAAGGTAGGGAGAAGAGGGAGGGGTAGGGAGAAAGGAAAAGTAGGGGGAAGAGGGAGGGACAGGGAGAGGGCAAGTGAGAGAAGCCAGGGGAACGGGGAAGGAGACGGTGAGGGGGTGAGAGGAAGGAAGGAGGGGGAGGGAGAAATTAAGGTGAAGGAGGCAAGAGAGCTGCCAGGAGGTAGTGGTTACCTGCTGTTTCCTGTGATGACTTCCGCTCTGTGATAGTCTCACTGCTGGCCATCACCAGGAGGGGAGGGGGAGGGGTGCAAGGGTAAGGAGGTGCAACAGTGGAAGGGGGAGCAGAAGAGGAAGAGGGGAGTGGGAGTAACAGCTGGACAATACTAGCATTATCAGCATCAACCACCACTACCACCACTACTACCACCACCACCACTATTACCACCACCACTACCACCACCACCACTACCACCACAACTACCACCACCACCACTACTACTACCACCACCACCACTACCACCACCATTACTACTACCACCACCACTACCACCACCACCACTAAACCCCCACCACCACTACCACCACCACTACCACCAGAACCATCACCACCACTACCACCACCACTACCACCACCACTACCACCAGAAAACCATCACCCCACTACCACCCCACCATTACCACCACCCTCACCACTACCACCACTACTACCACCACCACCATTACCACCCACATTACCACCACCACTACCACCATAAACCCCTACCACCACAACTACCACCACCACCACTACTACTACCACCACCACCACTACCACTACCACCCCCACTACCACCACCCCCCACCACTACCACCACCACCATACCACCACTACCACCACCACTACCACCACCACTACCACCACCCATTATCACCCACCACTACCCCCACACCCCCCCACACCACCACACTACCACCCACCACTACCACCAAACCCCTACCACCACCATTACCACCACAACCTACCACCACCACTACCACCACCACTAAACCACCACTACTACCACTACCACCACCACTACCACCACCACCGCTACCACCACCACCACTACCACCACCACTACCACCACCACCCACCACCACCCCCCTACCACCACCACAAACCCCCACCACTACCCCCACCACCACCACTACCACCACCACCACCACTACCACCACCACCACTACCATCACCACTACCACCACCACTACTACCACCACCACCACACCCCCACCACCACCACCACCACTACCACCACCGCCACTACACCACCACACCATCACCACTACCCACCACCCCACTACCACCACCACTACCACCACCACACCACCACCACTCCACCACCCCACCACCACCCCTACCACCACCACCACCACCATCACCACTACCACCACCAACTACCACCACCACTACCACCACTGCCACCACCACTACCACCACCACCACTACCACCACCACTACCACCACCCAAACCCCACTACCACCCCCACCACCACCACTACCACCACCACTACCACCCTGCCACCACCACTACCACCACCACCACTACCACCACCACCACTACCACCACCCCACCACCACCACCACCACCACCACCACTACCACCACCACCACTACCACCACTACCACCACCACTACCACCACCACACCACTACCACCACCACTACCACCACCACCACCCCTACCACCACCACTACCACCACCACTACCACCACCCCCACACCACCACTACCACCACCACTACCACCACCACTACCACCACCACTACCACCACCACTACCACCACCACTACCACCACCACTACCACCACCACTACCACCACCACTACCACCACCACTACCACCATTCACCAGCAGTTAAAATAGATGACTGAGAGATAACCAGGTGTTACTGTACACAGTGTTACGTAAAATATAAAGAACTGTCAAAGTCTGTAATGTTGTAGCACATCCTGTGGATGGTAGTGGCTAGTTTACTGTGTTGTAGCACATCCTGTGGATGGTAGTGGCTAGTTTACTGTGCACTACACATCCTGTGGAGGGGAGTGGGCTGTTTACTGTGTTGTAGCACATCCTGTGGATGGTAGTGGCTAGTTTACTGTGTTGTAGCACATCCTGTGGATGGTAGTGGCTAGTTTACTGTGTTGTAGCACATCCTGTGGATGGTAGTGGCTAGTTTACTGTGTTGTAGCACATCCTGTGGATGGTAGTGGCTAGTTTACTGTGTTGTAGCACATCCTGTGGATGGTAGTGGCTAGTTTACTGTGCACTACACATCCTGTGGATGGTAGTGGCTAGTTTACTGTGCACTACACATCCTGTGGATGGTAGTGGCTAGTTTACTGTGTTGTAGCACATCCTGTGGATGGTAGTGGCTAGTTTACTGTGCACTACACATCCTGTGGATGGTAAAGTAACAACATATGGATACACAATAGGTCCAAGAACTAGGAACCAAAAGGGTAAGCTGGAATACATCTAGATTTATATATACAATTGTCTTATCTGTTGCAAGCAAATTCAGGATATTTGCTTAACATTCCCTGTATTTTATTTTTCATTAATAAAATACCTTGACCTCGGTAGTAGCTTGGTAGACAGCAACCACCCAGGGAGGTACTACCGTCCTGTGGTAGTAGCTTGGTAGACAGCAACCACCCAGGGTGGTACTACCGTCCTGCGGTAGTAGCTGGTAGACAGCAACCACCCAGGGAGGTACTACCGTCCTGCGGTAGTAGCTTGGTAGACAGCAACCACCCAGGGAGGTACTACCGTCCTGCGGTAGTAGCTTTTGGGAGCAGCAACCACCCAGGGAGGTACTACCCTCCTGTGGTAGTAGCTTGGTAGGACGCAAATACCCAGGGAGGTACTTCCGCCTGCGGTAGTAGCTGGTAGACAGCAACCCTCCAGGGAGGTTACTACCGTCCTGCGGTAGTAGCTTGGTAGACAGCAACCACCCAGGGAGGTACTACCGTCCTGCGGAGTAGTGGGAGACAGCAACCACCCAGGGAGGTACTACCGTCCTGCGGTAGTAGCTTGGGTAGACAGGGAACCACCCAGGAGGTACTACCGTTCCTGTGGTAGTAGCTTTGGGAGACCCGCAACTACCCAGGGAGGTACTACCGTCCTGCGGTAGTAGCTGGTAGACAGCAACCATCCAGGGAGGTACTACCCTCCGCGGTAGTAGTTGGTAGACAGCAAACCCCAGGGGGGTACTACCGTCCTGTGGTAGTAGCTTGGTAGACAGCAACTACCCAGGGAGGTACTACCGTCCTGCGGTAGTAGCTGGTAGACAGCAACCATCCAGGGAGGTACTACCGTCCTGCGGTAGTAGCTTGGTAGACAGCAACCACCCAGGGAGGTACTACCGTCCTGTGGTAGTAGCTTGGTAGACAGCAACTACCCAGGGAGGTACTACCGTCCTGCGGTAGTAGCTGGTAGACAGCAACCATCCAGGGAGGTATACTGTCCTGCGGAGTGCTTGGTAGACAGCAACCACCCAGGGGGGTACTCCGTCCTGTGGTAGTAGCTTGGTAGACAGCAACTACCCCGGGAGGTACTACCGTCCTCGGTAGTAGCTTGGTAGACAGCAACCATCCAGGGAGGTACTACCGT
The DNA here is from genome assembly GCF_026875155.1 of Cherax quadricarinatus. Classification (NCBI taxonomy): domain Eukaryota; kingdom Metazoa; phylum Arthropoda; class Malacostraca; order Decapoda; family Parastacidae; genus Cherax; species Cherax quadricarinatus. The sequence goes on along the minus strand of NC_069409.1, from coordinate 51,783,957 downwards.
CCTGCGGTAGTAGCTTGGTAGACAGCAACCACCCAGGGAGGTACTACCGTCCTGTGGTAGTAGCTTGGTAGACAGCAAAACCCCCCAGGGAGGTACTACCGTCCTGCGGTAGTAGCTTGGTAGACAGTAACCACCCAGGTAGGTACTACCGTCCTGCGGTAGTAGCTTGGTAGACAGCCCCCACCCAGGGGGGTACTACCGTCCTGCGGGTAGTAGCTGGTAGACAGCAACTACCCAAGGAGGTACTACCGTCCTGCGGTAGTAGCTGGTAGACAGCAACCATCCAGGGAGGTACTACCGTCCTGCGGTAGTAGCTTGGTAGACAGCAACCACCCAGGGAGGTACTACCGTCCTGTGGTAGTAGCTTGGTAGACAGCAACTACCCAGGGAGGTACTACCGTCCTGCGGTAGTAGCTGGTAGACAGCAACCATCCAGGGAGGTACTACCGTCCTGCGGTAGTAGCTTGGTAGACAGCAACCACCCAGGGAGGTACTACCGTCCTGTGGTAGTAGCTTGGTAGACAGCAACTACCCAGGGAGGTACTACCGTCCTGCGGTAGTAGCTTGGTAGACAGCAACCATCCAGGAGGTACTACCGTCCTGCGTAGTAGCTTGGTAGACAGCAACCCCCAGGGAGGTACTACCGTCCTGTGGTAGTAGCTTGGTAGACAGCAACCACCCAGGGAGGTACTACCGTCCTGCGGTAGTAGCTTGGTAGACAGTAACCACCCGGGAGGTACTACCGTCCTGCGGTAGTAGCTTGGTAGACAGCAACCACCAGGGAGGCACTACCGTCCTGCGGTAGTAGCTTGGTAGACAGCAACCACCCAGGGAGGTACTACCGTCCTGCGGTAGTAGCTTGGTAGACAGCAACCACCCAGGGAGGCACTACCGTCCTGCGGTAGTAGCTTGGTAGACAGCAACCACCCAGGGAGGTACTACCGTCCTGTGGTAGTAGCTTGGTAGACAGCAACCACCCAGGGAGGTACTACCGTCCTGCGGTAGTAGCTTGGTAGACAGCAACCACCCAGGGAGGTACTACCGTCCTGCGGTAGTAGCCTGGTAGACAGCAACCACCCAGGGAGGTACTACCGTCCTGCGGTAGTAGCTTGGTAGACAGCAACCACCCAGGGAGGTACTACCGTCCTGCGGTAGTAGCTTGGTAGACAGCAACCACCCAGGGAGGTACTACCGTCCTGCGGTAGTAGCTTGGTAGACAGCAACCACCCAGGGAGGTACTACCGTCCTGCGGTAGTAGCTTTGGGAGACAAGCAACCACCCAGGGGGGTACTACCGTCCTGCTGTAGTTTAATTGGTAGATAAAAACCACCCGGGAGGTACTACCGTCCTGCGGTAGTAGCTTGGTAGACAGCAACCACCCAGGGAGGTACTACCGTCCTGCGGTAGTAAGTTGGTAGACAGTAACCACCCAGGGAGGTACTACCGTCCTGCGGTAGTAGCTTGGTAGACAGTAACCAACCCAGGGAGGTACTACCGTCCTGGGTAGTAGCTTGTAGACAGCAACCACCCAGGGAGGTACTACCGTCCTGCGGTAGTAGCTTGGTAGACAGTAACCACCCAGGGAGGTACTACCGTCCTGCGGTAGTAGCTTGGTAGACAGCAACCACCCAGGGAGGTACTACCGTCCTGCGGTAGTAGCTTGGTAGACAGAAACCACCCAGGGAGGCACTACCGTCCTGTGGTAGTAGCTTGGTAGACAGTAACCACCCATGGAGGTACTACCGTCCTGCGGTAGTTGCTTGGTAGACAGCAACCCCCCAGGGAGGGATTACCGGGCCTGCGGTAGTAGCTTGGTAGAAAAGTAACCACCCAGGGAGGTACTACCGTCCTGCGGGGAGTAGCTTGGTAGACAAACAACCCCCCAGGGAGGTACTACCGTCCTGCGGTAGTAGCTTGGTAGACAGCAACCACCCAGGGAGGCACTACCGTCCTGCGGTAGTAGCTTGGTAGACAGCAACCACCCAGTTAGGTACTACCGTCCTGCAGTAGTAGCTTGGTAGACAGTAACCACCCAGGGAGGTACTACCGTCCTGCGGTAGTAGCTTGGTAGACAGCAACCACCCAGGGTAGTACTACCGTCCTGCGGTAGTAGCTTTGTAGACAGCAACCACCCAGGGTGGTACTACCGTCCTGCGGTAGTAGCCTGGTAGACAGCAACCACCCAGGGAGGTACTACCGTCCTGCGGTAGTAGCTTGGTAGACAGAAACCACCGAGGGAGGCACTACCGTCCTGTGGTAGTAGCCTGGTAGACAGCAACCACCCAGGGAGGTACTACCGTCCTGCGGTAGTAGCTTGGTAGACAGCAACCACCCAGGGAGGCACTACCGTCCTGCGGTAGTAGCTTGGTAGACAGCAACCACCCAGGTAGGTACTACCGACCTGCGGTAGTAGCTTTGTAGATAGCAACCACCCAGGGAGGTACTACCGACCTGCGGTAGTAGCTTTGTAGACAGCAACCACCCAGGGGGGTACTAAACCCTCCTGCGGTAGTAGCTTTGGGAGACAGCAACCACCCAGGGAGGCACTACCGTCCTGCGGTAGTAGCTTGGTAGACAACAACCACCCAGGGAGGTACTATCGTCCTGCGGTAGTAGCTTGGTAGACAGCAACCACCCAGGGAGGCACTACCGTCCTGCGGTAGTAGCTTGGTAGACAGCAACCACTCAGGGAGGCACTACCGTCCTGCGGTAGTAGCTTGGTAGACAGCAACCACCCAGGGGGTACTACCGTCCTGCGGTAGTAGCTTGGTAGACAGCAACCACCCCGGGAGGCAAATACCGTCCTGCGGTAGTAGCTTGGTAGAAAGCAACCCCCCCAGGGAGGGTACTACCGTCCTGTGGTAGTAGCTTGTAACAGCAACCACCCCGGAGGTACTACCGTCCTGCGGTAGTAGCTTGGTAGCCCGCAACCACCCCGGGGGGTACTATCGTCCTGCGGGAGTAGCTTGGTAGACAGCAACCACCCAGGGAGGTACTACCGTCCTGTGGTAGTAGCTTGGTAGACAGCAACCACCCAGGTAGGTACTACCGTCCTGCGGTAGTAGCTTGGTAGACAGCAACCACCCAGGGAGGCAATACCATCCTGCGGTAGTAGCTTGGTAGACAGCAATCACCCAGGGAGGTACTAAACCGTCCTGCGTTAGTAGCTCGGTAGACAGCAACCACCCAGGTAGGTACTACCGTCCTGCGGTAGTAGCTTGGTAGACAGCAACCACCCAGGGAGGTACTACCGTTCTGCGGTAGTAGCTTGGTAGACAGAACCACCCGGGGAAATACTAACCGTCCTGCGGTAGTAGCTTGGTAGACAGCAACCACCCAGGGAAGTACTACCTTCCTGTGGTAGTAGCTTGGTAGACAGCAACCGCCCAAGGGGGTACAACCGTCCTGTGGTAGCAGGTTGGTAGACAGCAACCGCCCAAGGGGGTACAACCGTCCTGTGGTAGTAGGTTGGTAGACAGCAACCACCCAGGAGGTACATCCGTCCTGTGGTAGCAGGTTGGTACGTCTTGCTACTTCTACTTACACTTAGGTCACACTACACATGCATGTATTGTACAAGCAAATATATACACCCCCCTTTTATTTTATTCTATTTTCTTACTAGTTCTTGTTCTTGTTCATTTCCTCTTATCTCCATGGGGAAGTGGAACATAATTCTTCCTCCATAAACCATGCGTGTTGTAAGAGTCGACTAAAATGCAGGCAGCAAGAGGCTAGTAACCCCTTCTCCAGTATATATTACTGAAGATAAAGGGAAAAATAATTTTTTTTTCTTTTTAATCACTCTGCCTCGGTGGGATATGGCCAGTTCTTGGAAAAAAAAATATCTAGACATATCACATAGGTTATTAAACTGTCTATCTTTATATTCCTCGAGAAGTGGACATAAAGTACATAGTGTTCCAGAAAGTGACCATAAGACTGACCACAAACTTGGCATTTAGTCTGATCATCATCTGAGTGTGTCTGTCACTGCCAGAAGTACTTGTAACCAAGCCTGAGTCTGGCTACTACTAGTGACATATTTAGTGACTGTAACAATTCAGACAACCAAATTAGTGGGAACTCCTAAAGACACATAATTTCAGTGCTGAAAACACAAGAGAGACTAGTTCCACACCTGCACACTGACATAATCCCTTCACAGAAGCTAATGTCATCAGGCAGTGTACAACACTTCCCAATGAGAAGCAACACTGCACTGAATATTCTCAAGTAAGTTCCACAAGCGTAAGAAGTTCAAGACGTTTGAACGTCTTCGCTTCAAACATAAGGGAAAAAATACTGCAGTAACTTTCATCAAGAAAGAACGTGACAAGTTCTTCTAAGAACTTATTGATTAGTCAGGATCTTGTGTTTACGTAGCACTGCACACAGCTAGCAACAACAGTCTGACGAACTAGTCTGAGCCAGGAGATGATAATGCCAGCAACAATCAACAGGTCAACAAGAGGAACAATCAACAGGTCAACAAAAGGAACAATCAACAGGTCAACAAGAGGAACAATCAACAGGTCAACAAGAGGAACAATCAACAGGTGAACTATGGGTAAACACACAAGGTGTGCACTTCTGAGAATGTTTTAATTCTACAGAAATACCAACAAGACTGAGGCAGTGACCACCTTCTATCAAGATTGAGGCAGTGACCACCTTTTATCAAGACTGAGGCAGTGACCACCTTCTATCAAGATTGAGGCAGTGACCACCTTCTATCAAGGCTGAGGCAGTGACCACCTTTTATCAAGATTGAGGCAGTGACCACCTTTTATCAAGACTGAGGCAGTGACCACCTTCTATCAAGACTGAGGCAGTGACCACCTTTTATCAAGACTGAGGCAGTGACCACCTTCTATCAAGATTGAGGCAGTGACCACCTTTTATCAAGACTGAGGCAGTGACCACCTTCTATCAAGATTGAGGCAGTGACCACCTTTTATCAAGACTGAGGCAGTGACCACCTTCTATCAAGGCAGAGGCAGTGACCACCTTCTATCAAGACAGAGGCAGAGGCAGTGACCACCTTTTATCAAGACAGAGGCAGAGGCAGTGACCACCTATCAAAACTGAGGCAGTGACCACCTTCTATCAAGACAGGCAGAGGCAGTGACCACCTCCTATCAAAACTGAGGCAGTGACCACCTTCCATCAAGACTGAGAGTAGTGGAGGGTTGAAGGAGGGTGGTGGAGGGGAGTTGGGTCAGTGGGAGGCAGCGTTGTGGTCAGTGGGTAGTCAGGTGGCACCCACAACCCCGCCCTCAGTGTCACAGTGGTCATGGGTAATGGAGATAACACGTGTCAGTGGGCACCCAGCCCTTGACCGCAGCTTCTTACTAAGTGCGAACCCCACGTGGTTGTGGGCGGAGTGTTGGTGTTTTGGGTCATCAGAGCCGGAAGTACCGCTGCGGTGGGCCCTCCTGCCACCCCTGGCACCACGCTGGTGCCAGCCACACAGGGCCAGGCACTGCCTCACCAAAAGCACTCCACAAATAGCGTCAGTGGTGGTCTCTAGTCATCGATTATGTTTTGTTCCTTGGCTCCCTGACACCCCTGACACCCCCAATACCCCTGATACCCTTGCCACCCATGGCATCCCCACTGCCCGCATCCTTCCACCTGAGTATGTGTGTGTGTATATATGTGTGTACTCACTTATTTGTACTTACCAATTTATGGTTGAGGGTCGATTCACAGCTCCTGGCCCCGCCTCTTCACTGGTCGCCACTAGGTCCCACTCTCTCCCTCCTCCATGACCTTTATCATATCTCTTCTTAAAGCTAAATGTATGGATCATGCCTCCACTACATCAATTGCCAGACTATTCCACCTCTATGACTGAAGAAATACTTCCTAACATCCCTGTGACCCATCTGAGTCTTTAACTCCCAAATGTGACCCCTTGTTGCTGTGTACCATCTCTGGAACATCCTGTCTCTGTCCACCTTGTCAATTCCTCTCAGTATTTTGTATATTATAATGTTCCTCCATCCCTACCCCTCCTGTCATCCAGTGTCGTCAGGTTGATTTCCCTTAACCTCTCCTAGTAGGACATACCTCTTAGCTTTGGCACTAGTCTTGTTGCAAACCTTTGCACTTTCTCTAATTTCTTGACATGCTTGGCTAGGAGTGGGTTCCAAACTGGTGCTGCATACTCCAATATGGGCCTGACGTACACGGTATACAGAGTCTTGAACGATTTCTTACCGAGGTGTCGGAACGCTATTCTTAGGTTTGCTAGTCGCTCGGTATCATACCCCAAGATCGTTTTCCTTGAGTAAGGTTTGCAGTCTTTGGCCCCCCTAGCCTGTACTCTGCGCTTGGTGGGGTTGAACTCCAGGAGCCAGTTGCTTGATCAGGTTTGCAGCCTGTCCAGATCCCTTTGTAGTTCTACCTGATCTCCATCCACTTGAATTCTCCGCATTAGCTTCACATCGTCTACAAACATAGACAACTCTGAATCTATATCTTCCCTCAAGTCATTCACATATACCAGAAAGAGCACCGGTCCAAGGAGTGACCCTTGTGGAACCCCGCTCGTCACAGGTGCCCACTCTGACACCTCGTTACGTATCATCATTCGTTCTTTCCTTCCTGTCAGGTAGGTATTCTCTGATCCGCTGCAGAGAGAGACACAGAGAGAGAGAGAGAGAGAGAGAGAGAGAGAGAGAGAGAGAGAGAGAGAGAGAGAGAGAGAGAGAGAGAGAGAGAGAGAGAGAGAGTGTGTACCTGTAGTGTGCGTGTGTTAGTCATATTTTTTTAAATCTAATATTGGGTTAACAGAAGCAGTATTAGCAGCAGTAACAACAACAGTAGCAACAGCAGAAGCAGTAACAACAGTAACAGCAGCAGTAGTAACAGTAGCAACAAAAGCAACAGGAAGCTTGTTGACACTGCCTTCAACGACACTAAATCCTGGTGGTGGAGGAGGAGGAGGAGGAGGAGGAGGAGGAGGAGGAAGAGAAGGAGGAGGAGGAGGAGGAAGAGGAGGAGGAGGTGGAGGAGGAGGTGGAGGAAGAGGAGGAGGAGGAGGAGGAGGAGGAGGAGGAGGAGGAGGAGGTGGAGGAGGAGGTGAAGGAGGAGGATGAGGAGGTGGAGGAGGAGGAGGAGGAGGTGGAGGAGGAGGATGAGGACGACGACGACGACGAGGTGGTGGAGGAGGAGGAGGAGGAGGTGGAGAAGGTGGAGGAGGAGTTAGAGGAGGAGGAGGAGGAGGTGGAGGATAAAGAGGTGTCAGTGATGGTACCTGAACCAGGTTTCCGGGGGTCAGCGCCCCTGCGGCCCGGTCCCAGACCACACCTCCTGGAGGATCAAGGCCTGATCAACCAGGCTGTTACTGCTGGCCGCACGAAGTCCTACGTACGAGCCAAAGCCCAGCTGGTCAGGTACTGTTGAAGTATTTGTCCAGTTCCTTCTTGAAGTCCACCAGAGATGTGTTGGTAGTCCCTCGTAAGTATGTCTGGTTGATCAGACCCTGATCCACCATGAAGCCTGGTCTAAGACCGGGCCGCCGGGGCGCTGACCCCCGAAACACTCTCCAGGTAAGATTGAGACACTTATGCAACATATGGGAATCTTTATTAAGGAAACGTTTCGCCACACAGTAGCTTTATCAGTCCAATACAAAGTAGAAATGGGTAAGAAGAGGAGGGGTTTGAGGTAATCAGTCCCTCAGCCTGGAGTCGATGTGTTTAGTCCATCAATATTGTAGGAAGTGCAGCAGAGGGCCGGAGAAGTGGTTTATATATTGTAGTGAGGTGAGTGGAAGCAGGAGGAGGCGGGATCATAGTGGAACCTTCCACTAATCTAAGTAGGTCTTCATCCAAAGGTTGGACAAGAATTAAAGAATTTCTTACTGCACTTCTTACAAGACTGATGGACTGAACACATCGACTCCAGGTTGAGGGACTGATTACCTCAAACTCCTCTTCCCCTTTAAACCCCCATTTTTTACTTTGTTTTGGACTGATGAAGCCACTGTGTGGCGAAACGTTTCCTTAATAAAGATTCCCATATGTTGCATGTGTCTCAATCTTCAACTTGTCGATTTTTAAAACCATTTATCACACTCTCCAGGTAAACTCGTCGATTCTTACTCGAGGTATTTAACACTGTCTTCAAAGTGTCTTGTTGTCACGATGCAACAATGACGACAACCAAACCCAGAAGACAACAACAACACAACAACAACAAAAACAACAAACAACAACAACAGCAGCAGAAAGCAGGCAGCAGCACAGCACCACCACCACCACCACCACCACCCCCAAACCACCACCAGCACCCAACCACCACCACCCCGCAGCAGGCAGCACCACCCCACCACCACCACACCACCACCACCACCACCAGCAGCAAGCAAGCACCACCACCCCCCAAACCACACCACACCACCACCAGCAGCACCACCACCACCACCACCACCAGCAGCAGCAGCACCACCACCACCCACCACCAGAAAGCACCCAGCACCACCACCACCACCACCAGCAGCAGCAGCAGCAGCACCACCACCACCACCACACCAGCACAGCAGCAGCACCACCACCACCACCACCAGCAGCAGCACCACCACCACCACCAGCACCACCACCAGAAAACCACCACCAGCACCACCACCAGCACCACCACCAGCAGCAGCAGCACCACCACCACCAGCACCACCAGCACCACCAGCACCCCCCCAAACCCAAACCACCAAGCACCCCCAAACACCACCATCACCCCACCACCACCAGCAGCAGCACCACCACCACCACCACCACACCACCACCCCCAAACCAGCACAGCACCACCACCACCACCACCACCACCACCACCACCCACACCACCACCACCACCACCAGCAGCAGCAGCAGCATCCACCACCACCCCCAAACCAGCAGCAGCACCACCAGCAGCACAGCAGCAGTGCACCACCACCACCACCACCACCACAAAAACCACCACCACCATCACACCACCAGCACCACCACCACCAGCAGCACCACCAACCCACCACCAACCACCCCACCACCACCAGCAGCAGCAGCAGAAACCACCCCCAAACCACCACCACCACCACCAGCACCACCAACCAGAAACCACCACCAGCAGCACACCACCACCACCACCACCACCACCACCACCCACCACCACCAAACCAGAAAGCAGCACCACCACCACCACCACCCACCACCAAGCACCACCACCAGCACCACCAGCACCACCAGCAGCAGCAGCACCAACACCAGCAGCAGCAGCAGCAGCACCACCACCACCACCAGCAGCAGCACCACCACCACCACCAGCACCACCACCACCACCACCAGCAGCAGCACCACCACCACCACCACCAAAGCACCACCACCCACCACAACCACACCACTACCACCACCACACCACCACCAACCACCACCACCAGGCAGCACACCAGCACCACCACCACCACCACGGGAGCAGCACACCCCCCCACCACCACCACGCAGCAGCAGCACCAAACCACCAACCACCACCAGCAGCAGCACACCCACCACCACCACCACCAGCAAGGCAGCACCACCACCACCACCAACCCCCCTACCACACCCGCAGCAGCACAGCAGCACCCCCAAACCACCACCACCATCAGCACCACCACCAACACCACCATCAGCACCACCACCACCACCACCACCCCCCACCACCACCGGGCAGCAGCAGCAGCACCACCACCACCACCACCACCACCACCACCACCACCAGCACCACCCCCCACCACCACCAGCAGCAGAAACCCCCCACCACCACCAGCAGCAGCACCACCCCACCACCAAGCAGCAGCAGCAGAAACCACCACCACCACCACCAGCAGCAGCAGCAGCAGCAGCACCACCACCACCACCACCCCCAGCAGCATCAGCAGCAGAAACCACCACCACCAGCAGCGCAGCACCGACCACCACCACCACCACCACCACCACCAACCACCAGCAGCAGCACCCACCACCCCCCCAGCCAGCACACACAGCAGAAAGCACCACCACCACCAGCAGCAGCAGCAGCAGCAGCAGCAGCACCACCACCACCACCACCAGCACAGCACCACCACCACCACCAACCAGCACCACACCACCACCACCAGCACCACCACCACCACCACCAGCACCACCACCAGCACCACCAGCACCACCACCACCAGCACCACCACCCCCAAACCACCACCACCAGCAGCAGCAGCACCACCACCACCACCACCACCACCACCAGCACAGCAGCACCAACCACCACCACCAGAAAGCAGCAGCACCCACACAATAACTGGCGCTTTAAAAAAAAAACTTTTATCTCAATCAATATGGTGACTACCACGGGACTAAGACATCAAAGAGAATTTGGAGCAGGAGAGCCAGAGTATGTACGTGTTAGTACTGACCACACACACAAAACAAAACTACACACACACAAAACCACACAAAACACAACACACACACACACACACACACACACACAGGGGCCAGGAGCTGAGTCTCGACCCCTGCAACCACAATTAGGTGAGTACACACAACCAAGACATGATAACGACATAAAAAATTTACTGAGAGGAATTGACAAGGTGGACAAAGACGGGAAATGTTCCAGAGATAGGACAACAGTAACAAGGGGACACAGTTGGAAGTTGAAGACTCAGATGAATCACAGGGATGTTAGGATGTATTTCTTCAGCCACAGAGTAGTCAGTAAGTGGAATAGTTTGGGAAGCGATGTAGTGGAGGCAGGATCCATACATAGCTTTAAGCAGAGGTATGATAAAGCTCACGGCTCAGGGAGAGTAACCTAGTAGCGATCAGTGAAGAGGCGGGGCCAGGAGCTCGGACTCGACCCCCGCAACCTCAACTAGGTGAGTACACACACACACACACACACACACATACATACTTGGTACAGGGAAGACTTCTGTAATTACTCTGCTAACAAGTGCTTATTATGACTTACACTAGTGGGCCATGCTCACCTGTGACCTTACCTCCAGCTGCTTCACCTCACTTCTCTATGCTCTAGGCTTGAGGTGTTTCACCTCACTTCTCTACGCTCTAGGCCTGAAGGACTGATCACCTCCTGCGAAGACTGACGGACTGACTACGTCAAAGCTACCACTAGCCCCCACCCACCTAGTAACTAGTGCCACCCCCCTCAAGCACCTCCTATACTGACGTTCAGAAACTGTCGCCCTGGTGGGGAGGAAACATGATGGGGAGGAAACATGGTGGGGAGGAAACATGATGGGGAGGAAACATGGTGGGGAGGAAACATGATGGGAGGAAACATGGTGGGGAGAACATGATGGGGAGGAAAACATGGTGGGGAGGAAACATGATGGGGAGGAAACATGGGGGGGAGGAAAAAATGATGGGGGGGGAAACATGGGGGGGAGGAAACATGATGGGGAGGAAACATGGTGGGGAGGAAACATGATGGGGAGGAAACATGGTGGGGAGGAAACATGATGGGGAGGAAACATGGTGGGGAGGAAACATGATGGGGAGGAAACATGGTGGGGAGGAAACATGATGGGGAGGAAACATGGTGGGAGGAAACAATGGTGGGGGAGGAATTTAGATGGGGAGGAAGCATTGTGGGGAGGAAGCAATTGTGGGAGGAAGCATGGTGGGGAGGAAGCATGGTTTGGGGGGAAGCATGGTGGGGGGGAAGCACTGTGGGGGGGAAGCATTGTGGGGAGGAAGCATGGTGGGGAGGGAAACATGGTTGGGGGGAAACTATTGGGGAGGAAGCATGGGGGAGGAAGCATGGTGGGGAGGAAGCATGGTGGGGAGGAAGCATGGTGGGGAGGAAGCACAGTGGGGAGGAAGCACAGTGGGGAGGAAGCAAAAGGTGGGGGAGGAAGCACTGTGGGGAGGAAGCATTGTGGGGAGGAAGCATTGTGGGGAGGAAGCATGGTGGGGAGGAAGCATTGTGGGGAGGAAGCATTGTGGGGAGGAAGCATTGTGGGGAGGAAAGCATTGTGGGGAGGAAACACAGTGGGGAGGAAGCATGGTGGGGAGGAAGCATTGTGGGGAGGAAACACAGTGGGGAGGAAGCATTGTGGGGAGGAAACACATTGGGGAGGAAGCATGGTTGGGAGGAAGCATAGTGGGGAGGAAGCATGGTGGGGAGGAAGCATTGTGGGGAGGAAGCATGGTGGGGGAGGAAGCAAAAGTGGGGAGGGAAACATGGTGGGAGGAAGCTTTGGGTTTGGAAGGAAAAATAGTGGAGAAGCATGGTGGGGAGAAAACATTGTGGGGAGAAGCATGGTGGGGAGGAAACATTGTGGGGAGGAAGCATGGTGGGGAGGAAGCATGGTTGGGAGGAAACATAGTGGGGAGGAAGCATGGTGGGGAGGAAGCATGGTGGGGAGGAAGCATGGTGGGGAGGAAACATTGTGATGAATGGTTTGAAAAACCGACTAGTTGAAGACTGAGACACTTATGCACCATATGGGAATCTTTATTCAGGAAACGTTTCGCCACACAGTGGCTTCATCAGTCCAATACAAAGTAGAAAGGCATAAGGAGAGGAGGAGTATGAGGTAATCAGTCCCTCAGCCTTGAATCGATGTGTTCAGTCCATCAATCTTGTAGAATGTACAGCATAGGACCGTAGACGTGGCTTATATACTGTAGTGAGGTGAGGTGAAGCAGGAGGAGGCGGGGTCATAGTGGTACCATCCACTAGTCGAAGTAGGTCTTCGTCCAAAGGTTGAACAAGTGTTGAAGAATTCTTTGTATCAAGATCCCATGATGCTGCAGTGTCTGACAGTTGTGATGAATGGTTTGAAAAACCGACAAGTTGAAGATTGAGACACTTATGCAACTACAGTATATAAGCCACGTCTACGGCCCTATGCTCTACATTCTACAAGATTGATGGACTGAACACATCGACTCCAGGCTGAGGGACTGATTACCTCAAACTCCTCCTCTCCTTATGCCTTTCTACTTTGTATTGGACTGATGAAGCCACTGTGTGGCGAAACGTTTCCTGAATAAAGATTCCCATATGTTGCATAAGTGTCTCAATCTTCAGGAAGCATTGTGGGGAGGAAGCATGGTGGGGAGGAAGCATGGTTGGGAGGAAGCATGGTGGGAGGGAGCATGGTGGGGAGGAAGCATGGTTGGGAGGAAGCATGGTGGGGAGGGAAGCATGGTGGGGAGGAAGCATGGTTGGGAGGAAGCATGGTGGGGAGGAAGCATGGTTGGGAGGAAGCATGGTGGGGAGGAAGCATGGTTGGGAGGAAGCATGAGGGGGAGGAGGTATAAGGAGGAAGCATGGTGGGGAGGAAGCATGGTTAGAACATAAGAACATAAGAAAGGAGGAACACTGCAGGAGGCCTGCTGGCCCATACTAGGCAGGTCCTTTACAATTCATCCCACTAACAAAACATTTGCCCAACCCAATTTTCAATGCCAACCAAGAAATAAGCTCTGAACATTAAAATGGTATAAAATACCGACAGATTGTTAGGTAAGACACATATGCAACAGTTAGGTATCTTTATTTCGAAATAAAGATACCTAACTGTTGCATATGTGTCTTACCTAACAACAAATAAGCACTGATGTGCAAGTCCCACTCAAATCCAACCCCTCCCACTCATGTACTTATCCAACCTAAATTTGAAACTACCCAAAGTCCTAGCCTCAATAAAACCCAAATAGGTTTGAAATGTTCCACTCGTCAACTACCCTATTTCCAAACCAATACTTTCCTATGTCCTTTCTAAATCTAAACTTATCTAATTTAAATCCATTACTGCGGGTTCTCTCTTGGAGAGACAATCCTCAAGACCTTATTAATATCCCCTTTATTAATACCTATCTTCCACTTATACACTTCGATCAGGTCTCCCCTCAATCTTTCTTCATAAGGAAGATTTCTAATGCTATGTATTAATTTAGTCATCCTACGCTGAAATTTTCTAACGAATTTATGTCCATTCTGTAATATGGAGACCAGAACTGAGCTGCATAATCTAGGTGAGGCCTTACTAATCATGTATAAAGCTGCAGTATGACCTCTGGACTTTTGTTGCTTACACTTCTTGATATAAATCCCAGTAATCTATTTGCCTTATTACGTACACTTAGGCATTGCTGTCTTGGTTTAAGGTTGCTGCTTACCATAACCCCTAAGTCCTTTTCGCAATCTGTATGGCTAAGTTCTACATCATTTAGCTTATAAGTACTAGGGTTATGGACACTCCCGAGCTTCAGAACCTTGCATTTAAATTCTACATTGAACTGCATCTGCCACTTTTCTGACCAAGAATAGAGTTTGTCTAAATCCTCCTGAAGTTCCCTAACATCTACGTTTGAATCAATTATCCTACCTATCTTCGTGTCATCGGCGAATTTGCTCATATCACTAGTAATTCCTTCATCAAGATCATTGATATATATTATAAACAACAACGGGCCCAAGACTGATCCCTGTGGAACGCCACTTGTTACTGAACCCCACTCGGATTTAACCCCATTTATGGACACTCTCTGCTTCCTGTCAGTGAGCCATGACTCGATCCACGAGAGCACCCTTCCCCCAATGCCATGAGCTGCTACTTTCTTCAACAGTCTTTGGTGCGGAACTCTATCAAATGCCTTACTAAAATCTAAGTAAATAATATCAAATTCTTTATCGTGGTCAACAGCCCCAAAAGCTTTACTAAAAGAAAGTTAATAAAATTAGTTAGACAAGCCCGGCCCTTTTTGTGAACCTGCTGGGGTATCATTAATCAACTATGCTTTCAAATGGCTTTTAAATTCGCTATAATTTGACTCTAGTAATTTGCCTAAAATTTTGAGGTCAGGTTTGGGGCGGTAATTTAGGGAAACGACTTGTCCCCTGTTTTAAAAATAGGAATTAATTACCCATCTTCCAATATCGACACTACCCCCTGTTTAAAGGATAAATTAAAAATTAGTTAAGGTTCACAGAGTTCCCCTTTTGCTTTCCCTTAAAAAACCCTTTTAAAAAAACCTCTCGGGCCCCCGGCGACTTTTTTTGTTCAGTCTGTTATCTGTTTCCAACCATTTCACTAGTACTGTGATGTTAAAAAATTTATTTCTTCTGGCCCATATAAAAATTAATTACCGGAATATTATTATGTCTTCCTGGTAAAAACCGAGAGAAAAAAAATTATTTAAAATCGGCAATTTCTTTATTTCCTGGAAAAACTTTTTGGGTTGTTTTAGAACCCTAGAAAAACTTTTTTTTCATAGCCCCTTTTAGCTTTTCTTACCCCCTTTTTAATGTCCCTCTTAATGCAATAACTGATTCTAAGATGACCCTGCCTTTTGTTTACCCCTATAAATTCCTTTCTTATCCCCTAGTAGATATTTCACCTATTATTATCCTTGGGGTCATTTTATTTGTTTAATTTTTTTTATAAGGGATAAACGTTCTTTGGCAGCATGTAAAGTGTTCAGAAAACTGTCATATTGATAGCTTCTTCGTTACCCCACAAAAAGATGATAAGTGTTTCTCTAAGCCCATCGTAATCTGCTAAGCGAAATTGGACTGTTACTGATTATCCCTATTTATCTTGGGAGGAAGCAGGGGGGGGGGAAAAGCAGGGGGGGGGAGGAAGCTGGGGGAAGGAAGCATGGTGGGGAGGAAGCATGGTGGGGAGGAAGCTGAGGGGGGGGAGGTTATAAGGAGGAAGCATGGTGCGGAGGAAGCTTGGGGGGGGGGGGAAACAAAGGGGGGGAGGAAACACAGGGGGGAGGAGGATGATAAGGAGGAAGCATGGTGGGGAGGAAACCAGTGGGGAGGAGTATGATAAGGGGGAAAAGCAGGGTGGGGGGGAAGCAGGGGGGGGGAACATGGTGCGGAGGAAGCATGGTGGGGGGGAAACACAGTGGGGAGGAAACACAGTGGGGAGGAAAACAGTGGGGAAGGGTTGAAAGGGGAAGTGGTGGGGAGGAAGAGGTGGGGGGGAAAAGCACAGGGGGGGGAGGAAAAACAGTGGGAGGAAACACAGTGGGGGGGAGGTATGTTTAAAGGGAAAGAAAGGGGGGGGGGGAGGAAGCACAGGGGGAGGAAACAAGTGGGGAGGAGGTATATAAGGAGGAAGATGGGGGGAGGAACACAGTGGGGGGGGAAAAACCAGTGGGGGGGAAAAACACGTGGGGGGAAGCATGGGGGGAAAAAACACATTTGGGAGGAACAGGGTGGGGAGGAAAAAAGGGGGAGGAAACACATTGGGGAGGAAGCGGTGGGGGGGAAAAACACGGGGGGAGGAAACACGTGGGGAGGAAGCTGGTGGGGAGGAAACACAGTTGGGAGGAAGCAGGTGGGGAGGAAACACATGGGGAGGAAACACGTGGGGGGGAAAGAGGTGGGGGGGAAAAGCATGGTGGGGAGGAAGCAGGTGGGGAGGAAACACGTGGGAGGAAGCATGGGGGGGAGGAAGCAGGGTTTGGGGAGGAAGCATGGTGGGGGGAAACAGGGGGGAGGAAAACACAAGTGGGGGGAAAGCATGGTGGGGGGAGCAGGGTGGGGGAAACAGTGGGAGGAAGAGGGGTGGGGAGGAAAACAGTTGGGGGGAAAAGCATGGTGGGGAGGAAACACAGTGGGGGGAAACACAGGGGGGGGGAAGCATGGTGGGGAGGAAAACCCCGTGGGGAGGAAACACAGTGGGGGGGAAAGCATGGTGGGGGGGAAGCAGGTGGGGGGAAAAGCAGGTGGGGAGGAAACACAGGGGGAGGAAGCATGGGGGGGGGAAAAGCTGTGGGGAGGAAGCAGGTGGGGGGGAAAACAGGGGGGGGAAAAAGCATGGGGGGGAGGAAGCATGGTGGGGAGGAAGCATGGTGGGAGGAAGCAGGGGGGGAGGAAGCATGGTGGGGAGGAAGATGGTGGGGGGGAAGCGGGGTGGGGAGGAAACACAGTGGGGGGAACACAGTGGGAGGAAAAACAGTGGGGGGGAAACACAGGGGGAGGAACTGGTGGGGGGGAAAACACGTGGGGGGGAAGCATGGGGGGAGGAAGTGGTGGGGAGGAAACACAGGGGGGAGGAAGCTGGGGGGAGGAAACCAGGGGGAGGAAGCATGGTGGGGGGGAAAAAACACAGTGGGGGGGGAAACCAGTGGGGGGGGAAGCAGGGGGGGAGGAAACCAGTGGGGAGGAAGCATGGTGGGGAGAACACAGTGGGGGGGGAAGCAGGGGGGGAGGAAACACGTGGGGGGAAAGAATGGTGGGAGGAAGAAAGGTGGGGGGAAACACAGGGGGGGAGGAAGCTGGTGGGGGGAAACACAGTGGGGAGGAAACACGTGGGGGGGAAAGCATGGGGGGAGGAAACACAGTGGGGAGGAAGCATGGTGGGGGGAAAACAGTGGGGGGGAAGCATGGGGGGGAAAACACGTGGGGGGGAAAAAACCAGGGGGAGGAAACACAGGGGGGGAAAAAAAACCAGTGGGGAGGAAACACAGTGGGGGGGAAAACACAGTGGGGAGGAAACAGGGGGGAGGAAAACAGGGGGGGGGGGAGCATGGGGGGAGAAAAAAGGGGAGGAAGCATGGTGGGGAGGAACCAGTGGGGAGGGGGGATGGGGGGGGGGAAAACACGTGGGGGGGGAAGCATGGTGGGGAGGAAACACAGTGGGGGGGGAAGCATGGTGGGGGGGGAAACAAAGGGGGGAGGAGCATGGTGGGGAGGAAACACAGGGGGGAAGAAGCATGGTGGGGAGGAAACACGTGGGGGGAAAGAGGTGGGGAGGAAACAAGGGGGAGGAAGCATGGTGGGAGGAAAAAGTGGGGAGGGAAGCAGGTGGGGAGGAAAAAGTGGGGGGAAAGCTGGTGGGGGGAAAAAACCCAGTGGGGGGGAAAGCAGGTGGGGGGAAACACGGGGGGGGAAAGCATGGGGGGGGAAAAAAGTGGGGGGGGAAGAGGGTGGGGGAAAACAAGGGGGGAAGCATGGTGGGGAGGAAAAAAAGTGGGGAGGAAGCAGGTGGGGGGGGAAAACACGTGGGGAGGAAGCATGGGGGGGAGGAAAAAAAGTGGGGAGGGCATGGTGGGGGGGAAACACAGTGGGGGAAAGCATGGGGGGGAGGAAAACAGTGGGGAGGAAGCATGGTGGGGAGGAAACACAGTGGGGAGGAAAGCAGGTGGGGAGGAAACACAGTGGGGAGGAAGCATGGTGGGGAGGAAACACAGTGGGGAGGAAGCATGGGGGGAGGAAACACGTGGGGGAAGCAGGGGTGGGGGGGAAACACAGTGGGAGGAAGCAGGTGGGGAGGAAACACGTGGGGGGGAAAGCAGGGTGGGGAGGAAACACAGTGGGGAGGAAGCATGGTGGGGAGGAAACACAGTGGGGAGGAAGCATGGTGGGGAGGAAACACAGTGGGGAGGAAGCATGGTGGGGGGGAAAACACAGGGGGGGAGGAAGCATGGGGGGGAGGAAACCATGGGGGGGAAGATGGTGGGGAGGAAACACAGGGGGGAGGAAGAATGGTGGGGGGGAAAAAACCAGTGGGGGGGAAGCATGGGGGGAGGAAACACAGTGGGGAGGAAGCATGGTGGTCACCAGGTACATCACTACACTAAGTAAAGTGAGGTAAGTAAGAATAAGAAGCAGGAAGGTAACTTGGTGTGCAGCTTGGGTTATAACCTGGACAAATATGTGGGTAAGAATTGTTGGATTTGAGAAAGACTTGCCTAGCATGGGCCTGTAGGCCTACTGCAGTGTTCCTCCAGTCTTCTTATCTTCTTAAAACACAGGAAAAGAAGGACAGGGAGAAACAAAGAAATGAATAAAGATGAAAAAGATTTAAGAATGACAGCGAAGAGCCAACATAATGAAGCAGGTGTTGGGGGGGTCAGCGCCCCCGAGGTCTGGTCCCAGACGGGCCGATGGATCAATGCTTGTTTTTTTCCAGATGTTATGCTGGCCCCAAACAGTTCAAAGTACGAACAACCGGCTGGTCAGGCCTGACCTGAGGGTTTATACAGTTCTCTTGAAGACCCCCAGAAATTTGTTTGAATTCCCCTCCAGGCTTTCCGGTGTACATTTTTTTCTACCCTTTCTGCTACGTTTTTAAGGAAAAAAGATGAAGGTATTTAAACCTTTTCCCCGTAGTTTAGAGTTTTTAAACAGTAAAAAATTCTTGTAAAGTTTTCCGCAGAGGAATTGGCCTGTCTTGAAGGTTTGGGCGTCGATACAAAATATTTCCCGCCCGGAGAGAACAAAGTGACTTGAAAATATCACACGACCGATCTCTTGTCTTGAAAGTTCTAGTATCCAGTCCATCATTTTTTCCTTTCGGTAGCAAAAACAACATTGTTGTGACCCCTTTATGGGTCTTCCCACATCATCCTACCAAGTCTCCCCCAAAGAGTCATGTGAGATTTCCACATCAAACTACCAAGTTCCACACGAGTCTGAGTGGAAACTTCCCACATCATCAACAATCTCCCCCCGAGTCTGATGTGGATTTCCCACATCATCATACCAATCCCCACACGATCTCACTTATGAATGATTTTTGTTTATCCTGTACTCCGTTACAGTTTTTATTTTCCCCCATTTTTCCCTAGCAGAGCAACTGAAACTTCTCCTCGTTAAACATCACATTGTTGTCTGAGGTCCAATGGAAGACTATTTAATATCCGCCGTAAAATTCGCTGTATCTTCGATGGACGTCATTGCGAGAAATTTTGGCGTCGTCAGCAACGGATGTCACGATATAACGGTGTTAATGATTTACGCCCTTGTCAATGACTGTGGGATGACACCTGTGTCCATGCTTCCCCATGAAATACTGAAGGCCCGAGACAGTGGTTTCTCACAAATTTTGCCAAGTATGGAATTCCAGGAGTCTGGTCCTGGAGCAGAGTGCATGGTCATGCTTCCGATGGCTTCTTCAGAGTCAACTGGGCGTAAGGCGTTTCACCATCCATTGGCTTTATCTACCTGGAGTCTGCCTGGAGGGTATTCTGGGAATCAACGCCCCCGCGGCCCGGTCCACGATCAGGCCTCCCGGTGGATCAGGGCCTGATCAACCAGGCTGTTACTGCTGGCCGCACGTAGTCCAACGTACGAACAACAGCCAGGTTGATCCAGCAATACATGGAAATAATATGAAAACTGTTGTTTAGACAACAGTGCGGATCATCATCTAGGCTGAGGGACTGATTACCTCATCTTCCACTGTCTGCTGTACACCTTCCAACAATTTTCATATTTTATCCTTGTACTGTATTGAAGAAGACACTGGAGGGCGAAACATCTACAAATAAAATACATCCAGATGTTGCACATGTGTCTTATTCTTCATCTTGTGGGTACTGAATACCAGTCATATACAACTGTGGAGATGTTGGCAGTGTTTTGTTGCTCAGGAAACCTGGTGCAGTCATGGACGTGCAGACTAGTCAGTGCTTCACTGGTTGAGTGCTTCACTGGCTGAGTGCTTCACTGGTTGAGTGCTTCACTGGCTGAGTGTTTCACTGGTTGAGTGTTTCACTGTGGTTGAGTGTTTCACTGTGGTTGAGTGCTTCACTGGTTGAGTGTTTCACTGTGGTTGAGTGCTTCACTGGTTGAGTGTTTCACTGTGGTTGAGTGCTTCACTGGTTCAGTGTTTCACTGTGGTTGAGTGCTTCACTGGTGGTTTCACTGTGGTTGAGTGCTTCACTGGTCATGTTTCACTGTGGTTGAGTGCTTCACTGGTTGAGTGTTTCACTGTGGTTGAGTGCTTCACTGGTTGAGTATTTCACTGTGGTTGAGTGCTTCACTGGTTGAGTATTTCACTGTGGTTGAGTGCTTCACTGGTTGAGTATTTCACTGTGGTTGAGTGCTTCACTGGTTGAGTGCTTCACTGGTTCAGTGTTTCACTGTGGTTGAGTGCTTCACTGGTTGAGTATTTCACTGTAGTTGAGTGCTTCACAGAAGACAGTGAGAGAGCCAGATATAACAAAGCAGACACACACACAATGTGATACAAGAGTAACACAGAGAGGAGTAACAAGCCTTGTCAATAACATCACTCACTTGACAAAACTTATGAAATGCTAAATCCATCTGGTAATTCACACCTTTTAACATCAAAACTTACAATATACTGTGTATATATATATTATATTATATATATTATATATTATATTATATATATATATTATATATATATATATATATATATATTTTATATATATATTAGTATTATATATATTGGAAAAATCGCGAACAAGCGATACAAAATGCAAAACAACCACGGGAGGGGGGGGGGAAGTTGAATGATAGCTCTAGGAGCATGCAGTGTTGCAGAAAGGAGGAGGATGTCCAAGCAAATACGATCTTTTAAACTTAACATATTGGTCAATAAGGTTAAGTTGTCTTCTGATGAGCCTATAATACATAGTGTAGCCTCCTGGTCATCCCTGGGATCGTTCTTATATGACCTAATTTCCCTCTGGGGGAATATTTATATACTCTGATCACGTTGCATATTATTAAGAAAAGAGTTATATTCGCGGTTGCTGTGGTTGTTGCATCATGTGCAATATAATCATCAGACAGATATGCCCAGTCAACACTAGACAAGTGTTTCCCAAGTTATAATCGCCAGAACGAAAATTTGTAAAGTAAAAGGACACAAATGCAACTAATGTGACATTTTATTGTGGCAACGTTTCGCTCTCCAGGAGCTTTATCAAGCCATAATGTATTTGTGTCCTTTTACTTTACATATTGTCGGTAATTCTAACAACTTTATTACAGAACGAAAATTGGAGACTTTTACCGTATTATTCATATTTTCTTATTTCCAATTAACATCAAAGGTAAAATAATTGTGGTGACTCCCACTAAGCTCCTCAGTGATCTTTAAATTATTAACAAGAGTTTCCTTATTGCACAAAATCAGGTCCAACCGATTATTATCTCTGGTAGGTTCTGTTACAAACTTCTTCAAAAAGCAGTCCTGGACTACTTCCAGGAAGTCACTACTGGACTCTAAATTTCCGGTCAAAGTTGTCCAGTCTAACTAAAGTTAAATCCCGCACTATTACTAAGTTATTGTGTCCAGAAGATTTAACAACTTCATTCCAAAAAAGTCTCTCTGTCGCTATCTAAATTAAGCGGTCGGTACATAACTCCTAAAAATTTTTTTTTCTTGTACTAGAAATTCTACCGACATCGATTTTTATGCCTGTTATGATGCAACAATTTATCTCAGAAATACAGTACTACCCCGCCACCCTTCCTGTTATATCTACCCCCCCCCCCCTTACAGTTATATCTATCCTCCTTCCAGTTATATCTATCAACTTAAACCCTCGAGTGTGACACTCGGCAATCATGTCCAGACTTATTAAATTATACTATCTTTCAATTATTGCAATGTTTCCCGAACATGCAACCAAACGCACATCATTAATCTTATTTCTGTCGCTTAGACTACTAGTATAAAAAAATATTAAGATATTTATCATTCTTAACAACTTGTTCAGCTTTACTTTTCCACACTTTCTTGTGCCATCTTTACCCAGTGTTGTTGATGATCATCCCTGCTGTTCGTGCCAGCACAACCTACATCACTATTTACATAATCCAGTTTTTCTCTTCCAAAACCCATACTAGCAGGAGCCCAGACACACAGTGAACCACTAGCAGGAGCCCAGACACACAGTGAACCACTAGCAGGAGCCCAGACACACAGTGAACCACTAGCAGGAGCCCAGACACACAGTGAACCACTAGCAGGAGCCCAGACACACAGTGAACCACTACAGGAGCCCAGACACACAGTGAACCACTACAGGAGCCCAGACACACAGTGAACCACTAGCAGGAGCCCAGACACACAGTGAACCACTACAGGAGCCCAGACACACAGTGAACCACTAGCAGGAGCCCAGACACACAGTGAACCACTAGCAGGAGCCCAGACACACAGTGAACCACTAGCAGGAGCCCAGACACACAGTGAACTACTAGCAGGAGCCCAGACGCACAGTGAACCACTAGCAGGAGCCCAGACACACAGTGAACTACTAGCAGGAGCCCAGACACACAGTGAACCACCAGCAGGAGCCCAGACACACAGTGAACCACTAGCAGGAGCCCAGACACACAGTGAACCACCAGCAGAGGCCCAGAGACGCCAGGTGTTGAGAGAGAGAGAGAGAGAGGAGAGAGAGAGGAGAGAGAGAGAGGAGAGAGAGAGAGAGAGAGAGAGAGGAGAGGAGAGAGAGAGAGAGAGAGAGAGAGGAGAAGAGAGAAGGAGAGAGAGAGAGAGAAGAGGAGGAGAGAGAGAGAGAGGGAGAAGAGTAGACGAGAGAGGAGGAAAGAGAGAGGAAGAGAGGAGGAGGAGAGATGAGAAGAGAGGAGAGAAGGAAGAGAGGAGGGAGGGGAGAGAGGAGGAACTTAAATTTTTCAGCTGAGGAGGAAAGCAGGAGGGAAAGCATGGAGGGAGAAGGAGGGAAGATAGGAGGGGAGAGGGAGATGGGAAGGTAAAATGCATCGAGGGAACGGGAGGTGAGGGAGAATGAGGGGGACGAGGGAGGGAAAGAGGGAGGGAGAAGGGGAAGGAAGAGGGGAGGGATCTGCAAAACTAGGTAACACATTTCCCCTCCACTCCCTACGTAAACGGTGTTCCCCCAACCCTCCAACTTCCCATCTTAGTGACGGTAGCGCAACCCGTGTGTGTGGGAAGATAGGGAAAGGGGAGGGGAATGGAAGAGAGGGGAGTCCAGTGTGCACCAGCACCACCTCAGGTGAACCTGAGTCCTACAGGTAAGAGTCAGCGGTCCACGGAACCCCCACATACACTAACACCAGTGTTAGTACATAGTACACACTAACACCAGTGTTAGTACACACCACTGGAAAAGCGGGCAGATGGATATTTAAGAAATAGAGCCCAGTAGTGAACATTCTCACCTCCAGACTGAACGTGTGTGAACAATCTCGCCTCCAGACAACGTGACTGAAGATTCTCGCCTCCAGACTGAACTACACCAACAGTTAACACGTCTCACCAACACTGAGGGCACACTGTCCTGGCACCTCTGCTGTTTCTCATCCTCATAGCAGACATAGATAAAAACACCCGTCACAGTTCTGTATCGTTATTTGCAAATGACACTAAAATAAGCATGAAAGTCACTTTGGTAGAAGATACTGAAAAATTGCAGTAAGATATACTAAGTAGTGTTTTCCAGTGGGCAGTGGAGAACACCATGACGTTCAGTGGTGATAAGTTCCAACAGAAGAGACACGGAAAGAATGATGAACTTAAAAAGAACACTGTATACTAAACTCAAGAAGATCATCAGATAGAACGAAAGGAACACGACAGCCAGGAAGATGAAGGGGTGGATAATGAGAACGTTCTAAACAAGGGATATGATGTCAGTGGTGACACTTTTCAAACCGCTTGTGCTCCCTCGTTTAGAATGAAGTTTAATGTTGACGGCCCCGTTCAAGGCAGGACAGATATCAGAGCTGGAAGAGATACACAGATCGTTTACGACCCACATAGAGCCAGTAAAACTTTTAAATTACTGGGAACGCCTTAAAGTTCTAAATATATACTCTCTGGAGCGGAGGAGAGAGAGATACATGATAATATATACCTGGAAAGCACTTGAGGGTCTGGTCCCAAATCTGCACACTGCCGCAACAGCATACTGGAGCGAGATATATGAGAGGAAGTACAAAATAAACCCAGTGAAAAGCAGGGGTGCAGTGGGCACAATAAGGGAACACTGTATCAACATCCGTGACCCCAGACTATTCAGTATCTTACCAGAAGATATCTGAAACACGGGTGGGATAAGTGTAGAAGTCTTCAAGAGAAGACTGAACAAGTATCTTCACCAGGTGTCAGATCAACCAGGCTGTGATGGATGTGTGGGCCAGCCGGCCGCCAGAGGCAACAACCTGGTTGACCAGGCAAGCATCAGACGTGTCTGGGCCAGAATCGGGCTCCGGGTGTAGGAAAACTCTCGAAACTCATCAAAGGTCATCTTCAAATTGCACGTACTTGTACACAGTCTCAGGACAACTACAGACATTTTGTGTTGATGTGTGTTGTTGTAAGTTGATTTGTCTCGCATAATGTTTGTTCTCTCTCCTGCGGACACAGGTGTAACAGGTAGACGATGACACAGGTGTAACAGGTAAATGTCCTTACTAATAAAACGTTTCGCTCTCTCTGCTGGCTTCTTCAGTTGAATACAGTCTACCTGGAGAGTGTTCCGATGATCAACTTCCTCGCGGCTCGGTCCCAGACCTTGCCTGATCAACCAGGCTGTTGGTGCTAGCCGCAAGAAATTCAACCTAACCACCACAACCTGGCTGGTCAGGCAATGACTTAAGAAACTTGTCCAGTTCCCTCTTGAAAACAGCCAGGAGTCTGCTGGTAATTCCCCTTATGTATGAAGAACGTTGAAGAGTCTTGGTCCCTCCACACTGAGTTTTCCCTTAGTGTACTCGCTGCACTCTTGCTTTGCTTTGTGGTTATTCTGCACTCTCTGTCAACCTTCTGACTTTGTTTTGTGTGTGCAGATTTGGGACCAATCCTTCCAGAACTTTCCAGCTGTAGACTATATAATGTGTCTCTCTCGTCTACGTTCCAAGGAGTACAGATCAAGGAATTTCAAAAGTCCCCAGCAATTTACGTGCTTGACTGAATCTATGCGAGTAGTGAAGGTTCTCTTAACATTCTCTAGGTCTGAAGTTTAACCTGCACTGAACGGAGGTGTTTGAGTACTACAGCCTGGAGAGTACAACAGTACTACAGCCTGGAGAGTACAACAGTACTCCAACCTGGAGAGTACAACAGTACTCCAGCCTGGAGAGTACAACAGTACTACAGCCTGGAGAGTACAACTACTCCAGCCTGGAGAGGACAACAGTACTACAGCCTGGAGAGTACAACAGTACTACAGCCTGGATAGTACAACAGTACTCCAGCCTGGAGAGTACACAGTACTACCAGCCTGGAAGTACAACAGTACTACAGCCTGGAGAGTACAACAGTACTACAGCCTGGAGAGTACAACAGTACTCCAGCCTGGAGAGTACAACAGTACTCCAGCCTGGAGAGTACAACAGTACTACAGCCTGGAGAGTACAACAGTACTACAGCCTGGAGAGTACAACAGTACTCCAGCCTGGAGAGTACAACAGTACTACAGCCTGGAGAGTACAACAGTACTACAGCCTGGATAGTACAACAGTACTCCAGCCTGGAGAGTACAACAGTACTCCAGCCTGGAGAGTACAACAGTACTCCAGCCTGGAGAGTACAACAGTACTCCAGCCTGGAGAGTACAACAGTACTACAGCCTGGATAGTACAACAGTACTCCAGCCTGGAGAGTACAACAATACTCCAGCCTGGAGAGTACAACAGTACTACAGCCTGGAGAGTACAACAGTACTCCAGCTAAAGAGTACAAATGACTTAAAGAGTATCATCATTAGTCTTAACATTCCGTGTTTTGAAGATTTTAGTTATCCAGCGTAACATTGTGGCGGCTGTGATGGTGACAGTGTTGCGAGAACTGACATGATCAATCCAGGAAAAGTGATCTGAACTGTGAATCTTTAAACTGATTAATTAATGGCTCACTGAACACGTAGTTAAACTGCAACTTCGGCATATTATACATTTCCTTGTTATCAGTGTAGGCTGCAGCTACTGTGCACTGGCTGGTGCCTTGACTTGTGCAATCACACATTAAGTTTTGTAACCGTTCATGAACTGTATAATTATAGACAACAAGAGCATTTCACCCCTCCATGGAAGGTGTTTTCATTTAATATCACATACCTGCAAGTCCCTCCCAAGAAGCTTCCTTAAATCACTTGTAATGGCAACTGCTCAAGAAGACATTCCTGTCTTAACTGTTAGTAATAATATATGACAAGTTATATATAGTGATGGATCTAAGCAGGAGTCTACTGGCAGGTCAGCATCTGTTCTTGTTCTCATCTCCCTAGTTAAGAACGACGACAACTATGCTGAGTTTGGTATAAGAATTAACAACTGGGCGTCTACACTGCAAACTGAATTATTGGTCATCTTAATAACGCTATGGGGAGCACAGTAAACTAGTCACTACCGTACACTGGTTGGATATGTGATGCACAATTAACCAGTCACTACCGTGCACAGGATGGAGAGGGTAGCACAATAAAGTAGCCACTAGGGTGGTAACTTGTACTCCCCACACTCGGTGTTTATACACTGCTAGTGACTGGTAAATCTCACCAACACGTGTCAAGTTGATTTTGTACCTCGTGAGGGATATTTGCGAGTGGGATTTACATATCTAGAGGGTTAATGCCTTATTAAGACACATGGCCTTAATGGTCCAGGGCAGAGCGTGGGCAGGGCACGGCAGAGGGTGGGCAGGGCACGGCAGAGGGTGGGCAGGGCACGGCAGTGTGTGCAGGGCACGGCAGAGGGTGGGCAGGGCACGGCAGAGGGTGGGCAGGGCACGGCAGAGGGTGGGCAGGGCACGGCAGAGGTGGGCAGGGCACGGCAGAGGGTGGGCAGGGCACGGCAGAGGTGGGCAGGGCACGGCAGGGAGCTGGAAGGGTTAGTTCTGTTAGTCAGCAGAGAAGGAAAGAGAATAGAGAGGCGTGTGTGGTGCGGTCAGTAGATGGGTTCAGTGAAGGTGGACAGTCACTGACTGCAGTGAGGCACACTAACAGGTGTTCTACACTGACAGTCACTGACTGCAGTGAGGCACACTAACAGGTGTGACCGAGTTAATGAAAGGGACTACATGGAAGTACTACATGGTAGTACTACATGGTAGTACTACGTGGTAGTACTACATGGTAGTACATAATGGTACACGTAAAACAGAGAGCAGAGAACTCTCTACTGTTAGCTAAATTAAGAACTATCATGCATTATGATCCCAGGTATATTAACAGAGAACAGAAATACGAAGTAGAGAGAGAGAGAGAGAGAGAAGGAGAGAGAAGGAGAGAGAGAAGAGAGAGAGAGAGAGAGAGAGAGAGAGTAAGGCGTATAATTTAAACTTTAAGCTACAAGGTGTATGTTTGTACAATAAAACTACGATGATCCTGGGGGTGAGCGCCCCCCTCTCCAGCCAGGTCCCAGACCATACCACGTGCATGATAACCTGGTTCACTAGCAGGAACATAATGATTGGGGGGCTTCTGAGGGTCAACGCCCCCGGTGGCCCAGTTCCAGAGTAGGCCTGCCGAAGAATCAAGGCCTGATCAACCAGGCTGTTACTGCTGGCCGCACGCAGTCCGACGTACAAAAACCACAGCCCAGCTGGTCAGGAAATGACTGAACAATCTGACTAGTTTCCTCTTGAAGACCGCCAGAGGTATGTTGGTAATTTCCCTGATGCATAAACAGAGGACGTTGAAGAGTCTGGGATCTCTAACACTCGTCCAGTTCTGTAGCGTCCTCAGAATAATGACGCAATAATTATTAAATATATTACTTATTCATTTAATATTATGAATATTAGACACATGTTCAACATCTTGGTATCTTTATTGTAGATGTTTCGCCATCCAGTGACTTTATCAATACAAGTTGAAGGACAAAAATGGAAGACAGAAGAACTTGAAGTTGGTGTGAATAACAGCGTAGTCGTGAAGATTCTGGAGCACAGGTAAGAAGGCTGGCGCTTATATACTGGCGCCAGGTGGACGGGGGAGTGTAGGCAGGATTCCCCAGTGGAAGTAAGTCATACATGTTGCACGTCTCTAATTTTTAATCTTGTCGGAACTATATACCAGTCATGGACATTTAATAAGCGGTAATATCATATTTTATATTGTTAGTCTTATAACTTGAGCTGCGTATATGTAGGTAGCATAATAATAATAATAATAATAATAATAATAATAATAATAATAATAATAATAATAATAATAATCTTTATTTCTACGAGTACATGATACAAATTATACAGACCATAGTTGACATCAATAACATACTACTATATAGAAAGCATCTTGTTATGCAGAGCATTTCCCACAAATTAGGTTAATTTTGTCCCCAGGATGCGACCCACACCAGTCGATTAACACCCAGGTACCTATTTTACTGCTAGGTGAACATGGACAGCAGGTGTCTTGAGGAAACACGTCCTAATGTTTCCACCCGTACCGGGGATCGACCCCCGGACTTCAGTGTGTGAGCTAAGTGCGCTAACGATCGAGCTACGAGATGTAATAAATACATAACACTGTGCTCGCTAAAAAGAGTTTTGATTGGCTACTCGCTCTGCAAACTACCTGCTCGCTTGCTTGAGTTAGGCGCGTGTGGTGAGCCGGCGGAAGACACCTGAAATTGCACCTGGAGGATCTGCTTCTCTCTCTCCCTCTCTCTCTCTCTCTCTCTCTCTCTCTCTCTGGTTGGACGCCACTGAGGCAACACCTCCCCTACTCTATCCGGCCCGGGGAAACACTGTTCTCCACAGCTCGTATCATACAGATTGTTTTCTGGTAGTGTATGTTTCCGGTGGTGAGCCGGAAGATACATCTCGTAGCTGTGCAACTCTGTTCACAAAGCATCATTTAGAGTGAATGATTTCTGGCATTTTCTGAGGTAGTGTGTGGCGACGCTCTCTGTGCTTCAGGTGCTGAGTCGAACTCTCACACCTACCTTGTTCTGACTCTCCTAGTCGGGGTTTGGAAGTGGATGAACTCAGTTTTAGCAATAAGAATGTTTTTTTTTTTTTGCCTTATGTAGAAGACTTATCGATTGTCCTCAGTAAGGGTCGTTTATGTCACTTTCCTTGACAGACACTGTGTTGCTGACGACTGTTTCTTCCTTGACACTGTGTTGCTGACGACTGTGTCTTCCTTGACACTGTGTTGCTGACGACTGTGTCTTCCTTGACACTGTGTTGCTGACGACTGTGTCTTCCTTGACACTGTGTTGCTGACGACTGTGTCTTCCTTGACACTGTGTTGCTGACGTCTGTGTCTTCCTTGACACTGTGTTGCTGACGACTGTGTCTTCCTTGACACTGTGTTGCTGACGACTGTGTCTTCCTTGACACTGTGTTGCTGACGACTGTGTCTTCCTTGACACTGTGTTGCTGACGACTGTGTCTTCCTTGACACTGTGTTGCTGACGTCTGTGTCTTCCTTGACACTGTGTTGCTGACGACTGTGTCTTCCTTGACACTGTGTTGCTGACGACTGTGCCTTCCTTGACACTGTGTTGCTGACGACTGTGTCTTCCTTGACACTGTGTTGCTGACGACTGTGTCTTCCTTGACACTGTGTTGCTGACGGCTATGTCTTCCTTGACAGACACTGTGTTGCTGACGACTGTTTCTTCCTTGACACTGTGTTGCTGACGACTGTGTCTTCCTTGACACTGTGTTGCTGACGACTGTGTCTTCCTTGACACTGTGTTGCTGACGACTGTGTCTTCCTTGACACTGTGTTGCTGACGGTTGTGTCTTCCTTGACACTGTGTTGCTGACGGCTGTGTCTTCCTTGACAGACACTGTGTTGCTGACGACTGTTTCTTCCTTGACACTGTGTTGCTGACGACTGTGTCTTCCTTGACACTGTGTTGCTGACGACTGTGTCTTCCTTGACACTGTGTTGCTGACGGCTGTGTCTTCCTTGACAGACACTGTGTTGCTGACGACTGTTTCTTCCTTGACACTGTGTTGCTGACGACTGTGTCTTCCTTGACACTGTGTTGCTGACGACTGTGTCTTCCTTGACTCTGTGTTGCTGACGGCTGTGTCTTCCTTGACTCTGTGTTGCTGACGGCTGTGTCTTCCTTGACAGACACTGTGTTGCTGACGACTGTTTCTTCCTTGACACTGTGTTGCTGACGACTGTGTCTTCCTTGACACTGTGTTGCTGACGACTGTGTCTTCCTTGACTCTGTGTTGCTGACGGCTGTGTCTTCCTTGACAGACACTGTGTTGCTGATGACTGTCTTCCTTGACAGACATTGTGTTGCTGACGACTGTCTTCCATGATAGACACTGTGTTGCTGACGACTGTGTCTTCCATGACAGACACTGTGTTGCTGACGACTGTGTCTTCCATGACAGACACTGTGTTGCTGACGACTGTCTTCCATGACAGACACTGTGTTGCTGACGACTGTCTTCCATGACAGACACTGTGTTGCTGACGGCTGTGTCTTCCTTGACAGACACTGTGTTGCTGATGACTGTCTTCCTTGACAGACATTGTGTTGCTGACGACTGTCTTCCATGATAGACACTGTGTTGCTGATGACTGTCTTCCTTGACAGACATTGTGTTGCTGACGACTGTCTTCCATGATAGACACTGTGTTGCTGATGACTGTCTTCCTTGACAGACACTGTGTTGCTGACGACTGTCTTCCATGACAGACACTGTGTTGCTGACGACTGTCTTCCATGACAGACATTGTGTTGCTGACGACTGTCTTCCATGACAGACACTGTGTTGCTGACGACTGTCTTCCATGACAGACACTGTGTTGCTGACGACTGTCTTCCATGACAGACACTGTGTTGCTGACGACTGTGTCTTCCATGACAGACACTGTGTTGCTGACGACTGTGTCTTCCATGACAGACACTGTGTTGCTGACGACTGTCTTCCATGACAGACACTGTGTTGCTGACGACTGTGTCTTCCATGACAGACACTGTGTTGCTGACGACTGTGTCTTCCATGACAGACACTGTGTTGCTGACGACTGTGTCTTCCATGACAGACACTGTGTTGCTGACGACTGTGTCTTCCATGACAGACACTGTGTTGCTGACGACTGTGTCTTCCATGACAGACACTGTGTTGCTGACGACTGTCTTCCATGACAGACACTGTGTTGCTGACGACTGTGTCTTCCATGACAGACACTGTGTTGCTGACGACTGTCTTCCATGACAGACACTGTGTTGCTGACGACTGTGTCTTCCATGACAGACACTGTGTTGCTGACGACTGTGTCTTCCATGACAGACACTGTGTTGCTGACGACTGTCTTCCATGACAGACACTGTGTTGCTGACGACTGTGTCTTCCATGACAGACACTGTGTTGCTGACGACTGTGTCTTCCATGACAGACACTGTGTTGCTGACGACTGTCTTCCATGACAGACACTGTGTTGCTGACGACTGTGTCTTCCATGACAGACACTGTGTTGCTTACTACAGTGCCTTCCCTGTCAGGTTACTTTACTGATCAAGCAAGCTGTCGTATTGCCTCTATGGGTCAGAAGTTAGTTTTTTTGGGACTTGTTTTGCCAGTCTAGCAGAGTACACTACACATACACAACTTACCCGCTTTTGTATTTTTGAGTACAATTCAGTACAGTTACTTACCGGATAGTAGAGCATCATAAGTGCTGGTAGGACAGTTCAATGTACAGAAGAAATACTTCATAAACAGTTACAGAAGTTATTTCCTTCATTTCTAAGTTTACCTTTAACTGTAAAAATTAAACTGAAGACAAATTTTGTTATTAAAGTTCTCAAAGTTTTATTAGGTGTAATGCACTCAAACTAAAAGCGCTATGAGAAGCCCAACACGGTACAAGATAATTGGTCTTGAATTCTTAATAACTGTTACAAAGGCAGTAACAGGCTAGATGCTAGAGGGGAGATCAATAAGTTGACCTTCCAGTATTCTCTGGAGGTTGTGCTAACAGATGCAACATTTTGTAACAAGTTCTCTCTAAGTGTACTCGTCGCTCTTCTGCTTTTTAATGGAGGTATTTGGCACTGTCTGCCAAGATTCTTATTGACATGTGGAGTGATTTCCGTGTTCAGATTTGGGACCAGTTCCTCCATGGTTTTCCAGGTATAAATTATTATGTACCTTTCTCGCCTACGTTCCACGGAATGCAGTTGAAGGGACTTCAAGTGTTCCTAGACCCTGTTACTTGATCGAGTGTATACGAACAGTGAAAGTTGTCTATGTTTTCCAGATCAGTGATCTGGCCTGTCTTGAAGGTGGTCGTCAGTATACAGCAATATTCCAGCCTGGAGAGAACAAAGTGACTTGAAGAGTATCATTATTGACTGTCTTGAAAGTTCTAGTTATCCAGTCCATCATTTTCCTTGCGGTAGCAACAACAATATTGTTGTGATCCTTGATGTGAGATCTTCCCACATCATCACTACCAAGTCTCCCACACGAGTCTGATGTGAGATCTTCCCACATCATCACTACCAAGTCTCCCACACGAGTCTCACTCTACTGAATGATTTAAGTTTATCCTGTACTCCGTTACAGTCTTTATTTCCTCCATTCTTCCATAGCAGAGCAACTGAAACTTCTCCTCACTGAATTATCATATTGTTGTGTAAGTTCCACTGAATGACTTATATCAGCCTGAAGATTCCCTGTGTCTCTGACGGACGCCACTCTTAGAGAAATGCTGGTGTCATCAGCAAAGGATGTGTTACATGTCCTTGTCTGTATTGGATGTCACAACACAGTCACACCTGTCGAAGACTTTTAGAAAATCAGTGTATATTACATCAGCATTCAGCTTCCAGTGCATCCAAAACCATGTCGTAATGACCTAGCAATTGTGAAATGCAGGAGCGACCTGCTGTAAACCCCTACTGCCCTGGGTTGTACAGTTATTACACTGATACATGACTGGTATTCTTGGGAATTAGACATATGTGGCTTTATCAATACAATATAGGAACCTAATCAAACGACTGAAGAAGAGGTAGATGAGATAATCAGTCCATCAGCCTAGTAGCAGGTGTTCAGTACCGTATAGTCTTGATGAATCTGAAGCATAGACATGAAGATGGTCACTTATATACTGCGTCAGATGAAGTGCAGCAGCTGACGGAACTGTCACAGGTAGGCGGGACCCACCAGTGGAAGCAGTAGTGCCTAAGGGTGGGCCAGAGTAAGTAGTGTGGAGATGTTTAGCACAGTAAAGGACATCCAGATGTTCACAAGACTAATGTTCAACTGGCGGTATAACACCAAAATGTTATGATAAGGTATCTGGCTGCTTAGGACCAGTTCAAATGTGAATACAAAGTGTTTTCGCCGTTGTTCATCATCACGTCTGTGAAGTGGAGCAATAGCCTGGTAGTAATAACAGTGGAAAGACACCCGAAGCCAGGACCGAGATAATGGTTCCCCCAGAGTAATGATGCTGGAGCAGCATGAAGGAGGGGCAGCATGAAGGACGGGCAGCATGAAGGAGGGGCAGCAGAAGGAGGGGCAGCATGAAGGAGGGGCAGCATGAAGGACGGGGCGCATGACGGAGGGGGCAGCATGAAGGAGGGGCAGCATGAAGGAGGGGCAGCATGAAGGACGGGGCAGCATGAAGGAGGGCACATGAAAGGAGGGCAGCATGAAGGACGGGCAGCATGAAGGAGGGGGCAGCATGAAGGAGGGGGAGCATGAAGGACGGGCAGCATGAAGGAGGGGCACATGAAGGACGGGGCAGCATGAAGACGGGGCAGCATGAAGGACAGGCAGCATGAAGGACGGGCAGCATGAAGGAAGGGTACATGAAGGACGGGCAGCATGAAAGGACGGGGCAGCATGAAGGAGGGGTAGCATGAAGGACGGGGCAGCATGAAGGACGGGGCAGCATGAAGGACGGGGCAGCATGAAGGAGGGGCAGCATGAAGGACGGGGCAGCATGAAGGACGGGGCAGCATGAAGGAACGGGGCAGCATGAAGGACAGGGGCAGCATGAAGACGGGCAGCATGAAGGACGGGACAGCATGAAGGACAGGGCAGCATGAAGGACAGGCAAGCATGAAGGACGGGGCAGCATGAAGGACAGGGCAGCATGAAGGACGGGACAGCATGAAGGACGGGACAGCATGAAGGACGGGGCAGCATGAAGGACGGGACAGCATGAAGGACGGGGCAGCATGAAGGACAGGGCAGCATGAAGGACGGGACAGCATGAAGGACGGGGCAGCATGAAGGACAGGGCAGCATGAAGGACGGGACAGCATGAAGGACGGGGTAGCATGAAGGACGGGGCAGCATGAAGGACGGGACAGCATGAAGGACGGGGCAGCATGAAGGACGGGTAGCATGAAGGACGGGACAGCATGAAGGACGGGGTCAGCATGAAGGACGGGACAGCAGAAGGACGGACAGCATGAAGGACGGGGTAGCATGAAGGACAGGGCAGCATGAAGGACGGGGCAGCATGAAGGACGGGCAGCATGAAGGACGGGCAGCATGAAGGACAGGGCAGCATGAAGGAGGGGTACATGAAGGACGGGGCAGCATGAAGGACGGGGCAGCATGAAGGACGGGGGCAGCACGAAGGACGGGCAGCAGAAGGACGGGGCAGCATGAAGGACGGGGCAGCATGAAGGAGGACGGGGGCAGCATGAAGGAGGGGCAGCATGAAGGACGGGACAGCATGAAGGACGGGGCAGCATGAAGGACAGGGCAGCATGAACGACGGGCAACATGAAGGACG
The DNA here is from genome assembly GCF_026875155.1 of Cherax quadricarinatus. NCBI lineage: Eukaryota > Metazoa > Arthropoda > Malacostraca > Decapoda > Parastacidae > Cherax > Cherax quadricarinatus. The sequence goes on along the minus strand of NC_069409.1, from coordinate 51,748,528 downwards.
GGGCAGCATGAAGACGGGGCAGCATGAAGGAGGGGGCACATGAAGGACGGGCAGCATGAAGGACGGGGCAGCTTGAGGGAGGGGGCAGCATGAAGGATGGGTAGCATAGAGGATGGGGCAGCAGGAAGGACGGGGCAGCATGAGGGACGGGTAGCATGAAGGACGGGGGCAGCATGAAGGACGGGAAGCATGAAGGACGGGGGCAGCATGAAGACGGGGCAGCATGGAGGGGCAGCATGAAGGAGGGGCAGCATGAAGACGGGCAGCATGAAGGACGGGGCAGCATGAGGAGGGGGCAGCATGAAGGATGGGGTAGCATGAAGGAGGGGGCAGCATGAAGGATGGGGTAGCATGGGGAGGGGCAGCAGAAGAGGGTACATGAAGGAGGGGCAGCATGAAGAGGGGCAGCATAAGGAGGGCAGCATGAAGGAGGGCAGCATGAAGGACGGGCAGCATGGAGGGGGCAGCATGAAGGAAGGGGCAGCATGAAGGATGGGGCAGCATGAAGGATGGGGTAGCATGAAGGAGGGGCAGCATGAAGGATGGGGTAGCATGGAGGAGGGGCAGCATGAAGGATGGGTAGCATGAAGGACGGGGCAGCATGAAGGATGAGGTAGCATGAAGGATGGGGCAGCATGAAGGACGGGCAGCATGAAGGATGGGCAGCATGAAAGACGGGGCAGCATGAAGGACGGGGCAGCATGAAGGATGGGTACCATGAAGGACGGGGCAGCATGAAGGATGGGTACCATGAAGGACGGGGCAGCATGAAGACGGGGCAGCATGAAGGATGGGGTACCATGAAGGACGGGGCAGCATGAAGGACGGGGCAGCATGAAGGATGGGGCAGCATGAAAGACGGGGCAGCATGAAGGACGGGGCAGCATGAAGGACGGGGCAGCATGGAGGGGGCAGCATGAAGGACGGGGCAGCATGAAGGACAGGGCAGCATGAAGGACGGGGCAGCATGAAGGATGGGGGGTAGCTGGGTGGAGGACAACAATTAACATGGAAAGGGGGAGGAAGGGATTGAGGGAGGGAGGGAGGGAGTGGGGGTTGACCTTGATATAAGTGACCACACCCTCCACGGCATGACCTCGCCTGCCCACGGTGCCAAGCTGAACCTGGAGGTCACTAGGACGGTACCCCTCGCAGAGGTAGAGATGTGGCGGGAGACCAGGATGTTGTGGTGACCTATGGTGGTGACTGGTGACTTGTGGTGGTGATTGGTGACCCGTGATGGTGACGTGTGGTATTACAACTCCAGTACATGTTGTTTACTTGTTGAAGACTCCAAGAATGATGGTCCCCGTGCCCCGGTCTCAGACCAGACCTCCAGACTAATGGCTGCTCAGCCAGACTGACCTAGCACGCCATACACACCCCAGTGCATTCTCCACAGCCTGTTTGATCAGGGACGGCATGAAACTTAATGAAGACCAGTGATGAGAGTCCCTGGTCAAGTGCCAGGTCCAGTGCCTGGTGCAGTGACTGGTGCAGTGCCTGGTGCAGTGCCTGGTGCAGTGCCTGGTGCAGTGCCTGGTGCAGAGCCTAGGGCAGTGCCTGGTGCAGTGCCTGGTGCAGTACCTGGTGCAGGGCCTAGTACATTGCCTGGTGTAGAGCCTGGTGCAGTGCCTAGTGCAGAGCCTGGTGTAGAGCCTGGTGCAGTGCCTGGTGTAGAGCCTGGTCAAATGACTGGTGTAGTGCCTGGTGCAGTGCCTGGTGCAGTGCCTGGTGTAGAGCCTGGTCAAGTGACAGGTGTAGTGCCTGGTGCAGTGCCTGGTGCAGTGCCTGGTGCAGTGCCTGGTGCAGGGCCTGGTGCAGTGCCTGGTGCAGTGCCTGGTGTAGAGCCATGTGCAGTTCCTGGTGCAGTGACTGGTCCAGGGCCGGACTGCTGGTATATCCAAGGTGGTCTCTCGGGCCTTGACGTACCTGATCTAGACACTGTGTATGGTGAAGGTTGTCTCCACATCTTCCTTGAACTCTCAGTGTCTTCCCTTAGACTGTACAGGTATATCCTTGCAGCTTTTAATCTTATCTTATCTTCTGCTGCTGCTGCTGTTGCTGCTGCTGCTGCTGCTGCTGCTGCTGCTGCTGCTGCTGCTGCTGCTGTTGCTGCTGCTGCTGCTGCTGTTGCTGTTGCTGCTGCTGCTGCTGTTGCTGCTGCTGCTGCTGCTGCTGCTGCTGCTGCTGCTGCTGCTGCTGCTGCTGCTGCTGCTGCTGCTGCTGCTGCTGCTGCTCTGTTTACACTGATACAATATCCTTTTTTTTCCAGGTGTGTGTTGGGGAGGGGGAGGGACGAGGGGAGGGGGAGAGAAAGATACAACTGTCAATTAATACTAATGTGGAGGGAGGGAAGGAGGGTTAATAGTTATCACAGTGGAGAGAACATTTTTAAGGGGGTGGGTTGAAGGAGGGGGGGGGGTTTCCATGCAAATGTTACAGTTAGATTCACTTGTTCGACCTTGTGCCTCTCCCTCCCATTCCCCTTAGCCCCCACCTAGATGTACTGACCACGCCCCTCCAGGAGTCCTCCCTCCCCCCCGGGTGAGGGAGAATGAAAGAGGGGGGGGGGTGAACCAACTACACAACTTGTGTCTCAGTATAACAAGTGTAGCAACATACTCTTCTTGTGTCCACTAGTACTGTATTTAATTACAAAATTGATCACGAAGGATGAAAAATGGTTATAAAATAACCATTCATTTTTAAAGGGGGTGGAGGGGTAAGCCAGCGGAAGGCCTCGGTCAGATGACCAAAAGCTCCAGTGATGGGTCATCATATGACTGAGACCCACGTCAGGAAACACTTGTCCTGTTTCCTGACAAACCTAACCTACGAAATTCCACTTAATCTGCCCGGCACCTCCCCCCCCCCCCCCCCCCAGGGTAGGACCAGGACCCAGGTTATCATGACACAACGTGTCCTGGTGACCACAAGTGTTGCTTCCTGCCAAGAGCTGAGCCTCGACCCCTCCCAAATACATAACGGTGAGTACACACACACACACACACACCTGCAGCAACACTTACGGTCAGGGACCACACACCTGCGCCCTCCAACACACCTGCGCCCTCCAACACACCTGCGCCCTCCAACACACCTGCGCCCTCCAACACACCTGCAAAGACAATACAACACAATAACTTTTAAAGCAATACAATAAAACGCAATATATAATATATATAATATATATATATATATATATATATATATATATATATATATATATTATATTATATATATATATTTAATATTATATAAACCCGAATATATTCGTAAATTGAAAAACTAACCAGGTAAAAATTATGATGGTGAAGTGTAAGTCAGCTGTAGTTGATATTTTAACTAAATGTAAACTGTTAGGTTAAGTAACTTATATGTTTTGTCCAAGAAGTAACAGTAACAACAGTGCCACGAGCGTGGATAACAGGAACAGGAAGTAACAGTAACAACAGTGCCACGAGCGTGGATAACAGGAACAGGAAGTAACAGTAACAACAGTGCCACGAGCGTGGATAACAGGAACAGGAAGTAACAGTAACAACAGTGCCACGAGCGTGGATAACAGGAACAGGAAAGTAACAGTAACAACAGTGCCACGAGCGTGGATAACAGGAACAGGAATTAACAGTAACAACAGTGCCACGAGCGTGGATAACAGGAACAGGAAGTAACAGTAACAACAGTGCCACGAGCGTGGATAACAGGAACAGGAATTAACAGTAACAACAGTGCCACGAGCGTGGATAACAGGAACAGGAAGTAACAGTAACAACAGTGCCACGAGCGTGGATAACAGGAACAGGAAGTAACAGTAACAACAGTGCCACGAGCGTGGATAACAGGAACAGGAAGTAACAGTAACAACAGTGCCACGAGCGTGGATAACAGGAACGGGAAATTTAAAACAGTAACAACAGTGCCACGAGCGTGGATAACAGGAACAGGAAGTAACAGTAACAACAGTGCCACGAGCGTGGATAACAGGAACAGGAAGTAACAGTAACAACAGTGCCACGAGCGTGGATAACAGGAACGGGAAGTAACAGTAACAACAGAGCCACGAGCGTGGATAACAGAACAGGAAGTAACAGTAACAACAGTGCCACGAGCGTGGATAACAGGAACAGGAAGTAACAGTAACAACAGTGCCACGAGCGTGGATAACGGGAACAGGAAGTAACAGTAACAACAGTGCCACGAGCGTGGATAACAGGAACAGGAAGTAACAGTAACAACAGTGCCACGAGCGTGGATAACAAGAACAGGAAGTAACAGTAACAACAGAGCCACGAGCGTGGATAACAGGAACAGGAAGTAACAGTAACAACAGTGCCACGAGCGTGGATAACGGGAACAGGAAGTAACAGTAACAAACAGTGCCACGAGCGTGGATAACAGGAACAGGAATTAACAGTAACAACAGTGCCACGAGCGTGGATAACAGGAACAGGAATTAACAGTAACAACAGTGCCACGAGCGTGGATAACAGGAACAGGAAGTAACAGTAACAACAGTGCCACGAGCGTGGATAACAGGAACAGGAATTAACAGTAACAACAGTGCCACGACGTGGATAACAGGAAAACAGGAATTAACAGTAACAACAGTGCCACGAGCGTGGATAACAGGAACAGGAAGTAACAGTAACAACAGTGCCACGAGCGTGGATAACAGGAACAGGAAGTAACAGTAACAACAGTGCCACGAGTGTGGATAACAGGAACAGAAAGTAACAGTAGCAACAGTGCCACGAGCGTGGATAACAGGAACAGGAAGTAACAGTAACAACAGTGCCACGAGCGTGGATAACAGGAACAGGAATTAACAGTAACAACAGTGCCACGAGCGTGGATAACAGGAACAGGAAGTAACAGTAACAACAGTGCCACGAGTGTGGATAACAGGAACAGGAAGTAACAGTTACAACAGTGCCACGAGTGTGGATAACAGGAACAGGAAGTAACAGTAACAACAGTGCCACGAGCGTGGATAACAGGAACAGGAAGTAACAGTAACAACAGTGCCACGAGCGTGGATAAACAGGAACAGGAAGTAACAGTAACAACAGTGCCACGAGCGTGGATAACAGGAACAGGAAGTAACAGTAACAACAGTGCCACGAGCGTGGATAACAGGAACAGGAAGTAACAGTAATCACAGTGCCACGAGCGTGGATAACAGGAACAGGAAGTAACAGTAACAACAGTGCCACGAGCGTGGATAACAGGAACAGGAAGTAACAGTAACAACAGTGCCACGAGCGTGGATAACAGGAACAGGAAGTAACAGTAACAACAGTGCACGAGCGTGGATAACAGGAACGGGAAAGTAACAGTAACAACAGTGTCACGAGCGTGGATAACAAGAACAGGAAGTAACAGTAACAACAGTGCCACGAGCGTGGATAACAGGAACAGGAATTAACAGTAACAACAGTGCCACGAGCGTGGATAACAGGAACAGGAATTAACAGTAACAACAGTGCCACGAGCGTGGATAACAGGAACAAGTAACAGTAACAACAGTGCCACGAGCGTGGATAACAGGAACAGGAAGTAACAGTAACAACAGTGCCACGAGTGTGGATAACAGGAACAGAAAGTAACAGTAGCAACAGTGCCACGAGCGTGGATAACAGGAACAGGAAGTAACAGTAACAACAGTGCCACGAGCGTGGATAACAGGAACAGGAATTAACAGTAACAACAGTGCCACGAGCGTGGATAACAGGAACAGGAAGTAACAGTAACAACAGTGCCACGAGCGTGGATAACAGAAACGGGAAGTAACAGTAACAACAGTGCCACGAGCGTGGATAGCAGGAACAGGAAGTAACAGTAACAACAGTGCCACGAGCGTGGATAACAGGAACAGGAATTAACAGTAACAACATGCCACGAGCGTGGATAACAGGAACCGAATTAAACAGTAACAACAGTGCCACGAGCGTGGATAACAGGAACAGGAAGTAACAGTAACAGTGCCACGAGCGTGGATAACAGGAACAGGAATTAACAGTAACAACAGTGCCACGAGCGTGGATAACAGGAACAGGAAGTAACAGTAGCAACAGTGCCACGAGCGTGGATAACAGGAACAGGAAGTAACAGTATCAACAGTGCCACGAGCGTGGATAACAGGAACAGGAATTAACAGTAACAACAGTGCCACGAGTGTGGATAACAGGAACCGAAATTAACAGTAACAACAGTGCCACGAGCGTGGATAACAGGAACAGGAATTAACAGTAACAACAGTGCCACGAGTGTGGATAACAGGAACAGGAAGTAACAGTAACAACAGTGCCACGAGCGTGGATAACAGGAACATGAATTAACAGTAACAATAGTGCCACGAGCGTGGATAACAGGAACAGGAAGTAACAGTAACAATAGTGCTACGAGCGTGGATAACAGGAACAGAAAGTAACAGTAACAACAGTGCCACGAGCGTGGATAACAGGAACAGGAATTAACAGTACAACAGTGCCACGAGCGTGGATAACAGGAACAGGAAGTAACAGTAACAACAGTGCCACAAGCGTGGATAACAGGAACAGGAAACAACGGTGGAGGAGGCGTGGATAACAGGGACAGGAAGTAACAGTAGCAACAGTGTCAGTAGTGTGGATAACAGGAAGTAACAGTATTAACAATGCCAGAAGCGTGGATAACAGTAAGTAACAGTGCCAGAAGCGTGGATAACAGGAATAGGAAGTAACAGTAACAACAGTGCCTGGAGTGTGGATAACAGGAACAGGAAGTAACAGTAACAACAACGCCAGGATCGTGTATAGCAGGAACATGAAGTAACAGTAACAACAGTGCCAAGAGCATGGATAACAGGAACAGGAAGTAACAGTAACAACAGTGCCAGGAGCGTGGATAACATTAATAAGTAACAGGGACGGGAGCATGAATAACAAGAAGAAACAGTAGCATTAGTGCCAGGAACAGGAAGTAACAGTAGAATGAGCAACGGCAGCAGGAGCGTAGATAACAGGAAGCAACTGTTGTAGGAACGTAGATTAACGGAAGTAACAGTGGCAACAGTAGCGTGGATAACAAGAAGCAACAGTGGCAACAGGAACGTGGATAACAGAAAGCAACAGGAGCGTGGATAACAGGAATATACAGTGGCAACAGGAAAAAACAGTGGCAACAGAAAGCAAGTGGCAACAGGAGCGTGGATAATAGGAAGCAACAGTGGTAACAGGAGCGTGGATAACAGGAAGCAACAGTGGTAACAGGAGCGTGGATAACAGGAAGCAACAGTGGCAACAGGAGCGTGGATAACAGGAAGCAACAGTGGCAACAGGAGCGTGGATAATAGGAAGTAACAGTGGCAACAGGAGCGTGGATAACAGGAAGCAACAGTGGCAACAGGAGCTTGCATAAGGAGTGTGGCTGGAGTCACAGTGACCCGCGACCTTCAGCTTGGGTGTGACCGGTTACTACCTCACACAAAAGGTCACCCAGGAAAGGTCACGCTAAGGTCACGCCCCCAGCTGGCGCAGTGGAGTCAAGAGGTGGAGGAAGCTGCAACAGCAGCAGCAGCAGCAGCAACAGCAGCAGCAGCAACAGCAGCAGCAGCAGCAGCAACAGCAGCAGCAGCAGCAGCAGCAGCAACAACACCAGCAACAACACCAACAACAGCAGCAGCAGCAGCAACAACAACAGCAACACCAACACCAACAACAGCAGCAACAACAACAGCAGCAACAACACCAACACCAACAACAGCAGCAGCAGCAACATAACAACAGGCAACAACACCAACACCAACAACAGCAACAGCAGCAAAACAAACACAGCAGCAGCAAACAACAACAGACAGCAGAAGAACAACAAAGCAAGCACAACAAACAACAGCACAGTGAAGACACCAACACAAAGCAACAGTGCCAAGCAAACAACAACAGTCACAGAACAAACACAAACAACAGCAGCGATAACAGGAAAACACAACAGCAGCAGCAGAACATACAACAGCAGCAGCAAACACACATGTAACAGCAGACAGCAACAACACAGCAGCGACAGACAGCAACAGCACAACAACAGCAGCAGGCAACAACAACGGAACAACAGCAACAACAGCAGCAGCAACAAGCAACAACACAACAGACAACAACACAACGGGCACAGCAGCGAACAAAACAAACAGCACAGCAACACCAACACAACAACAGCAGCAGCAACAACACCAACAACAGTAGCAGCAAACAAACAGCAACACCACACAGCAGCAACACAACACCAACAACAGCAGCAACAACACCAACAACAGCAGCAGCAAACACCAACAACAGCAGCAGCAACAACACACAACAACAGCAGCAGCAGACAACAACAACACCAACAACAGCAGCAACAACACCAACAACAAGCACAACACAACACCAAACAACAGCAGCAACAACAACCAACAACAGCAGCAGCACACAACAACCACACAACAACAACAGCAGCAGACAACACACAAACAACAGCAGCAGCAACACCAACAACAGCAGAACCAACAACACCAACAACAGCAGCAAGCAACCAAACAACACCAACAACACAGCAGCAACAAACACAACGCACACAACACACAACAGCAGCAACAACAACAACAACAGCAGCACAACACACAACACACAGCAGCAGCAACAACACCAACAAACAGCAGCACAACAACAACACAACAACAACACACACAGCAACACACAACAACAACAACAGCAGCAGCAACACCAACAACAGCAGCAGCACAACAACACCAACAACAGCAGCAGCAGCAACAACAACCAACAACGCAGCAGCAACACCAACAACAGCACAACAACACAACAACAGCAGCACACCCAACAAACAACAAACAGCAGCACAACACCCAACAACAGCAGCCACAGCAGCAACAACACCAACAACAGCAGCAGCAACAAACAACACACAACACACAACAGCCCAGCAGCACACAACAACAACAACACAACAGCAGCAGACAAACACAACAACAACAGCAGCAACAACAACCAACAACAGCGCAACACAACAGCAGCAGCAGCAACAACAACACACAGCGCAACAACAACACAACAACACACACACAACAACAACACACAGCAGCAACACCAACAACACACAACACCACACAGCACAACACACAGCAGCAACACCAACAACAGCAGCAGCAACAACAACACACAACAACAGCAGGCAACAACAACAACACCAGCACCAACAACAGCAGCAACACACAACAACAGCAGCAGCAGCAAGCAAACACAACAACAACAGCAGAAACAACAACAAAAACAACCAGCAACACCACAACAGCAGCAACACCAACACCACAACACAGCACAGCAACACACAACAGCACACCAACACCAACCACAGCAGCAGCAACAACAACAACACACAGCACATCACACAAAAAACACAGCAGCAACAACAAAAACACAAACAACACCAGCACACAACAACAGCAGCAACACCAACAACACACAGCAGCAGCAACAACAACACCAGCACAACAACAGCACCAAACATCACACCAACAACAGCAGCAACCAACAACACCAGCACCAAACAACAGCAAAGCAACACCAACAACAAGCAGACACAGCAGCAACATCACAACAAAACAACACCAGCAGCAACAACAACAACAACACAACAGCAGCAACAACAACAACAGCAGCACAACAAACCAGCACACAACAACAACACACACAGCAGCACAGCAGCAACATCACCAACAAAACAACACAGCAGCAACAACACCAACAACAAACACAGCAGCAACAACAACAACAACACACACCATCACACAACAAACAACAGCAGCAGCAACACCAACAACAACAGCAGCAGCAAACAACAAACACCATCACCATCAACACAGCAACACCAAACAGCAGCAGCAACAACACACCAACAAAACAACAGCAGCAGCAACAACACCAACAACAGCAGCACAACAACACACAGCAGCAACAACAACAACAACACCAGCACCAACAACAGCAGCAACACCAACAACAGCAGCAGCAGCAGCAACATCACCAACAAAACAACAGCAGCAGCATCAACAAAACAATACCAACAGCAACACCACCAGCAGCAGCAACAACAACACCAGCAGCACCAGCACCAGCAGCAACAACAACAGCAACAACGACAGCAGCAACAACAACAGCAGCAGCAGCAAAAATAGTGACAACAGCAACATCAGAAGCAACAGCAGTAACAAGAGCAGCAACAAGAGCAGCAGCAGCAGCAGCAGCAACAGCAACAGCAACAGCAACAGCAACAGCAGCAGCAGCAGCAAGTGACAACAGCAACATCAGAAGCAACAGCAGTAACAAGAGCAGCAACAAGAGCAGCAGCAGCAGCAGCAACAGCAACAGCAACAGCAGCAGCAGCAGCAAGTGACAACAGCAACATCAGAAGAAGCAACAGCAGCAACAACAGCAGCAGCGGCAGCTACTGCCGTTGTATCCCAGTACATCACAGCAGCATGACCGCAGGGATACTGCAGTAAATGTAATCACTAACACACACCTACATACAACATACATACATGAGTATACATGTAACACAACACTACACACACCTGCATACAATACACAATGCATCAATGGTCACCTTGTATAGTATGCTCTGTATTATACTTTATACAACACAATGTAACGTCATTCTGAAGTCATACACATCACCACATGAGCTCTCCATTCTTTGTTATACGTGTATGAATCAGATTGGTGTGTGGTTCATACAGCGTCAAAAGCAGTGCAGGCTCCATCCTCCATCCCTACCTGGCTGCCAAGGTAGACATACGTCTACCTTGGCAGCCAGGCTTAGCACCACATGAATTACTGATAGTTACCTCTCACCTTGAATATACACCTCTCTCTCTCTCTCTCTCTCTCTCTCTCTCTCTCTCTCTCTCTCTCTCTCAATACCTGCTACCCCATCCTCCATCATCCATCCTAAATTACTGGGAACGCTGCTTCGAATTTCTCAGAGTACTCCCACGACAGAAGGCGAGAAAGATGCATTATATACTTGGAACACATTTTAGGGATGGGCTCCAAACCTGTACAGTGAAGTACTCTTTGGGAAGGTAAGATGCTCTGCACAAGGTGAAAACAGAACCACAGGTGTACTAAGGATCAGCTCATGAAGGTAAAGACTAAGAATTTTTAACATAGCATAAACACTACAGCCAGCCAGGCTGTGGTGGTGCTGATGATGAATTAGACACATGTGCAATATGCAGACGTTTCGCCATCCAGTGGCTTTATCAATACAAATTCCAGGACGTGATGAGAAGACTGTTGAAATACGTGCTGCTAGCATCAACAGCAGTAACCAGGAAGCTTGGTCTTCACCTGACCGCGGGAACACAGACCAGTGAAATTCTCAACAGATAGACAGAAGACAGGGGACCCCACAAGTCGTCAAGTGCTTCAACCAAATCAGGAAGACCTGTCTTCTTAGCAGATTTTTTAACACCAGAGATATGTTGGCGACCTAACTCTTGTATACAAGGTCCCTCACCTGACCCAACTTCGTAATCAATCTGAAGCTGGCAATTATATCACAAGACGAGCAGCCTACATCACTTCACTTTGATTGTAACCTTCTCCAGGGTATCACATCCTTAGTAATTATTGCTGAACTGAGTTTCGAAGGGAAGAGACTATTTCGTCTGGAGAGAGCAGAACTGTGGTCCACAGGTAACTCGGTGAAGTACACACCTCCACGATAGACGTCAAAAATAATAATGTCAGGTTTTGAAATAAGTTGAGGTACGATCTTATTTCTTAGACAAACTCGTGTTACCCTTAGAAGAGAAGGGCAGGGGAAGAGCAGGAACGAAGAGAAGGTCATTTCACAGGTGTGAATACAAGGTTATTCATCACCCACATAAACCATCACAGCACATTCCTGTATGAGTGCTGGACACTAACTCGTCCCTGGATATACTAAAGTTTCCAGAGAGTCACCAAGACCATGACAATCCTGAACGATAACCACAGCAACATCACACACACTCACAACAGTGCCCCCCCCCCCTTCCTCCTAGTCACAGCAACGGTCCCTCTTACAGTCAGAGCAGCGTCCCCTCCTACAGTCACAGCAGCGCCCACCTCCTACAGTCACAGCAACGGCCCCTCTTACAGTCAGAGCAGCGTCCCCTCCTACAGTCACAGCAACGCCCACCTCCTACAGTCACAGCAACGGCCCCTCTTACAGTCAGAGCAGCGCCCCCTCCTACAGTCACAGCAGCGCCCACCTTCTACAGTCACAGCAACGTCCCCTCCCACAGTCACAACAGTGCCCCCCTTCCGCGTACATCAACAACAGCCTCCCTCCCCTTCCTTCAGTGTTCCGCACTGGAAGAGCAGCAAGGAAGGTAGCGTGTAGGACTTTGCTTGAAGATGTAGCACAGCCGTGGCTCAGCGGTGACTACCAGGTGTGAAGCATCAGCTGGTAGATAGACAGGTGTGCGTGACCACCTCACTCACCCCTCCAACACAGAACTGTGAGTAAACCTGCCGTTGTTTGACTCGACGTGAGTGTGTGTGTGTGCCTGCAACAAGGTAGCGTCAGGGCGACCATTGTTGAGGTGGGTGATCTACTTGCTCCGTCACGGTAACAGCCTGGGACCCGGGCTTGGTCTCGGCTTGTGGTCTCGAGTCCGCCGCGGTCTGCAGCAGCTGTGGTCCACGCTGTGGTTCCCAGGTATGTGCACACTTACCTAGGGTGCACAACGTTGTCTCAGGTGCCTCTCAGGAAGTGCTCTAACACGTCCGCCTTCACCAAGCAAGTTCCTGCTGCGGACCACCCAGGTATTATGGCCCTCCCCGGCCACAGCTGGTGTGGACCACCAAGAGATCATGGTCCGTTCCCCGGCCACACCTCTGACCACACCTCTTGGTGTTGTCAGAGTACTGAGAACACGTCCTGGTGTGGTCAGTACTTATCAACCCCCTCAAATGAATGCTGGTAACAATTTGTGTGGTTGTAGCAATTGGTGGTGTAGCTACAGCAGGTGGTGTGGTTACAGCAGGTGGTGTGGCTACAGCAGGTGGTGTGGTTGCAGCAGGTGGTGTGGTTATAGCAGGTGGTGTGGTTGCAGCAGGTTGTGTGGTTATAGCAGGTGGTGTGGTTGCAGTAGGTTGTGGTGTGTTTGAAGTACGTGGTGGTGAGGATGCAGCAGGTGATATGGTTGCAGCAGGTGGTGATGTGGTTGCAGCAGGTGGTGACGGGCCCCTCCAGCCACCTGGAGGGACCAGGTGACTTGTGATGGAGGGACCAGGTGACTGGTGTTGTCTTAGTTCACCGTCACTGCACCTTACCAACACACGAAGGGGAAGTAGCAAGCAACCCTCACACTAACGTGACTCCTCCTCACTGTGTATGTGCGTGCGTGTGGGTGTGCGTATGTACTCACCAATTTATGGTTGCGGGGGTCGATTCACAGCTCCTGGCCTCGCCTGATCGCTACTAGGTCCACTCTCTCCCTTCTCCATGAGTTTTATCATACTTCTTGTGTGTGTGTGTGTGTGTGTGTGTGTGTGTGTGTGTGTGTGTGTGTGTGTGTGTGTGTGTGTGTGTGTAAGTGTGTGTATGTGTGTGTGTGTGTGTGTGTGCACCCACAGCTCATGGTGTGAGTGACAGAGCAAAAATCAGTATTACAGAGGTCACAACTGGTCTTTGTCAAGAATCATTGGCCATTGTTACATCACTAGAGAGAAATATTAAGTCATGTCGGACTCTATGATTATAACTGATTCTATGTCATCATTGAAGGCTCTTGACTCACTTAATGACTCTAACAACCTGCTCACTGCTCAAGCCAGGTATAGATACTCAAAAATTAATATACAATTGCTACAGTTTCCACCACACACTGCATTACTCCATGATAAAGTTGATACGTTAGCCAAAAATAATGTGCCGGGAAGGAAGATGTACAATATAAGTTTGGTGAGTCTGGGTCTAGCATTATGTATAATATTAGCAGAGTAATAAATAATGAAACTGAATGTTATAGGAATTCAGTTAAAAGCTTTTTATGGAGTGTGAACAGTGATGTAGTAGCCAGACTTAGCCTTATTACCCACTCCCTCTAACACTGGTGTTGACACTCTCCTCTAACACTGGTGTTGACACTCTCCTCTAACACTGGTGTTGACACTCTCCTCTAACACTGGTGTTGACACTCTCCTCTAACACTGGTGTTGCCACTCCCCTCTAACACTGGTGTTGCCACTCCCCTCTAACACTGTTGCACCCCTTAACACGGGTGTTGCACCCCCAACACGGTTGACACTCCCTCAAAACACTGGTTGCACCTCCTCTAACATGGGTTTGCACTCCCCTCAACACGGTTTAAACTCCCCTAACACGGTGTGAACTCTCCCTAAAAATGGGTTGCACCCCCCTAACCCCTGGGTTGCACTTCCCTAACACTGGTTTTTCACTCTCCTCTAACACGGTGTTGCACCCCCCTTAAACGGGTTTTCCACCCCCTCTAACACTGTGTGACACTCTCCCAAACACTTTTTGCCACCCCCCAAACACTGTGTTAAATCTCCCTCAACACGGTTTTTGACATTTCCCCTCAAACACGGTGTTGCACCCCCCCTTAACATGGTTGCACTCCCCTTAACACGGGTGTTCCACCCCCCTAACACGGTGTTGCAATCCCCTCTAACACGGTGTCCACTCCCCTCAACACTGGTGTTGACACCCCTCAACACGGTGTTGCCACTCCCCCCTAACAGGGTTTTGACACTCCCTCTAACACGGGGGTCCCACCCCCTAACACTGGGTTGCCACTCCCCTCTAACATGGTTGACCCTCCTCTAACCGGGTTGCCATCCCCTCAACACGGTGTTGCATCCCTCAAACCCCGGTGTTGCCACTCCCCTCTAATGGTGTTGACACTCTCCTCAAACCCTGGTGTTGCCACTCCCCCTAAACTGTGTTCACCCCCCTCTAAAACGTGTTGCCATCCCCTCAACATGGTGTTGGGCCAAACCCCCTCTAACACGGGTTCCCCATCCCCTAACACGGTGTTGACCCCCCCTCTAACACTGGTGTTCATCCCCCTAACCCCGGGTTGCCACCCCCCTCTAAACACTGGTGTTGCACTCTCCTCAAACACTGGTTTGCCCCCCCCTTACACGGTTTGCCACTCCCCTAACGGGGGTTTTTGACAACCCTAAAGGTTTGCCACTCCCCCTCTAACATGGGTTGCCCCCCCTCTAACACTGGGTTGCCACTCCCTTACACGGTTTGCCACTCCCCTCTAACCGGGTGTTGCCACCCCCCTTAAAAACCTGGGTTGCCACCCCCTTAACATGGGTTCCCATTTCCCCTCTAACATGGTGTTACACCCCCTCTAACACGGGGTTTTGAAACCCCCTCTAACACTGGTGTTCCACCCCCCTTTAACACGGGTTTTGAAACTCCCCTCTAACCCCGGTGTTGCCACCCCTCAAACACGGTTTTTCCACCTCCCCCTTTAAACACGGGGGTGCCACTCCCCTCTAACACGGTGTGACACCCCTCTAACACGGTGTTGCCCACTCCCCCTAACACCGGTGTTGCCACCCCCTCTAACACTGGTTTTTTGCCATCCCTCAACACTGGTGTTCCACTCCCCTCTAACACCGGTGTTGCCTCCCTTTTCTAACACGGTGTTCCACTCCCCTCTAACAATGGTTTGCCATTTCCCCAAACCGGGTGTTGCACTCCCCCAAACCCCCGGTGTTGCCCTCCCCTCAAAAACGGGTGTTGCCCACCCCTCTCACGGTTTGCCACTCCCCTTAACACGGGGTTGCCACTCCCCTAACCGTGTTGCCACCCCCCTCTAACAGGTGTTGCCCCCCCCCTCAAAGGGGTGTTGCCATTTCCCTCTAAACTGTTTTGCCCTCCCCTCAACACGGTTTTGCCATCCCTTAAACCCGGTGTTGCCATTTCCCCTCAAACACGGGTGTTGCCCTCCCCTCAAAACCCCGGTTTTGCAACCCCTTAAACGGGTTCCCCACTCCCCTCTAACACTGGGGGACCTCCCCCAAACACCGGTTTGCCACTCCCCCCTTTCACGGGTTCCCACTCCCCTCAAAACGGGGTTTTGCCACCCCCTCTAACCTGGTGTTGCCACTTCCTCTAAACGGGTTTGCCACTCCCCTCTAACACGGTGTTGCCACCCCCCCCTAAAACCCCGTTGTTGCCCTCCCCTAACACTGTGTCCCACCCCCCTCTAACATGGTGTTGCCACTCCCCTCAAAAACCGGTTTTGCCAACCCCTCAACCGGTTTTGCCATTTCCCCCCTAAATGGGTTGCCATCCCTCTAACCCCGGTTTTGCCACCCCCCTCTAACACCGGGTTGCCATTTTCTAAAAAGGGTGTTGCCCTCCCTCTAACACGGTGTTGCCACTCCCCTCTAAACCGTGTTCCCCATTTTCCCCTCTAAACGGTGTTGCCCACCCCCCCTCTTAAACCGGTTTTGCCACTCCCCCAACACGGGGTTTTGCCACCCCTCTAAAAATGGTGTTGCCCCCCCCCCAAAACACGGGTTTTGCCACTCCCCCCCTAACCCGGTGTTGCACTCCCCTCTAACCCGGTGTTGCCACCCCCCTCTAAACTGGTGTTCCCACTCCCCTTAACACGGGTTTGCATCTCCTCAAACCCCGTGTTGCCACTCCCTCAAACCCCCGGTTTTGCCACCCCCCTCAAACACTGGTTTGCACCCCCCTTTTAAAATTTTGGGGCCACTCCCCTCTACACGTTTCCACTCCCTCAAACCCCGGTGTTGCCATTTCCTTTTAAAAAGTGTTGCCATTTCCCCCCTAACACTGGCCCCCCTTTTCCCCCAAAAAAGGTTTGCACCCCCCTACACCGGGTTTTTTGCCCTCCCCTCAAACATTTTTGCCATCTCCTCTAACATGGTGTTGCCCTCCCCTTAACACCGGGTGTTGACTCCCCTCTAAACGGTGTTGACACCCCCTCTAACACGGTGTTCCCACTCCCCTCAAACCCGGTGTTGCCACCCCCCTCTAACACGGGGTGTTGCCCCCCCTCTAACACGGTGTTCCACTCCCCTCTCCCCCCGGTGTTGCCACTCCCCTCAACAAACCTGGTTGCCACTCCCCCTAACATGGTTGCCATTTTCCCTCTAACCCGGTTTTTGCCACTCCCCTCAAACCCCCGGGTGTTGCCCTCCCCTCAAAACACTGGTGTTGCCACTCCCCTTAACAGGGGTGTTGCCACCCCCCCTAACACCTTTGTTGCCACTCCCCCTAAACGGTTTTGCCATTCCCCTTAACCCCGGTTTTCCACTCCCCCTCTAACATGGTGTTTTGGGGGCCACTCCCCCTAACACTGTGTTGCCACTCCCCCCAAACCCCGGGTGTTTGCCACTCCCCTCTAACCCCGGTGTTGCATCCCCTTTTAAAAAGGGTGTTGCCACTCCCCTCAAACGGTTTCCTTTTCCCCTCAACACGGGTTGCCCTCCTTTCCCTTTAACACCGGGTGTGCCCTCCCCTCTAAACCGGTTTTGCCACTCCCCTCAACACGGTGTTGCCTCCCTCTAACACTGTTTTGCCACTCCCCTCTAACACTTTGTTTGCCACTCCCCTAACCCCGGGTTGCCACAAACCCCTCTAACCCGGGTGTTGCCACTCCCCTCTAACACTGGGTTGCCACTCCCCTCTAACACGGGGGCCACCCCCCTCTAACACCGGTTGCCAAATCCCCCTCTAACACGGTGTTGCCACTCCCCTACACTGGGTTCCCACTCCCCCTAACCCCGGGGTTGCCACCCCCCTCTAACAGGTGTTGCACTCCCCCTCAACACGGGTTTTTGCCACTCCCCTTAAACTGGTGTTCCCACTCCCCTCTAACACGGTGTTGCCCTCCTTAAACCCGTTTTGCCATCCCCTCTAACAGTTTTGCCATTTCCCCTCTAACCCCGGGTTGCCACTCCCCTCTAACACGGGTTTTGCATCACCTAAAAACACTGGTGTTGCCACTCCCCTCAACACGGGTGTTGCCCTCCCCTCTAACCCGTGTTGCCCTCCCTCAAACCCCGTTTTGCCACTTCCCCCTTAACAGGGTTTTGCCACTCCCCCAAACGGTGTTGCACTCCCCTAAAACATGGTTTGCCACTCCCCTCAAACACTGGGTTCCCTTTCCCCTCTAACACTGGTGTTGCCACCCCCCCCTCAAACACTGGTGTTCCACTCCCCAAACCCCGGGTGTTGAAACCCCCCTAACCCGGTGGCACTCCCCTTAACACGGTTTGAACTCCCCCTAACAGGTGTTGATTTCCCTCTAACCGGGTGTTCACCCCCTAAAAGGTGTTGCCATCCCCTTAACGGTTTTTCCACTCCCTCAACACGGGTTGCCCTCCCCTCTAACACTGGTGTTCCCACTCCCCTCAACCTGGTGTTGCACTCCCCTCAAACACTGGTGTTTGACCTCCCCTCAAACAGGGGTGTTGCCACTCCCCCTCTAACACGGGTTTTTTCCACTCCCCCCTAACATGGTTTTGCCACCCCTCCCTGTTTTCCCTCCCCCTAAACACGGGGTTGCCATCCCCTAACACTGTTTTGCCACTCCCCTCTAAACGGTTTTGCACCCCCTCTAACACCGGTTTGAAAACACTCCCCTCTAACCCCGGGTTTTACCTCCCTAACACGGGTGTTCCCATCCCTTAACACTGGTGTTGCCACTCCCCTCTAACAAGGTGTTCCCACCCCCCTCTAACAGTGTTGCCCACCCCCTTAACACGGGTGTTGCCTCCCCTCTAACCTGGTTTTTGCCACCCCCTCAAACACTGGTGTGCCACCCCCCCTAACACCGGTGTTACCACTCCCCCTAACCCCGGTGTTGCCACTCCCTCTAAAAAGGTTTTTACACTCCCCTCTAACCCGTGTTGCCATCCCCCAAACCCCGGTGTTGAAACTCCCCCAAAAACCCCGGTTGTTGCCATCCCCTCTCACTGGTGTTGCCATCTCCTCAACAGGGTTTGCCATCCCCCCAAAACACGGTGTTCCCATCCCCTTTTAACACGGTTTCCCCACCCCCCTCTAACACTGGTTTCCACCCCCCCAAACCCGGTGTTGCCACTCCCCTAACACGGGTGTTGCACCCCTCTAACACCGGTGTTGCCACCCCCCCCTTAACACGTGTTGCCACTCCCCTCAAACCCGGGTTGCCACTCCCCTCTAACACGGTGTTGCCTCTCCTCTAACACGGGTTGCCACTCCCCTCTAACCCCGGTGTTCCCCCTCCCCTCTAACCCCGGTTTTCCCACCTCCCCTAAACATGGGTTGCCCCCCCCCCCTTTAAAACCCCGGTTGCCACTCCCCCTAACCCCGGGTTGCCCCCCCCCCTCTAACACTGGTGTTGCCACTCCCCCTTAAACGGTGTTGCCACTCCCCCTAACCCCGGTTTGCCACTCCCTCAAAACAGGGTGTTGCCACTCCCCTCTAACACTGGTGTTCCCACTCCCCCTAAAAAGGTTTTGCCATCCCCTAAAAGGGTTGCACCCCTCTAAACGGTTTGTTCCCACCCCCTCTAACACCTTTTTAAAACTCCCTCTAACACCGTGTTGCCCTCCCCTCTAACACTGGTGTTGCCACCCCCCCTTAAAAAGGGTTTGCCACCTCCCCCAGGGGTGTTGCCACCCCTCAAACATGGTGTTCCCCCAAACCCCCTCTAACACGGGTGTTGCCACTCCCACTAACCCGGTTTCCCCCACTCCCTCAAACCCGGTGTTGCCCCTCCCCTCAACACTGGTTTTCCCACTCCCCTAAAACACGGTGTTGCCCTCCCCCTAACACCGGTGTTGCCACTCCCCCAAACACCGGTGTTCCCCTTCCCCTCTAACCCCTTTTCCACTCCCCTCTAACACCGGGTTCCACTCCCCTCTAACACGGGTTTTCCCACCCCTCTAACCGGTGTTGCCACTCCCCCTCTAACCCCGGTGTTCCACTCCCCTCTAACAGGGTTTTCCCCACTCCCCCAAACCCGGGTTGCATTTCCCCTCAAACCGGTTTTTTAAAAACATCCCCCTCTAAAACTGGTGTTGCACCCCCCTCTAACCCCGGTGTTCCCCCCCCTCTAACCCGGTGTGCCATCCCCCTCTCCGGTGTTCCACTCCCCTCTAACATTTGTTGCCACTCCCCTCAAACCCCGTTTTTCACTCCCCTCTAACACTGGTGTTGCAATCCCCTCAACACCCGGGTTGACCACCCCCTCTAACACGGGTGTTGCCACTCCCCCTCTAACAGGTTGAATCCCCTCAACCCCGGTGTTAACACCCCCCTCTAAAACGGTGTTGACACTCCCCTTAACCCCGGTGTTCCCCACTCCCCTTAACACCGGTGTTCCCATCCCCCTAACCGGTGTTGCCACTCCCCTCTAACACGGTGTTGCCACTCCCCTCTAACACCGGTTTTTCACTCCCCAACATGGTTTTCCCCCAACCCCCTCAACCCCGGTTTTGCCACTCCCTCTACCTGGTGTTCCCAAAACTCCCCTCTAACACCGGTTTGACTCCCCTCAAAACCCCGGGTGTTGCCCCCTTTTTTTCCCCTCTAACCCGTTTTTCATCCCCCTCTAACACCGTGTTGCCACTCCCCTTAACACGGTTTGCCATCCCCTCTAACCCCGGTTTTTCCACTCCCCCTCTAAAAACCGGTTCCCACTCCCCTCTAAACTGGTGTTGCACCCCCCTCTAACATGGTGTTCCACTCCCTCAAACCCCGGTGTTGCCATCCCCTCCAAACACCGGGTTGCCACTCCCCCTAACACGGTGTTGCCCCCCCCTCTAACACGGTTTCCACCCCCCCTCTAACCGTTTTTGCCATCCTCTCTAACACCGGGTTGCCACTCCCCTCTAACCCCGTTTTGCCACTCCCCTCTAACACCGGGTTTGCCACTCCCTCTAACATGGGTTGCCCTCCCCCTCCGGGTGTTGCCATTTTCCCCCCCTCTAACACCGGTGTTGCCCCCCCCTAACACTGTTTGCCATCCCCTCTAACACCGGTGTTCCCCCCCTCTAACACGTGTTCCCACCCCACTAAAGGTGTTAACCCCCTTAACACCGTGTTCCCACCCCCAAACCCGGGTTGCCATCCCCCTCTAACACTGGGTTGCCACCCCCCAAAACCCCGGTTTGCCAAAACCCCCCTAACACCGGGTTGCCCTCCCCTCAAACACGGGTGTCCCCCACCCCTCAAACACGGTTTTTTCCCACCCCTTAACCCCGGTGTTCCCTCCCCTAAAGGTTTGCCACTCCCCTCAAACACGGTTTTTGCCACCCCCTCTAAACGGTTTTCCCACCCCCTCTAAACCTTGTTGCCATCCCCTCTAACCCCGGTTTGCCCCCCCCTCTAACACCGGTTTTCCAAAACCCCCTCTAAAAAAGGGGGGTTGCCACTCCCCCTAACACGGTGTTGCACTCCCCCTTAAAAACCCCGGTTTTTTGCCACTCTCCTCTAACCCCGGTGTTCACTCCCTCAACCCCGGTTTTTGCCACTCCCCCAAACATGGTGTTCCCCCCCCTTAACACTGTTTTGCCACTCCCCTCTAACACCGTTTGCCATCCCCCTCTAACACCGGTTTTGCCACTCCCCTAACACCGTGTTGCCACTCCCCTCTAACAGGGGGTTCCACTCCCTCTAACACGGTTTGCCATCCCCTCTAACACGGTTTTTGCCATTTTCCCCCTCTAACCCGGGTGTTGCCACTCCCCTCAAACTTTTTGCCCTCCCCTCAAAACCCGGTGTTGCATCCCCCCTTAACACGGTCAACTCCCAAAAAACGGTGTTCATCCCCTTAACCCCGTGTTGCCACTCCCCTCTAAACCGGTGTTGCCACTCCCCTCTAACACGGGTTGCCACTCCCCTCTAAACGGTTTTCCCACCCCCCTAACCCCGGGGGTTTTTCACCCCCCTCTAAACGGGTGTTTGCTCCCCTCTAACACCGGTTTGCCACCCCCCCTTAAAATGGGGTTCCATCCCCCCCTAAAATGGTGTTGACACACCCCTCTAAACCGGGGGGTTGCACTCCCCCCAACACCGGTTTTGCACTCCCTCTAACCCGGTTCCCAAACCCCCTCTAAACACTGGTTTGCCACTCCCCTAAAACACGGTTCCCACTCCCCTTAACACGGGTTGCCATCCCCTCAACCCCGGGTGTTGCCACCCCCTCAACCTGGGTTCCCCCTCCCCTAAAAGGGTGTTGCCACTCCCCTCTAAAAGGGTGTTGGCCACCCCCTTAACCCCGGTTTTCCACCCCCCATCAAAACCGTGTGCCATCCCCTCTAACACCATTTGCCATTCCCCCCTAACAGGGGTGTTGCCACCCCCCTCTAACCCCTTTTTGCCATCCCCCTAACACGGTGTTGCCACCCCCCTCTAACACCGTGTTGCCACTCCCCCAAACACCGTGTTCCACCCCCCTAACCCCGGGGTTGCCACCCCCCCTCTAACCCTTGTTGCCATCCCTCAACAGGGGGTTTTGCCATTTTTCCCCTCTAACCCCGGGTGGCCACTCCCCTCTAACACTGTGTTCCCACTCCCCTCTACACCGGTTGCCACTCCCCCAACACCTGTGTTCCACCCCCCCTTAAACACCGTTTTTGCCACCCCTCTAACACCTGTGTTGGCCACCCCCTCTAACATGGTTTTCCCACTCCCCTCAAAACACGGTGTTGCCACTCCCCTTAACCCTTTTTCCACTCCCCTCTAAACCGTGTTCCCCTCCCCCCTAAACACCGTGTTGCCACTCCCCTCAAAACCCTTGTTGCCCCCCCCTCTAACACTGTGTTCCCCACTCCCCCTAACATGGTTTTGCCACTCCCCTTAACACTGGTTGCCACTCCCCCTAACCCCGGGTTTTGCACTCCCCTCTAACCCCGTTTTGCCACCCCCTCTAACCCCGGGTTTTCCCAAACCCCCTCAACACCTGTGTTGCCACTCCCCTCTAACCCTTGTTGCCACTCCCCCTAACACTGGTGTTCCCACTCCCCTCTAACCGGGTGTTGCCACTCCCCTAACCCCTGTGTTGCCACTCCCCCAAAACCGGTGTTCCCCACTCCCCTTAACACCTGTGTTGCCATTCCCCTAACATCGTTTTTTGCCACCCCCCTCAAACACCTGTGTTGCACCCCCCCTTAACATGGGTGTTAGGGGGGAGTGGAAAGAATGGGAGGGGGATAGTAGTCGGAGGAAACGGGGTTACCTCGCCCCCCATCCGTAACCTCACCATAACATTAACCCCTTCACATGAAAACCCCAACCATAACCACCACACAACCCACCATTTTCATACCTCCCACCCCTCTCCTTTCCCTTTTTTCCCACCGCATTTCCCTCCCCCTTTAGAGGGGCTTTTTCCCCCCCCCCTCCCTCCCCCCCCTTCTCCTGTGTAGGGGAGGCCCATTGGGAATTGTAATTTCCCCAAGTATTAGTACGAGCTCTCTGGGGGCTGAAGATTTGAACTTTTTAAGAAAGCTAAGCTTAGGGAACTAAAGTTTGTGTGAACTAAGTTAATTGGTACTATAAATTCTTATTGCAAAAACCACGTCTCCCCTTAGCACATACTAAAGTCTCCCACTTACTGACAACAAAACTCCCCTCAAGCCCCCTACTAAAGTCTCCCACTAAGCTGCACTACTGAAGTTCCCACCAACGACACTATGAAGTCCCCACTGGGTGACAACTAAAGTCTCCCACTAAACTGACACTCGAATCCCCCATTAGGCTGACCACTAAAGCTCCCAGCCGGCTGACACTACAAAGTCCCCAGCTGGGCTGACACACTAAAGTCTCCCACTCAGCTGACACTACTGAAGTTTTCCCACTCAAGCTGCCCTTTCTGAATCCCCATCCAAAAGCGACACTATGAATCTCCCCTCGGGCTGACACACTGAATCTCCCGCTCAAGCTGACACTACTGAAGTCTCCCAGCTCAAGCTGACACTACGAACCCCCAGCTAAAGCTAAACCATTTCACCCAAAAAAACCCAGCATTGCTGTACAATATAAGAAAGGAAAAAAGCTAACTGTAGTTCACATCAATAATTTTTAAAGATAAGATAGGAACTACTGTGTTTTTCCATAACAAACTGTCTTATGGAATAGTTAGCGCACATGTAACATCATACAGAAAGTGCTGTCGAATACGCGTTGCTGTTACTTTTGATCCTCTGTTGTGCTATCTTACTCTGCTGTTGCTGCTGACCATTAATATGCAGTGCTGATGTTTTCCTACCTTTACTACTCTTTTGCTGCACGCTACGACCTCATAATATCCCCCCATCTTGACCAGCAACAGTGATCTGTCAGCGTGCTCGTCTGACGCGCCATCAGTGCGGCCCAATTCTAGAATCATTTCTTGTCATCATGAAATCAGTTTTCGTTTTTGGTGTCGCATAGTTGTAAACCCTGTTTTTACCGTAAATGTATCAAAGTTAGTCCTCCTATTTTTTACATAAAACCCCCTTGTTGGGCCCAGTGACTATTTTGTGTGAAGTACATGATGCCACATGAGTCGGGGGACGCCCCCTAGGCCCAGTTCCCGTAGGCCTACGGGCAAAAGGAAAGGGGGTTTGGGCTCTCCCTTCTCACACTCTGCAATATAGTGTTACCATCCAACAAGTGTGTTTAACTCCATCATATCTCCACGAACACTTTCCACATTGGCTTCAATATTTTCCTCTACGACACACATACCAAGTAGTACCGTGTTCCATGTTTGAAGATTTAAGAGGCTCTTGAAGCACTTTTGTGTGTCCAAGGCTTCACTTGAAGAGTGAAGCACTCTTGTGTGTCCAAGGCTTCACTTGAAGAGTGAAGCACTCTTGTGTGTCCAAGGCTTCACTTGAAGAGTGAAGCACTCTTGTGTGTCCAAGGCTTCACTTGAAGAGTGAAGCACTCTTGTGTTCCAAGGCTTCACTTGAAGAGTGAAGCACTCTTGTGTGTCCAAGGCTTCACTTGAAGAGTGAAGCACTCTTGTGTGTCCAAGGCTTCACTTGAAGAGTGAAGCACTCTTGTGCCAAACTTCACCTTGAAGACGTAAGCATCTTGTGTCCAAGGCATCCTGAAGAGTGAAGCACTTATTGTACGTCCAAGTCTTCCCACTAAAGTGAAGCATCCTTCATACACACCCCAGCCGCTACCTTCGTCTAACATCCTCGAGCCAAACTTCAATAACCATACCACAGTCCTCCTCCCATCCACCAATCACAGCCCTCCTTTCATCCACCAACCACAGCCCTCCTTCCATCCACCTACCACAGCCCTCCTTCCATTCACCAACCACAGCCCTCCTTCCATCCACCAACCACAGCCCTCCTTCCATTCACCTACCACAGCCCTCCTTCCATTCACCAACCACAGCCCTCCTTCCATCCACCAACCACAGCCCTCCTTCATCCACCAACCACAGCCCTCCTTCCATCCACCTACCACAGCCCTCCTTCCATTAACCAACCACAGCCCTCCTTCCATCCACCAACCACAGCCCTCCTTCCATCCACCAACCACAGCCCTCCTTCCATCCACCTACCACAGCCCTCCTTCCATTCACCAACCACAGCCCTCCTTCCATCCACCAACCACAGCCCTCCTTCCATTCACCAACCACAGCCCTCCTTCCATTCCACCAACCACAGCCCTCCTTCCATCCACCTAACCACAGCCCTCCTTCCATTCACCAACCACAACCCTCCTTCCATCCACCAACCACAGCCCTCCTTCCATCAACCAACCACAGCCCTCCTTCCATCCACCAACCACAGCCCTCCTTCCATCCACCAACCACAGCCCTCCTTCCATCCACCTACCACAGTCCTCCTTCCATTCACCAACCACAGCCCTCCTTCCATCCACCAACCACAGCCCTCCTTCCATTCACCACCACAGCCCTCCTTCATCCACCAACCACAGCCCTCCTTCCATCCACCTACCACAGCCCTCCTTCCATTCACCAACCACAACCCTCCTTCCATCCACCAACCACAGCCCTCCTTCCATCCACCAACCACAGCCCTCCTTCCATCCACCAACCACAGCCCTCCTTCCATCCACCAACCACAGCCCTCCATCCACACCAGCCCTTCCATCCACCAACCACATCCCTCCTTCCATCCACCTACCACAGCCCTCCTTCCATCCACCAACAACAGTCTTGTGCAAGAAAGGTATAAAATACCGACAATATGAAAGTTAAGACACATGTGCAACATCTGGATATCTTTATTGTAGTAGACGTTTCGCCATCCAGTGGCTTTATCAATACAGATTCTAGGACATAATAGGAAGACAGTAGAACTATATACAAAAGATGAGGTAATCAGTCCCTCGGCCTTGGAGTTAGTGTTCACAGCATCGTGGTGGAGGAGAATCTGGAGCAAAGACAAGAAGACTGGCGGTTTATATAGGCGTCAGTGGATAGGGACGGGCAGCAGACGAGGGCAAAGTCAAAGTCACTGGTAGGCGGGATTCCCCAGTGGAAGTAGGTCCTTCCCAAAGAGATGGGTTAGTTGCAGCAGCCGTGAAGGTCTTGTAGATGTCCTCTGAACCAAGATTCCATGATGTTGCAGTGTCTGACAAGTTGTGCAAGAAAGGTATAAAATACCGACAATCCACCAATCACAGCCCTCCACCATTGAAGACACAGGAGAGCAGAGTGTACTAGGGCCAGGCAGGTCTACACCGCCATCACAACTCGGCTGATCAACAATTTTCAGGAAGCAATGATCCAACCTGTGTTTACAAACTTGTATGGATCTTCCTTCCGACAATATTTGTGCTGGTAGTGTACTGTGTCATGTACTGCTGGTAGTGTACTGTGTCATGTACTGCTGGTAGTGTACTGTGTCATGCACTGCTGGTAGTGTACTGTGTCATGTACTGCTGGTAGTGTACTGTGTTCATGCACTGCTGGTAGTGTACTAGTGTCATGTACTGCTGGTAGTGTACTAGTGTCATGCACTGCTGGTAGTGTACTGTGTCATGTACTGCTGGTAGTGTACTGTGTCATGTACTGCTGGTAGTGTACTGTGTCATGACTGCTGGAGTGTACTGTGTCATGTACTGCTGTAGTGTACTGTGTCATGTACTGCTGGTAGGTACTGTGTCATGTACTGCTGGTAGTGTACTGTGTCATGTACTGCTGGTAGTGTACTGTGTCATGTACTGCTGGTAGTGTACTGTGTCATGTACTGCTGGTAGTGTACTGTGTCATGCACTGCTGGTAGTGTACTGTGTCATGTACTGCTGGTAGTGTACTGTGTCATGTACTGCTGGTAGTGTACTGTGTCATGCACTGCTGGTAGTGTACTGTGTCATGTACTGCTGGTAGTGTACTGTGTCATGCACTGCTGGTAGTGTACTGTGTCATGTACTGCTGGTAGTGTACTGTGTCATGTACTGCTGGTAGTGTACTGTGTCATGTACTGCTGGTAGTGTACTGTGTCATGCACTGCTGGTAGTGTACTGTGTCATGTACTGCTGGTAGTGTACTGTGTCATGCACTGCTGGTAGTGTACTGTGTCATGCACTGCTGGTAGTGTACTGTGTCATGTACTGCTGGTAGTGTACTGTGTCATGCACTGCTGGTAGTGTACTGTGTCATGTACTGCTGGTAGTGTACTGTGTCATGCACTGCTGGTAGTGTACTGTGTCATGTACTGCTGGTAGTGTACTGTGTCATGTACTGCTGGTAGTGTACTGTGTCATGCACTGCTGGTAGTGTACTGTGTCATGCACTGCTGGTAGTGTACTGTGTCATGTACTGCTGGTAGTGTACTGTCATACACTGCTGGTAGTGTACTGTGTCATGTACTGCTGGTAGTGTACTGTGTCATGCACTGCTGGTAGTGTACTGTGTCATGCACTGCTGGTAGTGTACTGTGTCATGCACTGCTGGTAGTGTACTGTGTCATGAACTGCTGGTAGTGTACTGTGTCATGCACTGCTGGTAGTGTACTGTTCATAGCACTGCTGGTAGTGTACTGTGTCATGTACTGCTGGTAGTGTACTGTGTCATGTACTGCTGGTAGTGTACTGTGTCATGCACTGCTGGTAGTGTACTGTGTCATGCACTGCTGGTAGTGTACTGTGTCATGCACTGCTGGTAGTGTACTGTGTCATGCACTGCTGGTAGTGTACTGTGTCATGCACTGCTGGTAGTGTACTGTCATGCACTGCTGGTAGTGTACTGTGTCATGCACTGCTGGTAGTGTACTGTGTCATGCACTGCTGGTATGTACTGTTATGTACTGCTGTAGTGTACTGTGTCATGACTGCTGGTAGTGTACTGTGTCATGCACTGCTGGTAGTGTACTGTGTCAATGCACTGCTGGTAGTGTACTGTGTCATGCACTGCTGGTAGTGTACTGTGTCATGCACTGCTGGTAGTGTACTGTGTCATGCACTGCTGGTAGTGTACTGTGTCATGCACTGCTGGTATGTACTGTTACTGATGTGGTATGTACTGGTCATACCTGGTAGTGTACTGTGTCATGCACTGCTGGTAGTGTACTGTGTCATGTACTGCTGAGTTAGTGTACTGTGTCATGCACTGCTGGTAGTGTACTGTGTCATGCACTGCTGGTAGTGTACTGTGTCATGCACTGCTGGTAGTGTACTGTGTCATGCACTGCTGGTAGTGTACTGTGTCATGCACTGCTGGTAGTGTACTGTGTCATACATGCTGGTAGTGTACTGTGTCATGTCACTGCTGGTAGTGTTACTGTGTCATGTACTGCTGTAGTGTACTGTGTCATGCACTGCTGTAGTGTACTGTGTCATGACTGCTGGTAGTGTACTGTGTCATGTACTGCTGGTAGTGTACTGTGTCATGCACTGCTGGTAGTGTACTGTGTCATGCACTGCTGGTAGTGTACTGTGTCATGCACTGCTGGTAGTGTACTGTGTCATGCACTGCTGCTAGTGTACTGTGTCATGCACTGCTGGTAGTGTACTGTGTCATACACTGCTGCTAGTGTACTGTGTCATGCACTGCTGCTAGTGTACTGTGTCATGCACTGCTGCTAGTGTACTGTGTCATGCACTGCTGCTAGTGTACTGTGTCATGTACTACTCTTGCTTCTCATGGGTTTATTCGACACTTCACACAAACAGCCTAAACATAGGAGAGAGAGATAGAGAAGCTTATGACTGTAAAATATAATACTGAAATGGAAGAACACAGGAAAATAAGGAGATTAGTTGAATAGCCAGGAGTGAGTATGCAGAGGTAAGGAGGGAGGACCAGCGACAGTTTGAAAATAACATAGCATCAAAAGTCAAGTCTGACCCGTAACTACTGTACAGACAGATTGGGAGGAAGGCAACAGTCAAAGACCAGGTGATCAGGCTGACGTTTCGGTCAAACTTGGACCATTTACAAAGTCACATTTTGCAAATGGTCCTAGTCCGACCGAAACGTCGTAGTTTTTGTTCGAGCAAAAACGTTCCCTCTGAACGTGTTTGCTTGGACTTCATCCTCTTTTCTGCAACACATCAAGCTCCTGATGTGTTGAATGTAACGCGAATGAGAAAGAGTGAAGGTGTCAGGAACGTGCCTTATGGCACTGAACTTATAACTTGGCAAAGACTGGACTTCTCGTTTACTGTTATTATTATTATTATTATTATTATATTATTATTATTATTATTATTATTATACAGCTCAGTTTACTGACTATCACTCCCTGGTCACACTTGTCAAATACCTCAGCTCGGTAATTTTGTTATGATGTAATAATAGCTTTGACAGGCATGATCTTCCTGTTCTAAATCCATCTTGACGGGATATATAGATTTTTTTTTCATAGAAACATTAAGTTGGTGTCGCAACACCTGTTCAAAGAGTTTTATAATGTGTGTTTCCAGTGTTGCTAGTGTGATGTTGTCACTGCTCTACTGCCTCCTTTGTTACTGCTCTGTCTCCACTCTTTACAAAGTCTCAGAATTTCACCTGCTAGATTAAAGAAGATTCATTGCTGTTATTAATGATATTTTAAATTTCTCTATAAATACAGATTTCAGGACTCAGGCCCAACTGCTACTGCTGTTGCTGCTGCTACTGTTCTTGTTGCTACTGCTACTGCTGTTGTTGTTGCTGCTACTGCTGTTGTTGCTGCTGCTACTGTTCTTGTTGCTACTGCTACTGCTGTTGTTGTTGCTGCTACTGCTGTTGTTGTTGCTGCTACTGCTGTTGTTGCTGCTGCTACTGTTGTTGTTGCTGCTGCTACTGCTGTTGTTGCTGCTGCTACTGCTGTTGTTGTTGCTGCTACTGCTGTTGTTGCTGCTGCTACTGCTGTTGTTGTTGCTGCTACTGCTGTTGTGCTGCTGCTGTCTACCTGCTGTTGTTGCGCTGCAACTGCAGTGTTGTGGCTACTGTAGTATGTCCTGTCACAGCATGTTGTCCAGCTACTACTTGCTTGCTGCCATGAACTACTGCTCACAATGGCCCCAGATGCTTGTGCTGACCAATCAAACGGCGGTCCAGTGTGCTAACATGCTGCTTGCTGACGACCAATCAACGCAACCGCGTCAGTAAGACTTGCGTGACCAATCAAATGGTAACCAGCGGTCAATAAGACTTACTGGCGGCCAATCAAACGGCGTGGAGCGGTCAACAGGTTGGCTTACTGGCAACCCAACAGGGAAGGCTAACGGCGAACAGAGCTCGCTGGCGGTCAATGAGGAACTTCCAGCGGTGAAGCAGACTCAAAGACACTGCTACTGTAAATAACGATGGCACTTGTCGAAATAAACACAAGAAAATACCTGACCAAGTGTTCTCTCACTTACCACTGTTGTTAGCTAACGTACCCTGATAATGGGAGACAGTCGGGCCAGAAATGATTGCGTTACATGATCACCATTAATAGAAATGACACAAGTCAATAATAACAACTTTTGTCTGTATAATAAAGATCGTGTTTGTGAAGAATGAGAAAGAGGTTGGAACGGAAGGAGGGAGGGAAAGAGAGAGAGAGAGAGAGAGAGAGAGAGAGAGAGAGAGAGAGAGAGAGAGAGAGAGAGAGAGAGAGAGAGAGAGAGACGGGAGAGGGAAGGATGGAGGGAAGGATGAAAGGACGGAGGGAGGAATGGAAAGTTCTCCACAGTGAATAATGAGGTTCCAAGAAGCTACCATGAAGGGGAAGGTGTTGACCAAAGCAGGTCATTGTTGCAGTGTAGATGACTATGTTGTCACAGTTTCCCTTGACTACACCACCGTGACACACACACACACTGTAAGTCGACCTCTGACACAGTAGCGTACAAAAGACTGAGATAATAGCTGGAAGCGCAGGCTGGAATAACAGGAAGAAGAACACAATGAACCAAGGAATACCTCAGAGGAAGATAACAGAGACGGTTCAGCAAGAATAATCAGACTGACCGAGTGTGACCAGCAACCTTACACGACCATCACTAGTGGTACCAGTACTGCTACTAGAGTACCTCAACCACATGGTACCAGTACTGCTACTAGAGTACCTTAACCACATGGTACCAGTACTGCTAACTAGAGTACCTCAACCAAGGTAACAGACTGCTACTAGAGTACCTCAACCACATGGTACCAGTACTGCTACTAGAGTACCTCAACCACATGGTACCAGTACTGCTACTAGAGTACCTTAACCACATGGTACCAGTAACTGCTACTAGAGTACCTCAACCACATGGTACCAGTACTGCTACTAGAGTACCTCAACCACATGGTACCAGTACTGCTACTAGAGTACCTCAACCACATGGTACCAGTACTGCTACTAGAGTACCTTAACCACATGGTACCAGTACTGCTACTAGAGTACCTCAACCACATGTTACCAGTACTGCTACTAGAGTACCTCAACCACATGGTACCAGTACTGCTACTAGAGTACCTCAACCACATGGTACCAGTACTGCTACTAGAGTACCTCAACCACATGGTACCAGTACTGCTACTAGAGTACCTCAACCACATGGTACCAGTACTGCTACTAGAGTACCTCAACCACATGGTACCAGTACTGCTACTAAAGTACCTCAACCACATGGTACCAGTACTGCTACTAGAGTACCTCAACCACATGGTACCAGTACTGCTACTAAAGTACCTCAACCACATGGGACCAGTACTGCTACTAGAGTACCTCAACCACATGGTAGGAGTACTGCTGCTAGATTACCTCAACCACATGGTACAAGTACTGCTACTAGTGTACCTCACATGGTACCGGTACTGCTACTAGTTTACCTTAACCACATGGTACAAGTACTGCTACTAGTTTACCTTAACCACATGGTACCAGTACTGCTACTAGTGTACCTCACATGGTACCGGTACTGCTACTAGTGTACCTCAACCACATGGTACCAGTACTGCTACTAGTGTACGTCAGCAACATGGTACCAGTACTACCACTAGTGTACCTCACATGGTACCAGTACTGTTACTAGTGTACCTCACATGGTACCAGTACTGTTACTAGTGTACCTCACATGGTACCAGTACTGTTACTAGTGTACCTCACATGGTACCAGTACTGCTACTAGTGTACCTCACATGGTACCAGTACTGTTACTAGTGTACCTCACATGGTACCAGTACTGTTACTAGTGTACCTCACATGGTACCAGTACTGCTTACTAGTGTACCTCACATGGTACACGTACTGTCTGCTTAGTGTACCTCACATGGTACCAGTACTGCTACTAGTGTACCTCACATGGTACCAGTACTGCTACTAGTGTACCTCCACATGGTACCAGTACTGCTACTAGTGTACCTCACATGGTACCAGTACTGTTACTAGTGTACCTCACATGGTACCAGTACTGTTACTAGTGTACCTCACATGGTACCAGTACTGCTGCTAGAGTACCTCAACAACACGGTACCAGTAGTGCTGCTAGAGTACCTCAACAACATGGTACCAGTACTGTTGCTAGAGTACCTCAACAACATGGTACCAGTAGTGCTGCTAGGTACCTCAACAACATGGTACCAGTACTGTTGCTAGAGTACCTCAACAACATGGTACCAGTAGTGCTGCTAGAGTACCTCAACATGGTACCAGTACTGTTGCTAGAGTACCTCAACAACATGGTACCAGTACTGTTGCTAGAGTACCTCAACAAGGTGGTACCAGTACTGTTGCTAGAGTACCTCAACAAC
The DNA here is from genome assembly GCF_026875155.1 of Cherax quadricarinatus. Classification (NCBI taxonomy): domain Eukaryota; kingdom Metazoa; phylum Arthropoda; class Malacostraca; order Decapoda; family Parastacidae; genus Cherax; species Cherax quadricarinatus. The sequence goes on along the minus strand of NC_069409.1, from coordinate 51,715,305 downwards.
ATGGTACCAGTACTGCTGCTAGAGTACCTCAACAAGGTGGTACCAGTAGTGCTGCTAGAGTACCTCAACAACATGGTACCAGTAGTGCTGCTAGAGTACCTCAACAACGTGGTACCAGTAGTGCTGCTAGAGTACCTCAACAACATGGTACCAGTAGTGCTGCTAGAGTACCTCAACAACATGGTACCAGTAGTGCTGCTAGAGTACCTCAACAACGTGGTACCAGTAGTGCTGCTAGAGTACCTCAACAACATGGTACCAGTAGTGCTGCTAGAGTACCTCAACAACGTGGTACCAGTAGTGCTGCTAGAGTACCTCAACAACATGGTACCAGTAGTGCTGCTAGAGTACCTCAACAAACATGGTACCAGTAGTGCTGCTAGAGTACCTCAACAACGTGGTACCAGTAGTGCTGCTAGAGTACCTCAACAACATGGTACCAGTACTGCTGCTAGAGTACCTCAACAACATGGTACCAGTACTGCTGCTAGAGTACCTCAACAACGTGGTACCAGTAGTGCTGCTAGAGTACCTCAACAATGTGGTACCAGTAGTGCTGCTAGAGTACCTCAACAACGTGGTACCAGTAGTGCTGCTAGAGTACCTCAACAACATGGTACCAGTAGTGCTGCTAGAGTACCTCAACAACGTGGTACCAGTACTGCTGCTAGAGTACCTCAACAATGTGGTACCAGTAGTGCTGCTAGAGTACCTCAACAACATGGTACCAGTAGTGCTGCTAGAGTACCTCAACAACATGGTACCAGTAGTGCTGCTAGAGTACCTCAACAACATGGTACCAGTAGTGCTGCTAGAGTACCTCAACAACATGGTACCAGTAGTGCTGCTAGAGTACCTCAACAACATGGTACCAGTAGTGCTGCTAGAGTACCTCAACAACATGGTACCAGTAGTGCTGCTAGAGTACCTCAACAACATGGTACCAGTAGTGCTGCTAGAGTACCTCAACAACATGGTACCAGTAGTGCTGCTAGAGTACCTCAACAACGTGGTACCAGTACTGCTGCTAGAGTACCTCAACAACGTGGTACCAGTAGTGCTGCTAGAGTACCTCAACAACATGGTACCAGTAGTGCTGCTAGAGTACCTCAACAACATGGTACCAGTAGTGCTGCTAGAGTACCTCAACAACATGGTACCAGTAGTGCTGCTAGAGTACCTCAACAACGTGGTACCAGTACTGCTGCTAGAGTACCTCAACAATGTGGTACCAGTAGTGCTGCTAGAGTACCTCAACAATGTGGTACCAGTACTGCTACTAGTGTACCTCAACAACATGGTACGAGTACTGCTGCTAGTATACGTGGTCTTACGTATACTAGTAGTACACTCAGGCCTCGTGGTCAGGGACCAGGAATGAGGAGGATAAATGTAGAATACAAAGCGAGACTACAATTGGACTTGGACCAGCTACAGGATTAGACTGAGAAGTATTTATTGGAATTCAAATAGAGGAAGTATAAGGCTATGAAAAGTGAGGAAGGATAAAGAAAACCAAAAACGGAGTACAGGCTCAGGGGACAAAGGCTGCAAACCTCACTCAAGGTTAAGGACCTCGGGGTGAGCATAGTACCGAGTGCATTATCTGAGGCGCACATCAATCCAATAACTACTGCAGCATATGACTGGCTAATCTAAGGCTAGCTTTTAGGAATCTCAAAGTTGGTAGCGTCCCCAGCTCACACAATGATGGTCCGGGATCGATCCCGGCACAGTTGAAACGTTGGGAATGATTCCTTACACGTACTGTTTCTATTCACCTAGCAGTAAATAGGTACCTGGGTGTTAACTGACCGTTGTGGATGGCATCCTGAGGGCACCCAAGTTGACAGAAATGCTCTGCATTGTCAGGTACCTTCTATATAATGTCACTGATGTCAGCTATGGTCTATATAAGTTCTGTCATGTACTTGTAGAAATAAAGATTATTATTATTATTATTATTATTATTATTATTATTATTATTATTATTATTATTAGTAGTAGTAGTAGTAGTAGTAGTAGTAGTAGTAGTAGTAGTACTGGAGGAGTGTAGAAGTTCCTCATGGATGTAATCTCAGAGCTGAGGATTGTGAGGTATGAGTGTTGTGAGGGGGAGGAGGCGGTCACGGTGTCAGACACGTGTCCAACACTGTCTCACCTGAGTGTTGTGAGGGGGAGGTGGTCACGGTGTCAGACACGTGTCCAACACTGCCTCACCTCAGTGTTGTGGGGGGAGGAGGCAGTCACGGTGTCAGACACGTGTCCAACACTGCCTCACCTGAGTGTTGTGGGGGAGGAGGCAGTCACGGTGTCAGACACGTGTCCAACACTGCCTCACCTCAGTGTTGTGGGGGGAGGAGGCAGTCACGGTGTCAGACACGTGTCCAACACTGCCTCACCTGAGTGTTGTGGGGGAGGAGGCAGTCACGGTGTCAGACACGTGTCCAACACTGCCTCACCTCAGTGTTTGTGGGGGAGGAGGCAGTCACGGTGTCAGACACGTGTCCAACACTGCCTCACCTGAGTGTTGTGGGGGGAGGAGGCAGTCACGGTGTCAGACACGCGTCCAACACTGCCTCACCTGAGTGTTGTGGGGGAGGAGGCAGTCACGGTGTCAGACACGTGTCCAACAGTCTCACCTGAGTGTTGTGGGGGAGGAGGCAGTCACGGTGTCAGACACGTGTCCAACACTGTCTCACCTGAGTGTTGTGGGGGGAGGGGAGGAGGCGGTCACGGTGTCAGACACGTGTCCAACACTGTCTCACCTGAGTGTTGTGGGGGAGGGAGGCGGTCACGGTGTCAGACACGTGTCCAACACTGTCTCACCTGAGTGTTGGGGGAGAGGCGTCACGTGTCAGACACGTGTCCAACACGTCTACCTGAGTGTTGTGAGGGGAGGAGGCGGTCACGGTGTCAGACACGTGTCCAACACTGTCTCACCTGAGTGTTGTGGGGGGAGGGGAGGAGGCGGTCACGGTGTCAGACACGTGTCCAACACTGTCTCACCTGATGTTTGTGGGGGGGAGGGAGGAGGCGGTCACGGTGTCAGACACGTGTCCAACACTGTCTACCTGAGTGTTGTGGGGGGAGGAGGCGGTCACGGTGTCAGACACGTGTCCAACACTGCCTCACCTGAGTGTTGTGGGGGGAGGAGGCGGTCACGGTGTCAGACACGTGTCCAACACTGCCTCACCTGAGTGTTGTGGGGGGGAGGAGGCGGTCACGGTTCAGACACGTGTCCAACACACTGCCTCACCTGAGTGTTGTGGGGGGGAGGAGGCGGTCACGGTGTCAGACACGTGTCCAACACTGCCTCACCTGAGTGTTGTGGGGGGGAGGAGGCGGTCACGGTGTCAGACACGTGTCCAACACTGCCTCACCTGAGTGTTGTGGGGGGGAGGAGGCGGTCACGGTGTCAGACACGTGTCCAACATGCCCAAACTATGTTGATGAGCACACGTTAACTGAACAACAATGCTTACTGACAACACTGTTACTGACAACACTGTTACTGACAACACTGTTACTGACAACACTGTTACTGACAACACTGCTACTGACAACACTGTTACTGACAACACTGTTACTGACAACACTGCTACTGACAACACTGTTACTGACAACACTGTTACTGACAACACTGTTACTGACAACACTGTTACTGACAACACTGCTACTGACAACACTGTTACTGACAACACTGCTACTGACAACACTGTTACTGACAACACTGTTACTGACAACACTGTTACTGACAACACTGTTACTGACAACACTGCTACTGACAACACTGTTACTGACAACACTGTTACTGACAACACTGTTACTGACAACACTGTTACTGACAACACTGCTACTGACCAACACTGTTACTGACAACACTGTACTGAAAACCATCAGTACTGACAACACTGTTACTAGCCAACACTGTTACTGACAACACTGTTATTTGACAACACTGCTACTACAACACTGTTACTGACAACACTGCTACTGACAACACTGTTACTGACAACACTGTTACTGACAACACTGTTACTTAACCATCTACAGTGTTACTGACAACACAGCTACTTAACCATCTACAGTGTTACTGACAACACTGTTACTTAACCATCTACAGTGTTACTGACAACACTGTTACTTAACCATCTACAGTGTTACTAACAACACTGCTACTTAACCATCTACAGTGTTACTAACAACACTGCTACTTAACCATCTACAGTGTTACTGACAACACTGCTACTTAACCATCTACACTGTTACTGACAACACTGCTACTTGTCAGTAACTAAAAGACCAACCACCAATTAACAACTATCACTAACTACCTTCAAACTCAACACCGCCAATACACACACCGCCACAGTCGTCAACAATACGACCACCAATTATACACACACACCACCATCAAGGACATCAACATCATCAAACAATCACAATCCTCAACAGTCCTAAGCATTTCATCCATAAATCTCACATTAACTGAGCTGGTTAATGTGCCGCAGACGTCAGTGAGAGCGACCACGTGTCATTGTTTACAAACAATGAGGAGGTCTTGCTGGCGCGTCACCTCATCAGCTGGGTAACAAGTTTACCACTCTATAGCTCCCTTCTGACCCTTAACTCCTTACACCTGTCTGCTCCTCTGACCTTCCTTATGTCTTCCAAACACATAGGTACCTGTATCATCACACCATTATCACCTTCCCTCCACTTCCCTCCATACAACACTGTCTTGTGTTTTCAGTACTTCGAGAAAGTAAACTTGGAGACACAAAATCTGGAAAGAGGAAGACGAGGACACAGATGAAAGTTGAAAAACACAGGTGAGTCACATGGATGTTACCTGATACCTGAAGGACGTTTCCGGGGGTCAACGCCCCTGCGACCCGGTCCTAGACCAGGCCTTCTGAAAGACCAGGGCCTGATCACCCAGGATGTTACTGCTGGCCGCACGCAGTCCAACGTACGAACCACAACCTGGCTAGTCCGGAACTTACTTGGGGAACTTATCCAGTTCCTTCTTGATTACCACCAGTTGTTTGTTGGAAAGCAATTCTTCCAACCAGTTAATGACCACTTGAAGAGTGGAGTGTTAGAGGCAGAATCTATACACAGCTTTACGAAGAGATACGATAAAGGCTCTCGAAGCCAGGGGAGTGCACCCAGCAGCAGCCAGCGATGAGGCGAGGCCAGGAGCTGAGACTCGACTCCTGCAGCTACATATAGATGAGTACAGGGTACACGGGTTAACGCACAGTATAAACACTCCACAAGTTTAATATATATTAGAGCGCTACATAAAGAATAATCGTAACAGCCATTAACTAGATGTCTATAAGAGGGAAGGCAGGGAGACGGGAGGGGAGTCAGCGGAAGGAGAGGAAAGGAGTGAGGCGAGGGCGGACAGGGAGAGAAGTGAGGCTGGCTGGAGATGGTGAGAAGGAAGATGTGCGAGTGAACCTCACGTCATCATAACTACACTATCCCACACACACACGTGCAGCTGTCTATCCTGACACTATCCCACACACACCTGCAACTGTCTAGCTTTGTTATATCTTGGAGATTGGTTATCCTGTGATATTTAACTATTGTAAGAGAATATGATCATCACTTAATATTATAGCGCGAAAGTCCCAGTTTATAGCTAGAATAGAGACTTTCGGCGTTATATTATTATTTGTTAATATATAAAAAATACCATGGTATTATCCCTATTTTATTATTATTATTGTTAGGTAGGATTTCTTATCTATATATACAGCATAAGTCTGGGAACCATCCGGTGAATTGTTCAATTGTTTATGTCCGGCTGACTGACGTTTGGGTCAGGTGATCCAACCTGACGACGGTTCAACAGACTAGCAGGTAGTCAGTCCGCTCCCTGTTCTAGCCTTGACAACTGATCGTATATTGGTTCTCTCTTAGGCTGTACAGTTTGAATGGGTTTGAGAATTAGACTCTAGAGCTGACTCAGTTTGTTCCTCATTGCTCTGAAGATTATTTTGATATTTATATTCTTGGTCAGTTCAGTAATCCATGTAGATACGTCTTCTCAGACAAACTCTTGCTTTCTACTTCCTTTACGGCCGGATTCAAAGGTCTTGTTGAATCTTGTACATTTTGTAGTTTGAGTTTACACAGGCTTGTTAAGACAAAGACGTAAATGTTAGTGAAGACTTAATTACTGGAAGAAAAATTAATCTTCCTTATTAATGTGCTACTTCCATGATTTTGAACTAAATATATATATTATTGTAAATTTATTGTACAAAGTATTAAGATATAATATTAGGTACAGAGAGATGATAAAGTATTATTTAAATACTTTAATAAATTTGAATATTATTCTATGGAGTTTCCCAGTTGAAATTATTTCCCCTAGACTCTAAAATATCTTTAACTAACTGATCCAAAATCTTGTTGCCTAAGAACAAAATAGTAACAGACCACACTTCTGAAGTTATTTATAAAATTTCTTATTCACTATCCCACACACCTGCAACTGTCTATCATGATACTATCCCACACACCTGCAACTGTCTATCATGATACTATCCCACACACCTGCAACTGTCTATCATGATACTATCCCACACACCTCAACTGTCTATCTCATGACAAACATCAATCCCCAACACAACCTACAACTGTCTATCATGACACTATCCCACACACACACCTCAACTGTCTATCATGATACTATCCCACACACACCCTCAAACTGTCTATCTTGACAATATCCACACACACCTTCAACTGTCTATCATTTATACTATCCCACACACACCTTCAACTGTCTATCTTGACACTATCCCACACACACCTTTCAACTGTCTATCTTGACACTATCCCACACACACCTTCAACTGTCTATCTTGACACTATCCCACACACACCTTCAACTGTCTATCTTGACACTATCCCACACACACCTTCAACTGTCTATCTTGACACTATCCCACACACACCTTCAACTGCTATTGCACTATCCACCACACCTTCAACGCATCTTGACACACCCACACACACCTTCAACTGTCTATTTTGACAATATCCCACACACACCTAAAAACTGTCTATCTTGACACTATACCACACACACCTGCAACTGTCTATCTTGACACTACCCCCACACCTTCAACTGTCTACTGACACTATCCCCACAACCTTCAACTGTCTACTGACACTACCCCCACACACAACTCAACTCACTTGAACTACCACACACCCCTACAACTTCACTTGACACTACCCACACACACCTAAACGTCTATCTTGACACTATCCACACACACCTACAACTGTATCTTGACACTATCCCCACACACCTACAACGTCATCTTGACACATCCCACACACACCTAAAACGTCTAAATGACACTATCCCACACACCTACAACTGTCTATCTTGACACAAACCCCACACACACCACAACTGAAACTTGACATTATCCCACACACACCTACAACTGTCTATCATGACACTATCCCACACACCCCACAACTATCTATCATACACATCCCACACACCACACAACTGTTATCATGACACTATCCCACACACACACCTACAACTGTCTATCTGACACTATCCCACACACACCTACAACTGTCTATCTTGACACTATCCCACACACACCTACAACTGTCTATCTTGACACTATCCCACACACACCTACAACAATCTATCAGACCCCTTCCACAAACCACAACTGTCTTTTCGTGACACACCCCACACCAAAACACAACTATCAAAAAGTTTCATGACACTACCCACACACAACTGTCCTATCATGACACTATCCCCACACCACAATTTCTATCATGACACTATCCCACACACACACAACTGTCTATCATGACACTATCCCACACACACACAACTGTCTATCATGACACTATCCCACACACACACAACTGTCTATCATGACACTATCCCACACACACAAAAACTGTCTATCATGACACTATCCCCACACACACAACGTCTACAGACACTACCACACACACACACACAACTGTCATCATGACACTATCCCACACACACACAACTGCCCTATCTGACACTACCCACACAACTTTATCATACACACCACACACACAAAACTCTATCATGACACTATCCACACACACACAACTGTCTATCATGACACTATCCCACACAAACATTGACACATCCAACACACACCACAACACACACACAACGTCTATCAATGACATATCCCAAAGGGGAAATTGTCTATCATTACACTATACACCACACAACCACAGGGGAACAAACCCACACACAACGTCATCATACACTACCCCAAAAAACACACACAACGGTCAAGAACAATCCCCACACACAACAACGTCTATAAGACACCACCCCAACACAACGGGTCAAACATGAACTATCCCACACACACACACAACGTCTATCAGCCACCCCAAACAACACACAACTGCATCAGACACTACCCACACCCCACACACACACACACACACACACACACCCCACCACACCACACACCCACACACACACACACACACACAACGCTATCATACACTATCCCACACACACACACACACACACACACAACAACACACACCACACACACACCCCACCACACCACCACACACACACACAACTTCATCATACACTACCCACATACACACACACACACACCACACACACACACACACAAACACACAACACACACACAAACACACAACCCCACACCACACCCCACAAAGTCTATCATACAAAAACCCACATACCCCACACAAAACACAACCCTTTTACGGTATTAATTTTAACCCAAAGCCCAAATTTTAACAGTATTTTGGAACACAAACCCCCACAACATTTTTTAAAACAAACCACTTTAAATTAAATTTTCCCCCCAAAGAAACCTTTAAAACTATATCATATAACAAAGTTCCCCTGACCCCAACCCCATATGTTAAAAAAAGTTAATACCTTCCCCCCAAAGAATATCAGAATTTTAAACAAACCTGTAACTGAAACAGAAGTTTGGGTAACTAATACCCTGTAGACGGAATATCATAGTTTGGTAACAGAATACCTTACCAATTCATATGTTAACCAAAACCAACGGTTATCAGTATGTTATAAACATAAGTATTATGACATACCCCATCAAATTGTTTAACATAATCCATACAACATTATGTTTAAACACGTAATTACCTTACCTAACAAAATGTTTAAACATAATACCCACCAAACAAATAACAACAACCTTTGACTATATCAAATTTAACAAAGAACCAAACGTTATATAAAATAATTAACAAAACCTTTACTCACAACAAAAAACAAAACTAACCTCCTTTGACATAATCTGTGTTGGTAACACTATACCTTAACAAAAATCAAATTAACAAAACCCTTTACGAACATAAAACAAAAACCAACTAAAATTACCTATTGACATATAACATAAAAACAAAACACAAAACAAAAACACAAACCATCCCCAACAAGTATGTTGTAACAGTCAGTCCTTACGAGATAAAACAGTAAATGTTAAAGGGTAACAATCCCTTGACAGGATAACAAATTTGGAACAAAGTCCCTTGTGATGGATAACAGTTGTTGGTAACAGAAGTACCTTTGCGGTATCATTGTTGGAAACATATAGAACCTTTGACGGAATCAGTAGTTTGGAAAAATTTAATACCTTGTGACGGATATCAGTACGTGGTAACATTTAATAGACCTTGTGACGGTGATATCAGTATGTTGGTAACATTAAGTACCTTTGTGACGGTATTAGTGTTTGGTAACATAGTACCTTGTGACGGTGATATCAGTAGTGTTGGTAAACATAATTTACCTTTGACGGGGATATCAGTATTGTTGGTAACAAAAGTACCTTGTGACGGGAAATCAGTAGTGTGGAAACCTAAGTACCTTGGACGGTGATATCAGTAGTTTTTGGTAACACTAATCCCTTTTGTGACGGTGATATCATAAGTTTTGGGTAACACTAATACCTTGTGACGGGATATCAGTAGTGTTGGTAACACAAATTTACCTTGTGACGGTGATATCAGTATGTTGGTAACATTTAAGTACCTGTGACGGGATATCATAGTTTTGGGTAACATTTAAGTACCTTGTGACGGTGAAAATCAGTAGTGTTGGTAACATTTACCTGTGAACGGTGATATCAGTAGTGTTGGTAACACTATACCTTGTGACGGAATCAGTATTTTGGGTAACAGAAAGTACCTTGTGACGGTGATATCAGTAGTGTTGGTAACAGTAAGTACCTTGTGACGGTGATATCAGTAGTGTTGGTAACACTAAGTACCTTGTGACGGTGATATCAGTAGTGTTGGTAACAGTAAGTACCTTGTGACGGTGATATCAGTAGTGTTGGTAACAGTAAGTGCCTTGTGACGTATATCAGTAGTGTTGGTAACAGTAAATACCTTGTGACGGTGATATCAGTAGTGTTGGAAACAGAAAGAACCTTGTACGGTATCAGTAGTTTTGGGTTTAACAGTAATTTACCTTGTGACGGTGATATAAGTACCTTGTGACAGTGATATCAGTAGTGTTGGTAACAGTAAGTCCCTTGTGACGGATATCAGTAGTGTTGGTAACAGTAAGTACCTTGTGACGGGATATCAGTAGTGTTGGTAACAGTAAGTACCTTGTGACGGATATCAGTAGTGTTGGTAACAGTAAGTCCCTTGTGAGGGGAAATCAGTAAGTGGTTGGTAACATAAGTACCTTGTACGGATATCAGTAGTGTTGGTAACAGTAATACCTTGTGACGGATATCATAGTGTTGGTAACATAAGTACCTGTGACGGAATCTAGTAGTGTTGGTAACATAAGAAACTTGTGACGGATATCAGTAGTGTTGGTAACAGTAAGTACCTTGTGACGGATATCAGTAGTGTTGGTAACAGTAAGTACCTTGTGACGGATATCAGTAGTGTTGGTAACAGTAAGTACCTTGTGACGGTGATATCAGTAGTGGTGGTAACAGTAAGTACCTTGTGACGGTGATATCAGTAGTGTTGGTAACAGTAAGTACCTTGAGGGTGATAACAGTAGGTTTGGTAACAGTAAGTACCTTGTGACGGGATCAGTATGTTGGTAACAGTAAGTACCTTGTGACGGTGATATCAGTAGTGTTGGTAACAGTAAGTACCTTGTGACGGATATCAGTAGTGTTGGTAACAGTAAGTACCTTGTGACGGTGATATCAGTAGTGTTGGTAACAGTAAGTACCTTGTGACGGTGATATCAGTAGTGTTGGTAACAGTAAGTACCTTGTGACGGTGATATCAGTAGTGTTGGTAACAGTAAGTACCTTGTGACGGTGATATCAGTAGTGGTGGTAACAGTAAGTACCTTGTGACGGTGATATCAGTAGTGTTGGTAACAGTAAGTACCTTGTGACGGAGATATCAGTAGTGTTGGTAACAGTAAGTACCTTGTGACGGAGATATCAGTAGTGTTGGTAACAATAAGTACCTTGTGACGGTAAATTCAGAAAGTGTAGGTAACACTAAGTACCTTGTGACGGGAAACCCGTAGTGTTGGTAACAGTAAGTACCTTTGACGGTGAATCAGAATGTGGTAACAGTAAGTACCTTGTGACGGTGATATCAGTAGTGTTGGTAACAATAAGTACCTTGTGACGGTGATATCAGTAGTGTTGGTAACACTAAGTACCTTGTGACGGTGATATCAGTAGTGTTGGTAACACTGAGTACCTTGTGACGGAGATATCAGTAGTGTTGGTAACAGTAAGTACCTTGTGACGGTGATATCAGTAGTGGTGGTAACAATAAGTACCTTGTGACGGAGATATCAGTAGTGGTGGTGACTCCCACCTCTCCATCACTCTGCTATCATCGTCCACGTTAACAACTCATTAAGATTGTAACCAGATATAAACATGTGAATAGTTCATTACCACTGTAACTTGTTCAGCTATCACAACTTTGCTGCCCACTCCCTGGACCCACTGTGTAATATTCTGACTACCACCCACACCATGGGTCTGGGGTGACTACCACCCACACCATGGGTCTGGGGTGACTACCACCCACACCATGGGTCTGGGGTGACTACCACCCACACCATGGGTCTGGGGTGACTACCACCCACACCATGGGTCTGGGGTGACTACCACCCACACCATGGGTCTGGGGTGACTACCACCCACACCATGGGTCTGGGTGACTACCACCCACACCATGGGTCTGGGGTGACTACCACCCACACCATGGTCTGGGGTGACTACCACCCACACCATGGTCTGGGGTGACTACCACCCACACCATGGGTCTGGGGTGACTACCACCCACACCATGGGTCTAGGGTGACTACCACCCACACCATGGGTCTGGGGTGACTACCACCCACACCATGGGTCTAGGGTGACTACCACCCACACCATGGGTCTGGGTGACTACCACCCACACCATGGGTCTGGGTGACTACCACCCACACCATGAGCTGGGGGTGACTACTACCCCACACCATGGTCTGGGGTGACTACCACCCATACCATGGGTCGGGGTGACTACCACCCACACCATGAGTCTGGGGTGACTACTACCCACACCATGGGTCTGGGGTGACTACCACCCACACCATGAGTCTGGGGTGACTACCACCCACACCATGAGTCTGGGGTGACTACCACCCATACCATGGGTCGGGGTGACTACCACCCACATCATGGGTCTGGGGTGACTATCACCCACACCATGGGGCTGGGGTGACTACCACCCACACCATGGGTCGGGGTGACTGCCACCCACACCATGGGTCTAGGTTGACTACCACCCACACCATGGGTCTGGGGTGACTACCACCCACAACATGGGTCTGGGGTGACTACCACCCACACCATGGGTCTGGGGTGACTAACATCCACACCATGGGTCTAGGGTGACTACCACCCACACCATGGGTCTAGGGTGACTACCACCCACACCATGGGTCTGGGGTGACTACCACCCACACCATGGGTCTGGGGTGACTGCCACCCACACCATGGGGGTGAGGTGACTGCCACCCACACCATGGGTCTGGGGTGACTGCCACCCACACCATGGGTCTGGGTGACTACCACCCACACCATGGGTCTTGGGGTGACTACCACCCACACCATGGCTTGGGTGACTACCACCCACACCATGGGTCTGGGTGACTACCACCCACACCATGGGTCTGGGGTGACTACCACCCACACCATGGGTCTGGAGTGACTACCACCCACACCATGGGTCTGGAGTGACTACCACCCACACCATGGGTCTGGGGTGACTACCACCCACACCATGGGTCTGGGGTGACTACCACCCACACCATGGGTCTGGAGTGACTACCACCCACAACCATGGTCGGGGTGACTACCACCCACACCATGGTCTGGAGTGACTACCACCCACACCATGGGTCTGGAGTGACTACCACCCACACCATGGGTCTGGGATGACTACCACCCCACACCATGGGTCTGGGGTGACTACCACCCACACCATGGGTCTGGGGTGACTACCACCCACACCATGGGTCTGGAGTGACTACCACCCACACCATGGGTCTGGGTGACTACCACCCACACCATGGTCTGGGGTGACTACCACCCACACCATGGTCTGGGTGACTACCACCCACACCATGGGTCTGGAGTGACTACCACCCACACCATGGGTCTGGAGTGACTACCACCCACACCATGGGTCTGGGGTGACTACCACCCACACCATGGGTCTGGGGTGACTACCACCCACACCATGGGTCGGGGTGACTACCACCCACACCGGGGGTCTGGGGTGACTACCACCCACACCATGGGTCTGGGGTGACTACCACCCACACCAGGGGTCGGAGGACACCACCCACACCATGGGCTGGAGTGACTCCCCCCCAACCATGGGTCTGGGGTACTACCACCCCACCATGGGTCTAGGGTGACACCACCCACACCATGGGTCTGGGTGACTACCACCCACACCATGGGTCTGGAGGACTACCACCCACACCAGGGTTTCTGGGGTGACTAACAACCCACACCAGGGTCTGGGGTGACTACCACCCACAACCTGGGTCTGGAGTGACTAACACCCACACCAGGGGTCTGGGGTGACTACCACCCCACCAGGGGTCCTGGGGTGACTACCCCCCCACACCATGGGCCCTGGTGACTACCACCCACACCAGGGGTCTGGGGTGACTACCACCCACACCATGGGTCTAGGGTGACTACCACCCACACCATGGGTCTGGGGTGACTACCACCCACACCATGGGTCTGGGGTGACTACCACCCACACCATGGGTCTGGAGTGACTACCACCCACACCATGGGTCTGGGGTGACTAACACCCACACCATGAGTCTAGGGTAATTAATTAATCTGTTAAGGTTAGTGTTATCAAGTGTTGAGGAAGCAGGTTGTTAGTGCGGTGAAGGTTTCTGATAATGACACTACAGCTCTCCATGGTGACTGCATGATGACTAACATGTGCAACACTTAGGTAGCTTTATTGCGAAACGTATAGCCTACACAGCAGGCGTCTTCAGTCGAGTACAGAAGAGTGGGCAGAATCAGTAGAGATGTAAGGACGATGTCATCAGTCCATCACCCTTGAAAACTTAGTTTTGAGGTGGTCAGTCCCTCTTCTCGAGGCTGAGGGACTGACTACCTTAAATACACGTCTTCAAGAGTGATTGACTGATTACATCACCTTTACAGCTCTACTGCCTCTGCTCACTCTTCTGCATTTGACTGAAGAAGCCTACTGTGTAGGCGAAACGTTTCGGAATAAAGCTACCTAACTCTTGCACATGTGTCTTACCAACCTGTTGGTATCGTATACCATTTTATATTGAAGATCTGTCTGGCTTGGTACTGCGCTCAGAGAAGTGGCAGACGCTTAATGTAGACAATACAAAGTTCTAAGACTGGGAATAAGGAACAGCTATGGTATTGATGAGTGCAGTAATCCATCACTCAGACTTAGAAGTTGTGGGCAGCAGTAACGTAAGTCAAGACAAAAGTGCTTAAGTGTTCGTAATAAAGTGAACACAATTCCTGGCTTCATATCAAGAAGTATAAATAACAGGAGTCGGCAGGTTATTCTTCAACTCTATATATCACATTACAGAATGGACATAAATGCGCTGAAAAACGTCCACAGAAGGTTGATCCCATGTATCAGAACTCTCTGCTACCAGGACTGACTGACGACCCTAAATCTGTACTCTGTAGCAAGACGTAGAATTAAGTAAGATATTGCGGTGTATAAATGGAAGACGGTGTAAATAAAGGAGATATAAATAACGTGCGCTAAAAATAACCAAGACAGGAATCGTAGCAACCGTTTCAAGTTGAAAAAAAAAATAGATTTAGAAAATATTTAGTAAAGCACTAGTTTGTTAACAGAGATATGGATGAGTTGAACAAACTCCAGAGTACCGTCACTCAAGTCTCAACTTTGTGTACCTTTATAAATAGGTTAGACAAGTACAAATATTCTGTTATTGGGATGGAATTGTGGAGGACTTGTCTAGTATGAGCCAATAGGCCTCCAGGCCTACTGTTCTTGTGTGTGTGTGTGTGTGTGTGTACTCACCTAGTTGTACTCACCTAGTTGAGGTTGCGGGGGTCGAGTCCGAGCTCCTGGCCCCGCCTCTTCACTGATCGCTACTAGGTCACTCTCCCTGAGCCGTGAGTTTTATCATACCTCTGCTTAAAGCTATGTATGGATCCTGCCTCCACTACATCGCTTCCCAAACTATTCCACTTACTGACTACTCTGTGGCTGAAGAAATACTTCCTAACATCCCTGTGATCCATCTGTGTCTTCAACTTCCAACTGTGTCCCCTTGTTACTGTGTGTGTGTGTGTGTGAGATGGATCTGCCTAGCATGGGCCAGTAGACCTGGTGCAGTGCTCGTTCTCTCTTATGTTCCTATTATTGTTTAGTCGACACCAGCCACTGATGTTAACACTCCGTGCTACAATAACCCCAAGTTAGCAGCGGCGGCGGCGGCGGCGGCGGCGGCGGCGGCGGCAGCGGCGGCGGCAGCAGCGGTGGTGGTGGCGGAAGTGGTCTTGTCGGAGCAAGAGAAGGTGACCAGCGCTGCTGGCGGAAATAATGACCTAAGTGCTGAGTGGCCCGGAAGTTATCCTGTCAAGACCTCCACTACCTCCATGTACCTCCTGTAAAGACCTCCACTACCTCCATGTACCTCCTGTAAAGACCTCCACTACCTCCTGTCAAGACCTCCACTACCTCCATGTACCTACTGTCAAGACCTCCACTACCTCCATGTACCTCCTGTAAAGACCTCCACTACCTCCTGTCAAGACCTCCACTACCTCCTGTCAAGACCTCCACTACCTCCATGTACCTCCTGTACAGACCTCCACTACCTCCTGTAAAGACCTCCACTACCTCCTGTCAAGACCTCCACTACCTCCTGTCAAGACCTCCACTACCTCCTGTCAAGACCTCCACTACCTCCATGTACCTCCTGTCAAGACCTCCACTACCTCCTGTCAAGACCTCCACTACCTCCATGTACCTCCTGTCAAGACCACTACCTCCATGTACCTCCTGTCAAGACATCCACTACCTCCTGTCAAGACCTCCACTACCTCCATGTACCTCCTGTCAAGACTCCACTACCTCCATGTACCTCCTGTCAAGACCTCCACTACCTCCATGTACCTCCTGTCAAGACCTCCACTACCTCCATGTACCTCCTGTCAAGACCTCCACTACCTCCTGTCAAGACCTCCACTACCTCCTGTCAAGACCTCCACTACCTCCATGTACCTCCTGTCAAGACTCCACTACTCCATGTACCTCCTGTCAAGACCTCCACTACCTCCATGTACCTCCTGTCAAGACCTCACTACCTCCATGTACCTCCTGTCAAGACCTCCACTACTCCATGTACCTCCTGTCAAGAACCTCCACTACCTCCTGTCAAGACTCCACTACCTCCATGTACCTCCTGTCAAGACCTCCACTACCTCCTGTCAAGACTCCACTACTCCATGTACCTCCTGTCAAGACCTCCACTACCTCCATGTACCTCCTGTCAAGACCTCCACTACCTCCATGTACCTCCTGTCAAGACCATCCACTACCTCCTGTCAAGACTCCACTACCTCCATGTACCTCCTGTCAAGACCTCCACTACCTCCTGTCAAAACTCCACTACCTCCATGTACCTCCTGTCAAGACCTCCACTACCTCCTGTCAAGACCTCCACTACCTCCTGTCAGGACCTCCACTACCTCCATGTACCTCCTGTAAAGACTCCACTACCTCCATGTACCTCCTGTAAAGACCTATGCCTCCAGGTACCTCCTGTCAAGACCTC
This sequence comes from Cherax quadricarinatus, assembly GCF_026875155.1. Classification (NCBI taxonomy): domain Eukaryota; kingdom Metazoa; phylum Arthropoda; class Malacostraca; order Decapoda; family Parastacidae; genus Cherax; species Cherax quadricarinatus. The sequence goes on along the minus strand of NC_069409.1, from coordinate 51,697,904 downwards.
CACTACCTCCATGTACCTCCTGTCAAGACTCCACTACCTCCTGTACCTCCTGTCAAGACCTCCACTACCTCCATGTACCTCCTGTCAAGACCTCCACTACCTCCATGTACCTCCTGTCAAGACCTCCACTACCTCCATGTACCTCCTGTCAAGACCTCCACTACCTCCTGTCAAGACTCCACTACCTCCATGTACCTCCTGTCAAGACCTCCACTACCTCCTGTCAAGACTCCACTACCTCCATGTACCTCCTGTCAAGACCTCCACTACCTCCATGTACCTCCTGTCAAGACCTCCACTACCTCCATGTACCTCCTGTCAAGACCTCCACTACCTCCTGTCAAGACTCCACTACCTCCATGTACCTCCTGTCAAGACCTCCACTACCTCCTGTCAAAACTCCACTACCTCCATGTACCTCCTGTCAAGACCTCCACTACCTCCTGTCAAGACCTCCACTACCTCCTGTCAGGACCTCCACTACCTCCATGTACCTCCTGTAAAGACCTCCACTACCTCCATGTACCTCCTGTAAAGACCTATGCCTCCAGGTACCTCCTGTCAAGACCTCCACTACCTCCATGTACCTCCTGTAAAGACTTCCTATGCCTCCATGTACCTCCTGTCAAGACCTCCACTACCTCCATGTACCTCCTGTCAAGACCTCCACTACCTCCTGTCAAGACCTCCACTACCTCCATGTACCTCCTGTAAAGACTTCCTATGCCTCCATGTACCTCCTGTCAAGACCTCCACTACCTCCATGTACCTCCTGTCAAGACCTCCACTACCTCCTGTCAAGACCTCCACTACCTCCATGTACCTCCTGTCAAGACTCCACTACCTCGATGTACCTCCTGTCAAGACCTCCACTACCTCCATGTACCTCCTGTAAAGACTTCCTATGCCTCCATGTACCTCCTGTCAAGACCTCCACTACCTCCATGTACCTCCTGTAAAGACCTCCACTACCTCCATGTACCTCCTGTAAAGACCTCCACTACCTCCATGTACCTCCTGTAAAGACCTCCACTACCTCCATGTACCTCCTGTAAAGACCTCCATGTACCTCCTGTAAAGACCTCCACTACCTCCATGTACCTCCTGTAAAGACCTCCACTACCTCCTGTCAAGACCTCCACTACCTCCATGTACCTCCTGTAAAGACCTCCACTACCTCCATGTACCTCCTGTCAAGACCTCCACTACCTCCTGTCAAGACCTCCACTACCTCCTGTCAAGACCTCCACTACCTCCTGTCAAGACCTCCACTACCTCCATGTACCTCCTGTCAAGACCTCCACTACCTCCATGTACCTCCTGTCAAGACCTCCACTACCTCCTGTCAAGACCTCCACTACCTCCTGTCAAGACCTCCACTACCTCCTGTCAAGACCTCCACGTACCTCCTGTCAAGACCTCCACTACCTCCATGTACCTCCTGTCAAGACCTCCACTACCTCCATGTACCTCCTGTCAAGACCTCCACTACCTCCTGTCAAGACCTCCACTACCTCCTGTCAAGACCTCCACTACCTCCATGTACCTCCTGTCAAGACCTCCACTACCTCCATGTACCTCCTGTCAAGACCTCCACTACCTCCTGTCAAGACCTCCACTACCTCCTGTCAAGACCTCCACTACCTCCATGTACCTCCTGTCAAGACCTCCACTACCTCCATGTACCTCCTGTCAAGACCTCCACTACCTCCTGTCAAGACCTCCACTACCTCCATGTACCTCCTGTCAAGACCTCCACGTACCTCCTGTCAAGACCTCCACTACCTCCATGTACCTCCTGTCAAGACCTCCACTACCTCCATGTACCTCCTGTCAAGACCTCCACTACCTCCTGTCAAGACCTCCACTACCTCCTGTCAAGACCTCCACTACCTCCTGTCAAGACCTCCACTACCTCCTGTCAAGACCTCCACTACCTCCTGTCAAGACCTCCACTACCTCCGTCACCTGAAGAGAGAGCGTCGTGGTCACCTGGTGAGAAATAATAACCAGGAGCATACGTTAATGACTGCTACTGGTCACAGTGACCACAGTGTTGGTCACAGTGACCACAGTGTTGGTCACAGTGACCACAGTGTTGGTCACAGTGACCACAGTGTTGGTCACAGTGACCACAGTGTTGGTCACAGTGACCACAGTGTTGGTCACAGTGACCACAGTGTTGGTCACAGTGACCACAGTGTTGGTTCCAGTGACCACAGTGGTCACAGTGACCACAGTGTTGGTCACAGTGACCACAGAGATTACTGTGACCAATACTCCCGGAGCTCGGTCCTGAGCCAGGCTCGTCCGGTGCTACCCTGGTCAACCAGGCTGTTGCTGTTGGTGGCCCGCTGACCCACACATCCATCACAGCCTGGTTGATCTGGCACCTGGTGAAGATACTTGTCCAGTTTCCTCTTGAAGACTGTCATGAAGTTTTGGGAGGAAGGTTGGCCAAGGAGGTAGGAAGGTTGGCCAAGGAGGTAGGAAGGTTGGCCAAGGAGGTAGGAAGGTTGGCCAAGGAGGTAGCAAGGTTGGCCAAGGAGGTAGGAAGGTTGGCCAAGGAGGTAGGAAGGTTGGCCAAGGAGGTAGCAAGGTTGGCCAAGGAGGTAGCAAGGTTGGCCAAGGAGGTAGGAAGGTTGGCCAAGGAGGTAGGAAGGTTGGCCAAGGAGGTAGCAAGGTTGGCCAATGAGTTAGGAAGGTTGGCCAAGGAGGTAGCAAGGTTGGCCGAGGAGGTAGGAAGGTTGGCCAAGGAGGTAGGAAGGTTGGCCAAGGAGGTAGGAAGGTTGGCCAAGGAGGTAGCAAGGTTGGCCAAGGAGGTAGCAAGGTTGGCCAAGGAGGTAGCAAGGTTGGCCAAGGAGGTAGCAAGGTTGGCCAAGGAGGTAGGAAGGTTGACCAAGGAGGTAGGAAGGTTGGCCAAGGAGGTAGGAAGGTTGGCCAAGGAGGTAGCAAGGTTGGCCAAGGAGGTAGGAAGGTTGGCCAAGGAGGTAGGAAGGTTGGCCAAGGAGGTAGGAAGGTTGACCAAGGAGGTAGGAAGGTTGGCCAAGGAGGTAGGAAGGTTGACCAAGGAGGTAGGAAGGTTGGCCAAGGAGGTAGGAAGGTTGACCAAGGAGGTAGGAAGGTTGGCCAAGGAGGTAGGAAGATTAATAAAGGAGGTAGGAAGGTTGGCCAAGGAGGTAGGAAGGTTGGCCAAGGAGGTAGGAAGGTTGGCCAAGGAGGTAGGAAAGTTGACCAAGGAGGTAGGAAGGTTGGCCAAAGAGGTAGGAAGGTTGACCAAGGAGGTAGGAAGGTTGGCCAAGGAGGTAGGAAGGTTGGCCAAGGAGGTAGGAAGATTAATAAAGGAGGTAGGAAGGTTGGCCAAGGAGGTAGGAAGATTAATAAAGGAGGTAGGAAGGTTGGCCAAGGAGGTAGGAAGGTTGGCCAAGGAGGTAGGAAAGTTGACCAAGGAGGTAGGAAGGTTGGCCAAGGAGGTAGGAAGATTAATAAAGGAGGTAGGAAGGTTGGCCAAGGAGGTAGAAAGGTTGGCCAAGGAGGTAGGAAGGTTGACCAAGGAGGTAGGAAGGTTGGCCAAGGAGGTAGGAAGGTTGATCAAGGAGGTAGGAAGGTTGGTCAAGGAGGTAGGAAGGTTGATCAAGGAGGTAGGAAGGTTGGCCAAGGAGGTAGGAAGGTTGATCAAGGAGGTAGGAAGGCTGATCAAGGAGGTAGGAAGGTTGGCCACGGAGGTAGGAAGGTTGATCAAGGAGGTAGGAAGGTTGGTCAAGGAGGTAGGAAGGTTGGTCAAGGAGGTAGGAAGGTTTGCCAAGGAGGTAGGAAGGTTGGTCGGAGGTAGGAAGGTTGATCAAGGAGGTAGGAGGGTTTGTCAAGGAGGTAGGAAGGTTGGCCAAGGAGGTAGGAAGGTTGGCCACGGAGGTAGGAAGGTTGATCAAGGAGGTAGGAGGGTTTGTCAAGGAGGTAGGAAGGTTGGCCAAGGAGGTAGGAAGGTTGGCCAAGGAGGTAGGAAGGTTGGTCAAGGAGGTAGGAAGGTTGGTCAAGGAGGTAGGAAGGTTGGTCAAGGAGGTAGGAAGGTTGCCAAGGAGGTAGGAAGGTTGATCAAGGAGGTAGGAAGGTTGGCCAAGGAGGTAGGAAGGTTGGCCAAGGAGGTAGGAAGGTTGGCCAAGGAGGTAGGAAGGTTGGTCAAGGAGGTAGGAAGGTTGGTCAAAGAGGTAGGAAGGTTGGTCAAGGAGGTAGGAAGGTTTGCCAAGGAGGGAGGAAGGTTGGTCAAGGAGGTAGGAAGGTTGCTCAAGGAGGTAGGAAGGTTGGTCAAGGAGGTAGGAAGGTTTGCCAAGGAGGTAGGAAGGTTGGTCGGAGGTAGGAAGGTTGATCAAGGAGGTAGGAAGGTTGATCAAGGAGGTAGGAAGGTTGGCCAAGGAGGTAGGAAGGTTGATCAAGGAGGTAGGAAGGTTGGTCGGAGGTACGAAGGTTGATCAAGGAGGTAGGAAGGTTGATCAAGGAGGTAGGAAGGTTGGCCAAGGAGGTAGGAAGGTTGATCAAGGAGGTAGGAAGGTTGATCAAGGAGGTAGGAAGGTTGATCAAGGAGGTAGGAAGGTTGGCCAGGAACATAACAAAGGACTTTATCATCATGGTGAACACTGTGCTCCACCACCACCTCTTTCCCCTACCCTTCCCTTTTCTCCCTACTCTTCCCCTAACCCTCCAACCAGAGTCCTCTCTAGGACCACCCCTTACCCCTTGGCCTGTACTTCAGTCTTTCCCTGTAACCTGTACATGCTTAAGACACTGCAGCACCATTACATTCTGAGCATGTGCCAGCCTGCACGAGACAGCCTGTAAACTGCACTACTTAACCCGCTGCTAACACCTGCAACACCTGTGATATAACTCATCACTGAGACACAGATGTTCCCAGTATAAACACCTGTGTTAAGACACCCACGTGTGTCCGCCTCCTAAAAGGCACACACACACATATTGCAGCCCCTGTGTACGTCACATGCGTCACCTTTGTGTACGTCGTGTGTACCTGTGTACCATAGGTGAGGACGGTGTGTACATGTATAGTGACCTACATCTCATAACTTTACAAATCTTTCATAACACAAACTTCAACATAACTTTATCATGTTTTTCTAACATTATTAAGGTAAAGTTAGATTTACTTAGAATATCTTAGTTACTGTTAAATATCTGGGGCGTAAGATAGGCCAGTGGAGCTTACGATGTTCTGAAACTTACTCATGATGCCTCACACCTCCCCACAGCCCCCACACCTGCCCACAGACCAACGCCTGCCCACAGCCCCCACATCTGCCCACAGACCAACGCCTGCACCACAGCCCCCTTGACTTGCCCACACAGAACCAACGTCGTTTCCTCCACGAGAGTCCAAAACACGCACAGTGGACCACAGCTCTTGCGCCACAGCACCACACAAGCCAGAGGCCTCCACCTGCTGCCACCCACAAACCTTAATTGGACTTCTTGACCTTGCTGCCACAAGGACACCAACACAAGGCCAGGTTGAGGACCAGTGCCAGACTCTTGCTGACTACCAAGACACCAAACACGAACATGTTGAGGACCAGTGCCAGACTCTTGCTGACCTACCAAGACACCAACACAAAGCCAGGTTGAGGACCAGTGCCAGACTCTTGCTGACCTACCAAGACACCAACACAAGGCCAGGTTGAGGACCAGTGCCAGACTCTTGCTGACCTACCAAGACACCAACACAAAGCCAGGTTGAGGACCAGTGCCAGACTCTTGCTGACCTACCAAGACACCAACACAAGGCCAGGTTGAGGACCAATGCCAGATTCTTGCTGACCTACCAAGACACCAACACAAGGCCAGGTTGAGGACCAGTGCCAGACTCTTGCTGACCTACCAAGACACCAACACAAAGCCAGGTTGAGGACCAGTGCCAGACTCTTGCTGACCTACCAAGACACCAACACAAAGCAGGTTGAGGACCAGTGCCAGACTCTTGCTGACCTACCAAGACACCAACACAAGGCCAGGTTGAGGACCAGTGCCAGACACTTGCTGACCTACCAAGACACCAACACAAGGCCAGGTTGAGGACCAATGCCAGATTCTTGCTGACCTACCAAGACACCAACACAAGGCCAGGTTGAGGACCAATGCCAGACACTTGCTGACCTACCAAGACACCAACACAAGGCCAGGTTGAGGACCAATGCCAGATTCTTGCTGACCTACCAGACACCAACACAAGGCCAGGTTAAGGACCAATGCCAGATTCTTGCTGACCTACCAAGACACCAACACAAGGCCAGGTTGAGGACTAATGCCAGATTCTTGCTGACCTACCAAGACACCAACACAAGGCCAGGTTAAGGACCAATGCCAGATTCTTGCTGACCTACCAAGACACCAACACAAGGCCAGGTTGAGGACCAATGCCAGATTCTTGCTGACCTACCAAGACACCAACACAAGGCCAGGTTGAGGACCAGTGCCAGACACTTGCTGACCTACCAAGACACCAACACAAGGCCAGGTTAAGGACCAATGCCAGATTCTTGCTGACCTACCAAGACACCAACACAAGGCCAGGTTGAGGACCAGTGCCAGATTCTTGCTGACCTACCAAGACACCAACACAAGGCTAGGGTCAAGGAACTCCAACAGATGTCAGCAGCTCAAGCAGGGTCAAGGAACTCCAGCAGATGTCAGCATCTCAAGCAGGGTCAAGGAACTCCAGCAGATGTCAGCATCTCAAGTAGGGTCAAGGAACTCCAGCAGATGTCAGCAGCTCAAGCAGCGTCAAGGAACTCCAGCAGATGTCAGCATCTCAAGCAGGGTCAAGGAACTCCAGCAGATGTCAGCAGCTCAAGCAGGGTCAAGGAACTCCAGCAGATGTCAGCATCTCAAGCAGGGTCAAGGAACTCCAGCAGATGTCAGCAGCTCAAGCAGGTTCAAGAGGTAGCCAAGAGAGTAATCTCCAGGTGGCCAGGAAGTGTAAAAGTCGCAGCCTCACAACACGACTCAACACCCCTCACAACACAACACCCCTCACAACACAACAACACCCCTCACAACACAATAACAACACCCCTCACAGCACAACACCCTTCACAGCACAACAACACCCTTCACAACACAACACACCCCCTCCATCCTTCACAGTTCAACACTTCTAACATCATCCCTACCACAAATTAGAGAGTAACTTAGACAAAGTTCCTAACATGGTAATCACAATTCTCAGAGTCAGGCAAAAAAAAATATATATATATAATATATAATGAGTTAAACTATCATGAAGGAAAACAATGAAGCTTTTGTATTAGCAGTAAGAACACGAGAGACAACGACGGAAGGAAGAAGAGAGACGGTAAATCTTGACCAGACAGCTACCAAACAGACCAGACAACCACCAAACAGACCAGAAAGCCACAGACCAGACAGCCACCAGGCAGACCAGACATCCACCAGGCAGACCAGACAGCCACCAGACAAACCAGCACCAAGCAGATCAGGCAGTCACCAGGACAGACCAGACAGCCAGGACAGACCAGACAGTCACAAGATAGCCACCAGGACAAGCCTGACCCAGGTCCGGGCTCCGGGAGCAGAACAACCCTAGTAACACATCAAAGGTATATCACAGTTAAAGGTTATTAAACCCAGGATGAGAAAGCGAGATACATAGGCGAGTGTATGAGATGTAAATATTGGTAATTATAACAAGTGCAGCGATGGTGCTCCTCAGCACCTGGTGCTGCCTCCATGTATCACCAGTCTGAGAGTGGTGTTACTGGAACACCAGTCTGAGAGTGGTGTTACTGGAACACCAGTCTGAGAGTGGTGTTACTGGAACACCAGTCTGAGAGTGGTGTTACTGGAACACCAGTCTGAGAGTGGTGTTACTGGAACACCAGTCTGAGAGTGGTGTTTACTGAACACCAGTCTGAGAGTGGTGTTACTGGAACACCAGTCTGAGAGTGGTGTTACTGGAACACCAGTCGAGAGTGGAGTTACTGGAACACCAGTCTGAGAGTGGAGTTACTGGAACACCAGTCTGAGAGTGGAGTTACTGGAACACCAGTCTGAGAGTGGTGTTACTGGAACACCAGTCTGAGAGTGGAGTTACTGGAACACCAGTTACTAAGGTTGGTGTTACTGGAACACCAGTCTGAGAGTGGTGTTACTGGAACACCAGTTACTAAGGCTGGTGTTACTGGAACACCAGTCTGAGAGTGGAGTTACTGGAACACCAGTTACTAAGGTTGGTGTTACTGGAACACCAGTCTGAGAGTGGTGTTACTGGAACACCAGTTTACTAAGGCTGGTGTTACGGAACACCAGTCTGAGAGTGGAGTTACTGGAACACCAGTTACTAAGGCTGGTGTTACTGGAACACCAGTCTGAGAGTGGTGTTACTGGAACACCAGTCTGAGAGTGGTGTTACTGGAACACCAGTCTGAGAGTGGTGTTACTGGAACACCAGTCTGAGAGTGGAGTTACTGGAACACCAGTCTGAGAGTGGAGATACTGGAACACCAGTTACTAAGACTGGTGTTACTGGAACACCAGTTACTGAGAGTGGTGTTACTGGAACACCAGTCTGAGAGTGGAGTTACTGGAACACCAGTTACTAAGGCTGGTGTTACTGGAACACCAGTCTGAGAGTGGAGTTACTGGAACACCAGTCTGAGAGTGGTGTTACTGTAACACCAGTTACTGAGTGGTATTAATGGAACACCAGTTACTAAGACTGGTGTTACTGGAACACCAGTTACTGAGAGTGATGTTACTGGAACACCAGTCTGAGAGTGGAGTTACTGGAACACCAGATACTAAGGCTGGTGTTACTGGAACACCAGATACTAAGGCTGGTGTTACTGGAACACCAGTCTGAGAGTGGAGTTACTGGAACACCAGTCTGAGAGTGATGTTACTGTAACACCAGTTACTGAGTGGTATTACTGGAACACCAGTTACTAAGACTGGTGTTACTGGAACACCAGTTACTGAGAGTGGTGTTACTGAAACACCAGCTACTAAGAGTGGAGTTACTGGAACACCAGTTACTAAGGCTGGTGTTACTGGAACACCAGTCTGAGAGTGGAGTTACTGGAGCACCAGTCTGAGAGTGGTGTTACTGTAACACCAGTTACTGAGTGGTATTACTGGAACACCAGTTACTAAGACTGGTGTTACTGGAACACCAGTTACTGAGAGTGGTATTACTGGAACACCAGCTACTAAAATTGGTGTTACTGGAACACCAGTTACTAAGGCTGGTGTTAGTGGAACACCAGTCTGAGAGTGGTGTTACTGTAACACCAGTTACTGAGTGGTATTACTGGAACACCAGCTACTAAGAGTGGTGTTACTGGAACATTAGTTACTGAGAGTGGTATTACTGGAACACCAGTTACTAAGACTGGTGTTACTGGAACACCAGTTACTGAGAGTGGTGTTACTGGAACACCAGTTACTGAGAGTGGTATTACTGGAACACCAGTTTGAGTGGTGTTACTGGAACACCAGTTACTGAGAGTGGTGTTTCCGGAACAACAGTTACTAAGAGTGGTATTACTGGAACACCAGTTACTGAGAGTGGTGTTTCTGGAACAACAGTTACTGAGAGTGGTGTTTCTGGAATACCAGTTACTGAGAGTGGTGTTTCTGGAATACCAGTTACTGAGAGTGGTGTTACTGGAACACAAGGTACTGAGAGTGGTGTTACTGGAACACCAGTCTGAGAGTGGTGTTTCTGGAACAACAGATACTGAGAGTGGTATTACTGTAACACCAGTTACTGATAGTGGTATTACTGGAGCACCAGTTTGAGAGTGGTGTTACTGGAACACCAGTTACCGAGTGGTGTTTCTGGAACAACAGATACTGAGAGTGGTGTTACTGGAACACCAGCCTGAGAGTGGTGTTTCTGGAACAACAGTTACTGAGTGGTGTTTCTGGAATACCAGTTACTGAGAGTGGTATTACTGGAACACCAGTTACTAAGAGTGGTGTTACTGGCACACCAGTTACTGAGTGGTGTTTCTGGAATACCAGTTACTGAGAGTGGTATTACTGGAACACCAGTTACTAAGAGTGGTGTTACTGGAACACCTGTTACCGAGGTTACACACCAAGAGCTTCCCGGCCATCGTGAAGACTACATTACTGTGCATCACCAACCTTGACTAAGTCAGTTGAGTTCAACTTAGAGAGATTATACAACCATGGACTCCCTCGTACCTACACTAATAACCAGAACATACGAGAATAAAACGTATATCACTGATTAAGTTCTTCAGTGTACACACTGAATAATACTGACACCGAGTGCAGCCATACAACTGAGATTTAAAAAACTCACAACACCGAACGGGAACAATACATTAATAATCCGCACAGAGCAGAATGGAACTTCATAAAGAAGGTACGGTCCGACTTGCAGTTGGACCGTACCTTCATCAATGACATAAAAAAAAAAGATAGAGAATGAGAAAATACTTGAATAATTATAATGACAACCCCTTGGTTATCACCTGGAAGAATGACAACTTACGACCTGCTGGTATCACCTTCAAGAATGAAGGAATTGGTGAAGTCATCACCTTGGGGAATGAAAGAACCAATGATCTGGAGTCATCATCTTGATTCTGATATTGCAAGTGCTTGTTGAAGTGTTTGGCATGATGTGGAGTGTCATCATGACGGTAAGTCCACTCACAGCCTGAATGACACTGCCAGACACTGTCATCATGGCACTGACTCACGTGAGGAGTCTAGGGAAAGAGAAAGAGAAGTGTGATCACCAGGTGTGGATTATTGGGAACACAGGTTAAGTGCTGACTCACTCAGTACCGGGTCTTAGACAGGGGCTGCTGCTGCAGCTGCCACGATGGGACTCAACGGGAGTCTCATGCAGGTGGGTGCTTACTGTGGTCTTCATGAACGGTCACAACAGTGTCACTATCACCATTGCAAGGAAAATGATAGGCTGGATAATTAGAACTTTCAAAACAAGGAATGGCAAGCCAATGATGATACCCTCCAGGTTGGAGTATTGTTGTACTCTCCAGGCTGGAGTACTGTTGTACTCTCCAGGCTGGAGTACTGTTGTACTCTCCAGGCTGGAGTACTGTTGTACTCTCCAGGTTGGAGTACTGTTGTACTCTACAGACGTTCAACATTCTGGGATCACGGATGTTGATACAATGTTCTCTTCTTGTGCCCACGGTGCTCCTACTTTTCACCGGGTTTATTGTATATTTTTTTTATACATAACCTCCTGTATGACCCTTGTCGGTTTAGAGCTTTCTTTCATTCTAATAATAATTCGTACATCCCTGAGTCAGTGAGTCTACCGATTCACCTACCTTCCTACCTACTGACTCACCTACCTTCCTACCTACTGATTCACCTACCTTCATACCTACTGACTCACCTACTTTCCTACCTACTGACTCACCTACCTTCCTACCTACTGACTCACCTACCTTCCTACCTACTGATTCACCTACCTTCATACCTACTGACTCACCTACCTTCCTACCTACTGATTCACCTACCTTCATACCTACTGACTCACCTACCTTCCTACCTGGAAATAAATGGTATCAAATACCGACACAGTGGAAATATAAACACATATGCAGTATAATGTGATCCTTTATTGACAACGTTTCGCCCACACAGTGGGCTTTTTCAAGTCACACACAGATCTGTGTGTGACTTGAAAAAGCCCACTGTGTGGGCGAAACGTTGTCAATAAAGGATCACATTATACTGCATATGTGTTTATATTTCTACCTTCCTACCTACTCACCACCCTTCCTACCGAGTCACCTCCCTTCCTTCCTGACTCACCTACCTTCCTACCTACTCACCACCCTTCCTACCGAGTCACCTCCCTTCCTTCTTGACTCACCTACCTTCCTACCTACTCACCACCCTTCCTACCGAGTCACCTCCCTTCCTTCCTGACTACACCTACCTTCCTACCTACTCACCACCCTTCCTACCGAGTCACCTCCCTTCCTTCCTGACTCACCTACCTTCCTACCTACTGACTCACCTACCTTCTTACCTACTTACTCGCCTACCTTCCTATCTGCTGGCTTACCTACCTTCCTTCCTACTGATTCACCTATCTTCCTACCTACTGACTCACCTAACGTACTACCCACTGACTCACCTAACCTTCCTATCTAGTGACTCACCTACCTTCCTACCTACTGATTCATCTACCTTCCTACCTACTGACTTGCCTACCTTCCTAACTACTGACTCACCTACCTTCCTACCTACTGACTTGCCTACCTTCCTATCTATTGACTCCTCTACCTTCCTACCTATTGACTCACCTACCTTCCTATTGGCTCACCTACCTTCCTACCTATTGACTCACCCACCTTCCTACCTATTGACTTACCTACCTTCCTACCCACTGACTCACCTACCTTCCTACCCACTGACTCACCTACCTTCCTACGTACTGACTCACCTACCCTTCTACTAGTGACTCACCTACCCTACTGCCTACTTACTCACCTACCCTACTACCCAATAATTCACCTACCTTCCTACCTACTGACTCACCTACTTTCCTACCTACTGACTCACCTACCCTACTACCCACTGACTCACCTAACTTCTTACCTGCTGACTCACCTACCCTTCTATCTACTGACTCAGCTACTTTCCTATCTAATGACTCACCTACCTTCCTACCCACTGACTCACCATTCTACCTACTGATTCGCCTACCTTCGTATCTACTGACTTATCTACCTTCCTACGTATTGACTCACCTACTTTCCTACCCACTGACTCACCTACCTTCCTACCTACTGACTCACCTACTTTCCTACATACTGACTCACCTTCCTACCCACTGACTCACCTAACCTCCTACCTACTGACTCACCTTCCTTCCTACCTACTAAGTCACATACCTTCCTACCTACTGAGTCACCTACCTTCCTACCTACTGAGTCACATACCTTCCTACCTACTGAGTCACCTACCTTCCTACCTACTGAATCACCTACCTTCCTATCTACTGAGTCACCTACCTTCCTACCTACCGAATCACCTACCTTCCTATCTACTGAGTCACCTACCTTCCTACCTACTGAATCACCTACCTTCCTATCTACTGAGTCACCTACCTTCCTACCTACTGAATCACCTACCTTCCTATCTACTGAGTCACCTACCTTCCTACCTACTGAATCACCTACCTTCCTATCTACTGAGTCACCTACCTTCCTACCTACTGAATCACCTACCTTCCTATCTACTGACTGCTCCAGCTGCTGCAGTTAAGCCACTTCAGCTACCATTCCTCCCTCCCTCCCTCCCTTCTATTCCCCTTCCCTATAACACCCCCAGCTTGAGATTCATCACTCAAAATCCCTCTCCCTCTCCTCTCCCCTCTCTCTCCCTCTTTATCCCCTTTTTTCTATTTTCTCTTTTGTTTGGGGTCCCCCTGACTCTGTTCTCAGTGTTGAGTGTTAGTTCCTGGTTGTTAGGTTGAGTGTTAGTTCCTGGTTGTTAGGTTGAGTGTTAGTTCCTGGTTGTAGGTTGAGTTAGTTCCTGGTTGATAGGTTGAGTGTTAGTTCCTGGTTGTTAGGTTGAGTGTTAGTTCCTGGTTGTTAGGTTGAGTGTTAGTTCCTGGTTGTTAGGTTGAGTGTTAGTTCCTGGTTGTTAGGTTGAGTGTTAGTTCCTGGTTGTTAGGGTGAGTGTTAGCTCCTGGTTGTTAGGTTGAGTGTTAGTTCCTGGTTGTTAGGTTGAGTGTTAGTTCCGGGTTGTTAGGGTGAGTGTTAGTTCCTGGTTGTTGGGGTGAGTGTTAGTTCCGGGTTGTTAGGTTGAGTGTTAGTTCCTGGTTGTTAGGTTGAGTGTTTAGTTCCTGGTTGTTAGGTTGAGTGTTAGTTCCTGGTTGTTAGGTTTGAGTGTTATTTTCCGGGTTGTTAGGTTGAGTGTTAGTTCCTGGTTGTTAGGATGAGTGTTAGTCCTGGTTGATAGGTTGAGTGTTATTTCCCTGGTTGTTTAGGTTGAGTTTTTATTTTTCTGGTTGTTAGGTTGAGTGTTAGTTCCTGGTTGTTAGGTTGAGTTTTAGTTCCTGGTTGTTAGGTTGAGTGTTAGTTCCTGGTTGTTTGTTGAGTTTTTAGTTCCTGGTTGTTAGGGTGAGTGTTAGTTCCTGGTTGTTAGGTTGAGTGTTAGTTCCTGGTTGTTAGGTTGAGTGTTAGTTCCTGGTTGTTAGGTTGAGTGTTAGTTCCTGGTTGTTAGGTTGAGTGTTAGTTCCTGAGAACACAACAGTGTTACTTGAGGTGAGAACACAACAGTGGCTAGTTTACTGTGTCACATATCCATCCTGTGGATGGTAGTGGCTAGTTTAGTGTGTCACATATCCATCCTGTGGATGGTAGTGGCTAGTTTACTATGTGTCACATATCCATCCTGTGGATGGTAGTGGCTAGTTTACTGTGTCACATATCCATCCTGTGGATGGTAGTGGCTAGTTTACTATGTGTCACATATCCATCCTGTGGATGGTAGTGGCTAGTTTACTGTGTCACATATCCATCCTGTGGATGGTAGTGGCTAGTTTACTGTGTCACATATCCATCCTGTGGATGGTAGTGGCTAGTTTAACTATGTGTCACATATCCACCCTGTGGATGGTAGGGGCTAGTTTACTGTGTCACATATCCATCCTGTGGATGGGTAGTGGCTAGTTTACTATGGTAAACATATCCATCCTGTGGATGGTAGTGGCTAGTTTACTGTGTGTCACATATCCATCCTGTGGATGGTAGTGGCTAGTTTACTGTGTCACATATCCATCCTGTGGATGGTAGTGGCTAGTTTACTGTGTCACATATCCATCCTGTGGATGGTAGTGGCTAGTTTACTGTGTGTCACATATCCATCCTGTGGATGGTAGTGGTTAGTTTACTGTGTGTCACATATCCATCCTGTGGATGGTAGTGGTTAGTTTACTGTGTGTCCATATCCATCCTTTTGGATGGTAGTGGTAGTTTACTGTGTCACATATCCATCCTGTGGATGGTAGTGGCTAGTTTACTGTGTCACATATCCATCCTGTGGATGGTAGTGGCTAGTTTACTATGTGTCACATATCCATCCTGTGGATGGTAGTGGCTAGTTTACTGTGTCACATAATCCTCCTGTGGATGGTAGTGGTTAGTTTATTGGTGTCACATACCATCCTGTGGATGGAAAGTGGCTAGTTTACTGTGTGTCCACATATCCATCCTTTTGGATGGTATGGCAATTTTTACTGTGTGTCACATATCCATCCTGTGGATGGTAGTGGCTAGTTTAACTGTGTCACATACCATTTTGTGGATGGTAGTGGTTAGTTTACTATGGGGTCACATATCCATCCTTTTGGATGGTAGTGGCTGTTTACTGTGTCACATATCCACCTGTGGATGGTAGTGGCTAGTTTACTGTGTCACATATCCATCCTGTGGATGGTAGTGGCTAGTTTACTGTGTGTCACATATCCATCCTGTGGTGGAAATGGTTATTTTTTACTGTGTGTCACCTAATCCATCCTGTGGATGGTAGTGGCTGTTTACTATGTGTCACATATCCATCCTGTGGATGGTAGTGGCTAGTTTATGTGTGCACATATCCATCTGTGGATGGTAGTGGCTAGTTTACTGGTGTCACATACCCATCCTGTGGATGGTAGTGGCTTTTTTTACTGTGTGCACATATCCATCCTGTGGAGGGGTAGTGGCTAGTTTACTGTGTCACATATCCCATCCTGTGGATAGTAGTGGCTATTTTAAACTGTGTGTCACATATCCATCCTGTGGATGGTAGTGGCTAGTTTACTGTGTCACATATCCATCCTGTGGATGGTAGTGGCTAGTTTACTGTGTCACATATCCATCCTGTGGATGGTAGTGGCTAGTTTACTGTGTCACATATCCATCCTGGGATGGTAGTGGTATTTTACTGTGTCACAAAATCCATCCTGTGGATGGTAGTGGCTAGTTTTACTGTTCACATATCCATCCTGTGGATGGTAGTGGCTATTTTTTACTGTGTCACATATCCATCCTGTGGATGGTAGTGGCTAGTTTACTATGTGTCACATATCCATCCTGTGGATGGTAGTGGCTAGTTTACTGTGTGTCACATATCCATCCTGTGGATGGTAGTGGCTAGTTTACTGTGTGTCACATATCCATCCTGTGGATGGTAGTGGCTAGTTTACTGTGTGTCACCTATCCATCTGTGGATGGTAGTGGCTATTTTACTGTGTGTAAACATATCCATCCTGTGGATGGTAGTGGCTAGTTTACTGTGTGTCACATATCCATCCTGTGGATGGTAGTGGCTAGTTTACTGTGTCACATATCCATCCTGTGGATGGTAGTGGCTAGTTTACTGTGTCACATATCCATCCTGTGGATGGTAGTGGCTAGTTTACTGTGTCACATATCCATCCGTGATGGTAGTGGCTAGTTTTAAACTGTGTGTAAATTATCCATCCTGTGGATGGTAGTGGCTAGTTTACTGAGTGTCATCATATCCACCCTGTGGATGGTAGGGCTAGTTTACTGTGTGTCACATATCCATCCTGGGGATGGTAGTGGTAGTTTTACTGTGTCACTATCCATCTGTGGATGGTAGGGTTAGTTTAACTGTGTCACATTCCATCCTGGGGAAATGGTAGTGGCTATTTTTACTGTGTCACATATCCATCCTGTGGATGGTAGTGATTAGTTTACTGTGTCACATATCCATCCTGTGGATGGTAGTGGTTAGTTTACTGTGTGTCACATATCCATCCTGTGGATGGTAGTGGCTAGTTTACTGTGTCACATATCCATCCTGTGGATGGTAGTGGTTAGTTTAGTGTGTCCACTTTAACCCATCTGTGGATGGTAGGGGTAGTTAGGGTGTCACATATCCACCTGTGGATGGTAGTGGTTAGTTTACTGGTCACATACCCCATCCTGTGGATGGTAGTGGCTAGTTTTAGTGTGTCACATATCCATCCTGGGGATGGTAGTGGTTTATTTACGGGGTCACATATCCATCCTGTGGATGGTATGGCTAGTTTACTGTGTCACATATCCATTCCTGGGATGGTAGTGGTTAGTTTAGTGTGTCACATATCCTTTCCTGTGGATGGTAGTGGCTAGTTTACTGTGTCACATATCCCATCCTGTGGGGGGTGTGTTAGTTTACTGTGTGCACATATCCATCCTGTGGATGGTAGTGGTTAGTTTACTGTGTGTCACCTATCCATCCTGTGGATGGTAGTGGTTAGTTTACTGTGTGTCACATATCCATCCTGTGGATGGTAGTGGCTAGTTTAGTGTGTCACATATCCATCCTGTGGATGGTAGTGGTTAGTTTACTGTGTGTCACCTATCCATCCTGTGGATGGTAGTGGCTAGTTTACTGTGTCACATATCCATCCTGTGGATGGTAGTAGCTAGTTTACTGTGTGTCACATATCCATCCTGTGGATGGTAGTGGCTAGTTTACTGTGTCACATATCCATCCTGTGGATGGTAGTGGCTAGTTTACTGTGTGTCACATATCCATCCTGTGGATGGTAGTGGCTAGTTTACTGTGTGTCACATATCCATCCTGTGGATGGTAGTGGCTAGTTTACTGTGTGTCACCTATCCATCCTGTGGATGGTAGTGGCTAGTTTACTGTGTGTCACATATCCATCCTGTGGATGGTAGAAAGCTAGTTTAACTGTGTGTCACCTTCCATCCTGTGGATGGTAGTGGCTATTTTTTACTGTGTGTCACATATCCATCCTGTGGATGGTAGTGGCTAGTTTACTGTGTGTCACATATCCATCCTGTGGATGGTAGTGGCTAGTTTACTGTGTGTCACATATCCATCCTGTGGATGGTAGTGGCTAGTTTACTGTGTGTCACATATCCATCCTGTGGATGGTAGTGGCTAGTTTACTGTGTGTCACATATCCATCCTGTGGATGGTGGTACTATCAAGAATATATGGATAGAAAAGGGTTAACAGGTATACATATAGATTTATATCTACAGTTCAGTTATCTGTTATTATAAACAAATTTAGGAAATTTCTTAAGTATAACTGCTATCTTATTTCCATTAATAAGATATCTTATCTTGCCAATTAAGCACACAACATTGAAGATACTCACCATAAGCTTAACCACATAATTTACATTAAGTTTGATCATCATTTGTGTGGTGAGAAACTCACCAGTCTGTAAAATATGTGAGGTGAGTCTTACTTGTTTAGATGAATATATTATGTGAGTTGTATCAGAGGCCAGTGTGGTGGCCAGTGTGGAGGCCAGTGTGGTGGCCAGTGTGGTGGCCAGTGTGGTGGCCAGTGTGGTGGCCAGTGTGGTGGCCAGTGTGGTGGCCAGTGTGGTGGCCCCGTGTTGGAGGCCAGTTGGTGGGCCAGTGTGGTGGCCCGTGTGGTGGCTAGTTGGGGGGCCAGTGTGGTGGCCAGTGTGGTGGCCAGTGTGGTGGCCAGGTGTGGTGGCCAGTGTGGGTTGGGCCCGTGTGGTGGTGGAGACCAGTGTGGTGGCCAGTGTGGTGGGCCAGTGGGTGGGGCCCGTGTGGGGCCAGTGTGGTGGCCAGTGTGGGGGCCAGTGTGGTGGCTAGTGTGGTGGCCATGTGGTGGCCAGATGTGGTGGCCAGTGTGGTGGCTAGTGTGGTGGCCAGTGTGGTGGCCGTGTGGTGGCTAGTGTGGTGGCCAGTGTGGTTTGGCCATGTGGTGCTAGTGTGGTGGCCAGTGTGGTGGCCAGTGTGGTGGCTAGTGTGGTGGCCAGTGTGGTGGCCAGTGTGGTGGCTAGTGTGGTGGCCAGTGTGGTGGCCAGTGTGGTGGCTAGTGTGGTGGCCAGTGTGGTGGCCAGTGTGGTGGCCAGTGTGGTGGCCAGTGTGGTGGCCAGTGTGGTGGCCAGTGTGGTGGCCAGTGTGGTGGCTAGTGTGGTGGCCAGTGTGGAGGCCAGTGTGGTGGTGGAGACCAGTGTGGTGGTGGAGGCCAGTGTGTTGGTGGAGACCAGTGTGGTCGTGGAGGCCAGTGTGGTTGTGGAGGCCAGTTTGGTTGTGGAGGCCAGTTTGGTTGTGGAGGCCAGTGTGGTGGTGGAGACCAGTGTGGTGGTGGAGGCCAGTGTGATGGTGGAGGCCAGTGTGATGGTGGAGGCCAGTGTGATGGTAGAGGCCAGTGTGGTGGTGGAGACCAGTGTGGTGGTGGAGACCAGTGTGGTGGTGGAGGCCAGTGTGATGGTGGAGGCCAGTGTGATGGTGGAGGCCAGTGTGGTGGTGGAGACCAGTGTGGTGGTGGAGGCCAGTGTGGTGGTTCTACAGGTCAGAGGATACAAGCATCTCAGTACTTGGTAAGAGAAGTGTGGGTGGGAGGGAACGGAGGGGATGGAGGGAAGCTGCTGAGGTAACCATCGACCTACATCACTAGTCAATGGGGGTATAAAGCCTATCTACTAGACGAGAGTCATTAAGGCTACATGTATTCTCTTCAACACTAGTCAAGAATACATTACTTAATATACAAAGGTATTGAAGTAACCTCTAAGTGTATGTATACTGACATACACCTCTCAGCGTATGTATACTGACATACACCTCTCAGCGTATGTATACTGACATACACCTCTCAGCGTATGTATACTGACATACACCTCTCAGCGTATGTATACTGACATACACCTCTCAGCGTATGTATACTGACATACACCTCTCAGTGTATGTATACCGACATACACCTCTCAGTGTATGTACACTGACATACACCTCTCAGTGTATGTACACTGACATACACCTCTCAGCGTATGTACACTGACATACACGTCTCAGTGTATGTACACTGAAAGAAGTGCACG
Source organism: Cherax quadricarinatus (assembly GCF_026875155.1). Classification (NCBI taxonomy): domain Eukaryota; kingdom Metazoa; phylum Arthropoda; class Malacostraca; order Decapoda; family Parastacidae; genus Cherax; species Cherax quadricarinatus. The sequence goes on along the minus strand of NC_069409.1, from coordinate 51,678,016 downwards.
ACACTGAGATGCTTCAGAAGACCTGCACGACGCTCCGACACGATGACGACGGATGCCGTCGTACGTCAGTCTTGGTAAAACAGTGTTAAACACTACTGTCACGCTGCATCAGTCAGGTCACCCATTCATGACGTGTGTGTGTGTGTGTGTGTGTGTGTGTGTGTGTGTGTGTGTGTGTGTGTGTGTGTGTGTGTGTGTGTACTCACCTAATTGTGGTTGCAGGGGTCGATTCATAACTCCTGGCCCAGCCTCTTCACTGGTCACTACTAGGTCACTCCCTGCTCCGTGAGCTTTATCATACCTCTTGCCTCCACCACCTCTCTTTCTAAACTATTCCACTTTCTGACAACTCTGTGACTGAAGAAATACTTCTTAACATCCCTGTGACTCATTTGAGTTTTCAACTTCCAATTGTGACCCTTTGTTGGTGTGTACCATCTCTGAAATATCCTGTCCCTGTCCACCTCGTCGATTCCTCTCAGTATTTTATGTTGTTATCATGTCTCTCCTGTCCTCCAGTGTCGTCAGGTCGATTTCCTTAACCTCTCCTCGAGGACATTCGAGCACTCCAGGAAGATTTGAATAGACTGATGCAGTGGTCGGAGAAGTGGCAGATGCAGTTTAATATAGACAAATGCAAAGTTCTAAATGTTGGACAGGACAATAACCATGCCACATATAAACTAAATAATGTAGATCTTAATATTACGGATTGCGAAAAAGATTTAGGAGTTCTGGTTAGCAGTAATCTGAAACCAAGACAACAGTGCATAAGTGTTCGCAATAAAGCTAATAGAATCCTTGGCTTCATATCAAGAAGCATAAATAATAGGAGTCCTCAGGTTGTTCTTCAACTCTATACATCCTTGGTTAGGCCTCATTTAGATTATGCTGCACAGTTTTGGTCACCGTATTACAGAATGGATATAAATTCTCTGGAAAATGTACAAAGGAGGATGACCAAGTTGATCCGATGTATCAGAAACCTTCCCTATGAGGATAGACTGAGGGCCCTGAAACTGCACTCTCTAGAAAGACGTAGAATTAGGGGGGATATGATTGAGGTATATAAATGGAAGGCAGGAATAAATAAAGGGGATGTAAATAGTGTGCTGAAAATATCTAGCCTAGACAGGACTCGCAGCAATGGTTTTAAGTTGGAAAAATTCAGATTCAGGAAGGATATAGGAAAGTACTGGTTTGGTAATAGAGTTGTGGATGAGTGGAACAAACTCCCAAGTACCGTTATAGAGGCCAGAACGTTGTGTAGCTTTAAAAATAGGTTGGATAAATACATGAGATGTGGGTGGGTGTGAGTTAGACCTGATAGCTTGTGCTACCAGGTCGGTTGCCGTGTTCCTCCCTTAAGTCAATGTGACCTGACCTGACTAGGTTGGGTGCATTGGCTTAAGCCGGTAGGAGACTTGGACCTGCCTCGCATGGGCCAGTAGGCCTTCTGCAGTGTTCCTTCGTTCTTATGTTCTTATGTTCTTATGATATGCCTCTTAACTCCGGGACCAGTCTCGTTATACCTTTGAAGAATTTCGAGAGTATATCTACTCTCTGAGCCCGGCCATGGGCCAGGCTCGTTGTAAACCTTTCCACTTTCTCTAATTTTCTGACGTGCGTGGCCACGTGTGGGTTCCAAATTGGTGTTGCATACTCTAGTATGTGCCTGGTGTACACGGTGTACAGAGTCCTGAACGACTCCTTACTGAGATGTCGGAATGTTATTCTTAGGTTTGCTAGTCGCACGTATGTCGCAGCAGTTATTTGGTTGATGTGCACCTCAGGAGATGTGTTCGATTTTATATGCTAACCCCAAGATCCTTTTCCTTGAGTGAGGTTTGTAGTCTCTGCACACACCCCCATCCCTAGACTGTATTCTGTCTGCGGTCTTCTTTGCCCCTCCCCGATCTTCATGACTTTGCACTTGGCGGGGTTGAACTCCAGGAGCTATTCGCTGGACCAGGCCTGCAGCCTTGTCTTGATCCCTTTGTAGTCCTGCCTGGTCCTCCAATTGAATTCTCCTCATTAACTTGACATCGTCTGCAAACAGACACTTCTGAGTCTACTCCTCCATCATGTCATTAGCGTATACCAGAAACAGCACGGGTCCTAGGACTGATTCCTGTGGAACCCTGCTCGTCACGGGCGCCTACTCAGACACCTCGTCGTATACCATGACCCGCTGCTGCATTCCCGACAAGTATTCCCTGATCCATTGTAGTGCCTTCCCTGTTATACCTGCCTGGTCCTCCAGCTTATGCACTAATCTCTTGTGTGGAACTGTGTCAGACGCCTTCATACAGCCCAAGAAAATGCAATCTACCCACCTCTCTCTCTCTCTTGTCTTACTGATGTCACCTTGTCATAGAACTCCAGTAGGTTTGTGACACAGGATTTCCCGTCCCTGAATCCGTATTGGTTGTCGTTGATAAGCTCACTCCTTTCTAGGTGCTCCACCACTCTTGTCCTGATAATCTTTTCCATGACTTTGCATACTATGCATGTCAGTGATACTGGCATGTAGTTCAGTGCTGCATGTCTGTCTCCTTTTTTAAAAATTGGGACTGTGTGTGTGTGCTCACCTTGGTGTGCCTACAGGGATTCGAGTCACTGTCACTTCCATTTCCTCTGCCACACAGCTTCGAGGATGAAGGCTGAGTGAGAGACGTGCTGAAGGTGGTCCTCTGAGGACGCTTATAGTGAATTAAACGTAGTATATGCCCTCAAGGAGGAAGAGCCTTGCTGTTGCTGCTGGTGGTGCTGGTGGTGCTGGTGGTGCTGGTGGTGCTGGTGGTGCTGGTGGTGCTGGTGGTGCTGGTGGTGCTGGTGGTGCTGGTGGTGCTGCTGGTGCTGTTGCTACTACTTCTGCTGCTATTGGTCTTGTTGCTGCTGCTGCTGCTACTAGTACTGTTGGTGTTGATGCTACTGCTGCTATAGGTGCTACTGCTACTGGTTCTGTTAGTCTTGTTGCTGAGGTGGGCGGAGTGGTAAGAGTGGAGACCCCACCACTGCCGCCCTGCTTGGTAATCTCTGGCTGGGCTGGAGGACAAAAGAGATAACTGACCCGGCAGGGGAGAAGACCAGAGTTATCTAATGACAGAAGACTGCTGGGTGGTTGGCAGAGCAAGGAAGGTGACCAAGCAAGGGCCATTCTCCACCACTGAGTGAGTACTGGGGTACTCAGTGGTGGAGAATGAACCAGTATGACATGGTCTTGGATGGTCGCTCCTGCCTCTCATAACTACGGACCATATGTAGTCTGAGCGCTCCTGCCTCTCATAACTACTGGACCACTATGATATGGTCTTGGATGGTCGCTCCTGCCTCTCATAACTACTGGACCACTATGATATGGTCTTGGATGGTCGCTCCTGCCTCTCATAACTACTGGACCACTATGATATGGTCTTGGATGGTCGCTCCTGCCTCTCATAACTACTGGGCCACTATGATATGGTCTTGGATGCACTGCCACACAAACAGAATGCAGATATAGTATACATAAATTTGCAGAAGACTTTAACAAGTGCGACTATGTGTAACAGCGCATAAAATGCGTACAAAAAAGGGGAATAACCGGAAAAGTGGGCAGATGGATTTTTAAGTTTCTGTGTAATAAAAGACAAAGAGTAATAGTAAAGAGAGTTAAGTCAGAGGCTGCCACAGTGAAAAACTGTTGCACAAGGTACAATACTCGTCTCATCCTGTTCCTTATCTTCATGTCTGACACAGACACAGACATAAACCATAGTACTGTATCGTCCTTTGTAGAAGATATTGCAGTCATCCACTGAGCGCACTCTCAATCTCCAAGTTTATATAAACAAGTCTTCCAGTTGATGCTGAATGAAAGCAAATTTCAGCTATTCGATCATGGAAAATTTAAGGAAATGACAGCTAGACCGGATTACAAAAAAAAAAAAACTAATTCTAACCACACACTAAGGCGAAAAACTAACATAAATGACTTAATAGTTAGAATGTCAGACGATCTCACCTTCAAGGATCACAAGATTCTGAAAAAATTAGTCGTAAATCTGGACACAGAACTCACTGGCCACGACAGCAAGAGGCTGGGCAGGTTGTGCACAACACCCCTAATAAAAAGCACCGGTGTCATGCGTACACTGAGACAACATAAGTGTAAGGGACCCAAGACTGTTCAATAGCCTACCATCATACAACAGGGGAATTACCAACACACCTCTAGCTATCTGGATATGTTCCTGAAGTCAGTTCCTGACCAACCAGGCTATGGTTCATACGCAGGACTGCGTTCGGCCAGCAATAACAACCTAGTTGATCAGCTCTTGATCCACCAGGAGGGTCTGGTCTGGGACCGGGCAGCGGGGGCGCTGACCCCTCCCCCCGGAAACGTTCCTAAGATATCCTTCAGGCTAAAAGTAGTGTTTATGGGGTGGTGGTGGTGGTGGTAGGTAGGGAGGGGGATAGGGGAGGAGGATAGGGGAAGGGGATAGAGGAAGGGGATAGGGGAGGGGGAAAGAACAGCTGGACACTCACCAAAAAACTGCAGCACTGAATACCATCACCTTCAGGACTTTAGGTCGATCCTTTGTCCTCACATGTCACCCTCCCCTCCCATCCCCGCCCCTCCCTTCCCCTCCCCTTGTATCACATTCCCCCCTTCCACATCTACGAATGACAACCCCCTCCCTGACACTTCTCTGTGCCACCCTCTCCTCCCCTACCAAGAGACACTCTTGCCTTCCCAGTCCCCTCCAAGTTTCCCCTCCCTTCGTCACCTCCCTGTGTCCCCCTTCCATACACCCTCACCATGTCATTCACCCTCTCCCCATCTATCCTCCTCCCCGTTATTCTGAGTGTGTGTAAGTCTTCTGGGGAGCCATTACTGTCTCCCCTCTCCCATTACTTCCCCCTCCTCAACACCTCCCCTCCCCATAATTAATCTCCCTTCCCTCCCCACTGTTACGCCGGTCCCCCCACCAGTCACTACCCCCCCATCTCCTGACCTACGCCCAAGTTTAAAACTCTTATAGTTACTCTGTGTATCCTCCCCCACCCCCACACAACCCCTCCCCTCCCATTATTACCCCAACGACGTCAACCATGTAATCCCCTCCTCCCCCTTCCCTCCCTCACTTTCAACACATCTATGTGACTATATGTGTTATTCCACTAAACTTTATTGTATGAGTACGCCTGAATATATGTAATATATTATATATATATATATATATATATATATATATATATATATATAGTTGTGTGTGTGTGTGTGTGTGTGTGTGTGTGTGTGTGTGTGTGTGTGTGTGTGTGTGTGTGTGTGTGTGTGTGTTGTGTGGGTGAGTGGTCGTGTGTGTGTGTGTGTGTGTGTGTGTGTGTGTGTGTGTGTGTGTGTGTGTGTGTGTGTGTGTGTGTGTGTGTGTGTGTGTGTGTGTGTGTGTCTATAAGCATGAATAAGTGTTGTATAATATACAGTCACATATATGTGGTTGCAGGGATCGCGCACTAGCTCCTGGTACTGTGTATGATTAAGACAGGGAGTAGTGTGTTGTCGGTCAACCTGGGACAGCCTGGGACAACCTGCAACAGCCAGGGTCAACCAGGGACAACCAGGGTTAACCTGGGACAACCAGGGTCAACCTGGAACAACCAGGGTTAACCAGGGACAACCAGGGTCAACCAGGGACAATCAGGGACAACCTGGATAACCTTGTATTGCCGTAGGTGTCAGCATCTTGGTACAACAAAATTCGGAAATTTGGAAAGGTACTCTAGATTTATTTTCTGTTTAAAAGTACTGGAGTACCTTACTGTAGTGCCAGACTTACAGTATGTACAACCTTGTACAATAATGAACGTAGATGGTTCAGTGCTCTCTACTTAGAGTGAAGGTATATTAATAGTGAAGGAATCTTAATGAAGGTGTCTAGTGCGTGGGAAAGTCTGTCCTGTGACATGGTAAATGTTAAATGATAGTAACTGTAGTGATAATAACTGTAGTGACAGTAACTGTAGTGATAGTAACTGTAGTGATAGTAACTGTAGTGATAGTAACTGTAGTGATAGTAACTGTAGTGATAGTAACTGTAGTGATAGTAACTGTAGTGATAGTAACTGTAGTGATAGTAACTGCTGTGATAGTAACTGTATTGATACTAACTGCAGTGATAGTAACTGTAGTGATAGTAACTGTAGTGATAGTAACTATAGTGATAGTAACTACAGTGATAGTAACTGTAGTGATAGTAACTGCAGTGATAGTAACTACAGTGATAGTAACTGTAGTGATACTAACTGCAGTGATAGTAACTGCAGTGATAGTAACTGTAGTGATAGTAACTACAGTGATAGTAACTGTAGTGATACTAACTGCAGTGATAGTAACTGCAGTGATAGTAACTGTAGTGATAGTAACTACAGTGATAGTAACTGCAGTGATAGTAACTACAGTGATAGTAACTGCAGTGATAGTAACTGTAGTGATACTAACTGCAGTGATAGTAACTGCAGTGATAGTAACTGTAGTGATAGTAACTACAGTGATAGTAACTGCAGTGATAGTAACTACAGTGATAGTAACTGCAGTGATAGTAACTGTATTGATACTAACTGCAGTGATAGTAACTGCAGTGATAGTAACTACAGTGATAGTAACTGCAGTGATAGTAACTGTAGTGATAGTAACTACAGTGATAGTAACTGTAGTGATAGTAACTGCAGTGATAGTAACTACAGTGATAGTAACTACAGTGATAGTAACTGCAGTGATAGTAACTACAGTGATAGTAACTGTAGTGATAGTAACTACAGTGACAGTAACTGCAGTAATAATAATTACAGTGATAGTAACTGCAGTGATAGTAACTGTGGTGACAATAACTGCAGTGATAGTAACTGTAGTGAGAGTAACTGTAGTGATAGTAAGTGTAGTGACAGTAACTGTAGTGATAGTAACTACAGTGACAGTAACTGTAGTGATAGTAACTACAGCGATAGTAACTGTAGTGATAATAACTGTAGTGATAGTAACTGTAGTGACAGTAACTGCAGTGATATTACCTGTAGTGATAGTAACTGTAGTGATAGTAACTGTAGTGATAGTAACTACAGTGACTGTAACTGTAGTGATAGTAACTGTAGTGACAGTAACTGCAGTGATATTACCTGTAGTGATAGTAACTGTAGTGATAGTAACTGTAGTGATAGTAAACTACAGTGACTGTAACTGTGTGATAGAACAGTAGGATAGAACTGATGATATCACAGCTAGATGTAGTTGAATAGTAACTGTAGAATTGATAGTAACTACAGCGAAGTAAACTGTAGTGATGGTAACTAAGGACGTAACAGCAATGATACTAACTGTAGTCATAGCAACTACAGTGATAGTAACTGTATGATAGTAACGGGTAGTGATAGTAACTGTAGTGAAGTAACGTTACTCATGACTGGGAATCTGTCAGCTCAGTGACACTACTGAAGTGTCAGTCAGACTGACACTACTGAAGTCTGTAGTCAGATAACATACTGAAGTGTATCAGTGACACTTACTGAAGTTAGCATTAGCTGTATATTTAATCTGTCAGTAGATACGCTAACTGAAGTGTAGCCTCAGACTGACACTACTGAACTGTCAGCTGACTGAGTACTGAATTTGCCGTTAGATGAATACTAACTGTAGTGATAGATAATCTGCAGCTCAGACTGAACTACTGAAATCTGTAGTCAGACTAGCTATGATAGTACTGCATTAGATGACTACTGAAGTCGGAACTCAGCTGACTATAACTGTCAGTAGATGACACTACTGAGTGTCAGTCAGAATGATACTAATCTGCCAGCTCAGAACTGACAAACTACTAGAAATGATCAGTAACTGAGGATAGTAAGTCTGCATCAGCTGACACTACTGAAGTCTGGCAGCTCAATGACACTACTGAAGTCTGTCAGCTCAGACTGACACTACTGAAGTCTGTCAGCTCAGATGAACGCTACTGAAGTCTGTCAGCTCAGACTGACACTACTGAAGTCTGTCAGCTCAGAACTGACATTACTGAAATCTGGCAGTTAGACTGAACACTATGAAGTCTGCCAGTTCAGACTGACGCTATAGTCTGCAGTTAGATGACACTACTGAAGTCTGTCAGTCAGACTGACACTATGAAGTCTGCCAGTTCAGACTGACGCATACTGAAGTCTGCAGCTCAGACTGACACTAACTGAAGTATGGCAGCTCAGACTGACACTACTGAACTCTGTCAGCTCAGACTGACACTACTGAAGTCTGTCAGTTCAGACTGACACTACTGAAGTCTGTCAGCTCAGACTGACACTACTGAAGTCTGCCAGCTCAGACTGACACTACTGAAGTCTGTCAGTTCAGACTGACACTACTGAAGTCTGTCAGTTCAGACTGACACTACTGAAGTCTGTTAGCTCAGACTGACACTACTGAAGTCTGCAGCTCAGACTGACACTACTGAAGTCGGGCCCAGCTCAGACTGACACTACTGAAGTCTGCCAGCTCAGACTGACACTACTGAAGTCTGGCAGCTCAGACTGACACTACTGAAGTCTGTCAGTTCAGACTGACACTACTGAAGTCTGTCAGCTCAGACTGACACTACTGAAGTCTGGCAGCTCAGACTGACACTACTGAAGTCTGTCAGCTCAGACTGACACTACTGAAGTCTGTCAGCTCAGACTGACAACTACTGAAGTTTGTCAGCTCAGACTGACACTACTGAAGTCTGTCAGCTTAGACTGACACTACTGAAGTCTGCCAGCTCAGACTGACACTACTGAAGTCTGTCAGCTCAGACTGACACTACTGAAGTCTGTCAGCTTAATGAACTACTGAAGTCTGTCAGCTTACTGACACTACTGAAGTCTGTCAGCTTAGATGCCCTTTCATACATGCTGCAAGTTCCTATTTTACCTCATAACACTACACCAACATCAATTATACTGCTAAGCATGTAACTGACAATAACAGTGAATCACTGTCACCCTTAACATGACAATAACACTGCCATCATAACACTGACAATACAGTTGCCATCATACACTGACAATAACATGCCATTAACTGACAATAACCTGCCATCGTAACACTGACAAAAACAGTGCCACATAACACTGAAATACAGTGCCATCTTAACACTGACAATAACACTGCCATCATAACATGACAATAACAGTGCCATCATAAACTGACAATAACAGTGTTGCCATCATAACACTGACAATAACACTGGCCATCATAACACTGACAATAACACTGCCATCAAACACTGACAATAACACTGCTCAAACACTGACCCTGGCCATTCATAACACTGACAATAACAGTGCCAACATAAACTAATAACACTGACAACCTACAGTGCCATCATAACACTGACAATAACAGATGACACTGCATCATACACTGACAATAACACTGCCATCATAACACTGACAATAACAGTGCCATCATAACACTGACAATAACACTGCCATCGTAACACTGACAATAACAGTGCCATCATAACACTGACAATAACACTGCCATCATAACACTGACAATAACACTGCCATCATAACACTGACAATAACACTGCCATCATAACACTGACAATAACACTGCCATCATAACACTGACAATAACAGTGCCATCATAACACTGACAATAACAGTGCCATCATAACACTGACAATAACACTGCCATCATAACACTGACAATAACACTGCCATCATAAAAACAATGCAATAACACTGCCATCATAACACTGACAATAACAGTGCCATCATAACACTGACAATAACACTGCCATCGTAACACTGACAATAACACTGCCATCATAACAATGACAATAACACTGCCATCATAACACGGACAATAACAGTGCCATCATAACACTGACAATAACACTGCCATCATAACACTGACAACAACAGTGTTACCTCATAACACTGCTGAACACAATAACACTGCCATCATAACAATGACAATAACACTGCCATCATAACACTGACAATAACAGTGCCATCATAACACTGACATTAACACTGCCATCGTAACACTGACAATAACACTGCCATCATAACACTGACAACAACAGTGCCATCATAACACTGACAATAACAGTGCCATCATAACACTGACAATAACACTGCCATCATAACACTGACAATAACAGTGCCATCATAACACTGACAATAACAGTGCCATCATAACACTGACAGTAACACTGCCATCATAACACTGACAATAACAGTGCCATCATAACACTGACACATTACAGAGGTATCCAGACAGTTCTCATGGGTCAGAGAGACAGAGTACCATCATGTTCACTGCTGAACAATTTCAACTATTGTTACTCCCACAGTGTCTTACCTTCCCCTACATTGCCCTCCCCTCAACAGTGCCCTACTCTTCCCCACAGTACCCTACCTTCCCCCACACTGCCCGCCGCTCCACAGTGCCCTACTCTTCCCCGCAGTACCTTACCTTCTCCCACAGTGCCCTCCCCTCCACCACAGTACCCTTCCCTCCCCAAGTGCCCTCCCTTCCCCCACAGTACCCTATTCTACCCACAGTGCCATATTCTCCCCACAGTGCCCTACTCTCCCCCACAGTGCCATACCCTTCCCCTACAATCCCCAACCCTTCCCTAAAGTGCCCTACCCTCCCCCACGGGGCCTCACCCTCCCCCACATTGCCCGACCATCCCCTACAGTACATTTCCCTCCCCCACAGTGCCCTACCCTCTCCCACAGTGCCTTCGCCTCCCCCACAGTGCCTTCCCCTCCCCCACAGTGCTCTACAGTTCCTCACACTGCCGTCGCCTCTCCACATACTGTCTTCCCCACAGAGTGAAGGCTCCAGGTAGGTCAGTATGGAGGTGCACACACGTCAAATACAATTTAGGTTGTGTCATCTGCATTCACCACCACCACCACAACCACCACCACCACCACCACCACACAACAACAACAACAACAACAACAACAAACCACGACCCCTCACCACGACACACGTCAAACTTCCCACAGAGTATCAAGTTCACAGCTTCCCCTCTCTCCCCTCTCACCCCCTCTCCCTTCTCACCTCTCTCCCTCTCTCACCCCTTCTCCCCTCTCCCTTCTCACCTCTCTCCCCTTCTCCCCTCCTCCTTCTCACCTCTCTCATCCCTCGCCCCTTATTCTCCCCTCACTCACCCCCTCAAGTTTAGCTCCTCGACTCATAGTAACTGCAATTTAAATTTGCAATCTATATATGTGTATGTACGTGCGGATAACAAAAATATAATATATATAATATATATATATAATATATATATATATATATATATATATATATAAATATATACATATATATATATAATATATATATATACATATAATCATCATACACATCATACATACATACAATATATAACATACTACATTCACTTTATTTATTATCAACAATACGCGAATAAGTGATGGCACTCAACCTCGCTCAATCAACACATCACCAGTGACTGCAACCACTACTAACGAATACCACATTAGCACCATCATACCACTACCACCACCATCACTACCATACCTACCCACCATCACACCACTACCACCACACTACCACCACCATCACCACCATCTACCACCATCACTATCACTACCACCATCCACCACTACACACCACCACACCACCACCATCCACCACCACTACCACCATCACTACCACTACCATCACACCACACTACCACCATACTACCACTACCACCACCACACTACCACCACCACACACACCATCCACACCACCACTAGCCACACATGACTACCACACCCCATCCACCCACCATCACCACCACTACCACCACCACTACCACTACCACCATCACTACCGCCACCACCACTACCACCATCACTACACCACCATCACAACCATACCACCATGACTATCCACTACCACCACCATGACTACCACCGCCATCACTACCACTACCGCCACCACCACTACCACCATCACATCACCACTACCACCATCACTACTACCACCACTACCACTATTACTAACACTACTACCACCAGTATCAATACCACCACCACTACTACCATTTACTACCACTGCCACCATCACTACTACTATCACTACCACCACCATGACTACCACCGCCATCACTACGACTACCACCATCACTACTACCACTATTACCACCACTACTACCACCAGTATCACTACCACCACCACTACTACCATTACTACCACTACCGCCACCACCACTACTACAATTACTACCACTACCGCCACCATCACTATCACTAGCACCACCACTACTACCGCCACTACCACTACCATCAATACCACTAGCACAACCATGACTACCACCACCATTATCACTACCACCACTACTACCACCACCACTATCGTTACCACCACCACTACTACCACCACCATTACCACCGCCATCACTTTCTCCACCACTACCAGCACTATCACTACCACCGCTACAACTATCACTACCACTACAACCACCACCACTACAACCACCACCACTACCACCACCACTACCACCACCACTACTACCACACTACTACTACCACCACCACTACAACTACCACCACCACTACAACCACCACTACAACCACCACTACAACCACACCACTACAACCACCCCTACTACAACCAACCAGCTGGTGGGGAGGTAGTTTAAAAACATCAGTATAATCTGAGCCTCCATACTCTCATCTCCCCTATACTTACCTTTATATTCCTCACATCTCTCTCTCTTCTCTCTCTCTCTTCTCTCTCTCTCTCTCGCACAGCTGATCACCAGTGTACCCCGCCATACACTAAGGGGATGACTTCAATCCAGTAACGAGAGCGGGAAGGGTGCCAGCACAGCGAGAGGGAGGGAGAGAGAGAGAGAGAGAGAGAGAGAGAGAGAGATAGAGAGAGAGAGAGAGAGAGAGAGGGAGGGAGAGAGCTAGGGGTCACTTGTCAATAATAACGACACCTTTATTAATATTAATAAAACTGAAAGTTACAACATCACAAAAAATAAGTTTCCACACACATTATTGTATTGTTGGGAGAGGTGTGTATAGTTGTATGTCAGGGGAGGTGTGTATAGTTGTATGTCCAGGAGAGGTGTGTATAGTTGTATGTCAGGGGAGGTGTGTATAGTTGTATGTCAGGGGAGGTGTGTATAGTTTATGTCAGGGAAGGTGTGTATAGTTGAATGTCAGGAGAGGTGTGTATAGTTGTATGTCAGGGGAGGTGTGTATAGTTGTATGTCAGGAGAGGTGTGTATAGTTGTATGTCAGGGGAGGTGTGTATAGTTGTATGTCAGGGGAGGTGTGTATAGTTGTATGTCAGGAGAGGTGTGTATAGTTGTATGTCAGGAGAGGTGTGTATAGTTGTATGTCAGGGGAGGTGTGTATAGTTGTATTCAGGAGAGTGTGTATAGTTTATGTCAGGGGAGGTGTGTATAGTTGTATGTCAGGAGAGGTGTGTATAGTTGTTGTCAGGGGAGGTGTGTATAGTTGTATGTCAGGGGAGGTGTGTATAGTTGTATGTCAGGAGAGGTTGTATAGTTGTATGTCAGGAGAGGTGTGTATAGTTGTATGTCAGGAGAGTTTTGTATAGTTTGTATGTCAGGGAGAGGTGTGTATAGTTGTATGTCAGGAGAGGTGTGTATAGTTGTAGTCAGGAGAGGTGTGTATAGTTGTATGTCAGGGAGGTGTAGTAGTTGTATGTCAGGAGAGTTTTGTATATTGTATGTCAGGAGAGGTGTGTATAGTTGTATGTCAGGAGAGTTTTGTATAGTTTATGTCAGGAGAGGTGTGTATAGTTGTATGTCAGGAGAGGTGTGTATAGTTGTATGTCAGGAAGGTGTGTATAGTTGTATGTCAGGAGAGGTGTGTATAGTTGTATGTCAGGGGAGGTGTGTATAGTTGTATGTCAGGAGAGGTGTGTATAGTTGTATGTCAGGAGAGGTGTGTATAGTTGTATGTCAGGGGAGGTGTGTATAGTTGTATGTCAGGAGAGGTGTGTATAGTTGTATGTCAGGGGAGGTGTGTATAGTTGTGTCAGGGGAGGTGTGTATAGTTGTATGTCAGGGGAGGTGTGTATAGTTGTATGTCAGGAGAGGTGTGTATAGTTGTATGTCAGGAGAGGTGTGTATAGTTGTATGTCAGGAGAGGTGTGTATAGTTGTATGTCAGGGGAGGTGTGTATAGTTGTATGTCAGGAGAGGTGTATAGTTGTATGTCAGGGGAGGTGTGTATAGTTGTATGTCAGGGGAGGTGTGTATAGTTGTATGTCAGGAGAGGTGTGTATAGTTGTATGTCAGGAGAGGTGTGTATAGTTGTATGTCAGGAGAGGTGTGTATAGTTGTATGTCAGGGAGAGTTTTGTATAGTTGTATGTCAGGAGAGGTGTGTATAGTTGTATGTCAGGAGAGGTGTGTATAGTTGTATGTCAGGAGAGTTTTGTATAGTTGTATGTCAGGAGAGGTGTGTATAGTTGTATGTCAGGAGAGGTGTGTATAGTTGTATGTCAGGAGAGTTTTGTATAGTTGTATGTCAGGAGAGGTGTGTATAGTTGTATGTCAGGAGAGGTGTGTATAGTTGTATGTCAGGAGAGGTGTTGTATAGTTGTATGTCAGGAGAGGTGTGTATAGTTGTATGTCAGGAGAGGTGTGTATAGTTGTATGTCAGGAGAGTTTTGTATAGTTGTATGTCAGGAGAGGTGTGTATAGTTGTATGTCAGGAGAGGTGTGTATAGTTGTATGTCATGAGAGGTGTGTATAGTTGTATGTCAGGAGAGGTTTTGTATAGTTGTATGTCAGGAGAGGTGTGTATAGTTGTATGTCAGGAGAGGTGTGTATAGTTGTATGTCAGGAGAGGTGTGTATAGTTGTATGTCAGGGGAGGTGTGTATAGTTGTATGTCAGGAGAGTTTTGTATAGTTGTATGTCAGGAGAGGTGTGTATAGTTGTATGTCAGGAGAGTTTTGTATAGTTGTATGTCAGGAGAGGTGTGTATAGTTGTATGTCAGGAGAGGTGTGTATAGTTGTATGTCAGGAGAGGTGTGTATAGTTGTATGTCAGGAGAGGTGTGTATAGTTGTATGTCAGGGGAGGTGTGTATAGTTGTATGTCAGGAGAGGTGTGTATAGTTGTATGTCAGGAGAGGTGTGTATAGTTGTATGTCAGGGGAGGTGTGTATAGTTGTATGTCAGGAGAGGTGTGTATAGTTGTATGTCAGGGGAGGTGTGTATAGTTGTATGTCAGGGGAGGTGTGTATAGTTGTATGTCAGGGGAGGTGTGTATAGTTGTATGTCAGGAGAGGTGTGTATAGTTGTATGTCAGGAGAGGTGTGTATAGTTGTATGTCAGGAGAGGTGTGTATAGTTGTATGTCAGGGGAGGTGTGTATAGTTGTATGTCAGGAGAGGTGTGTATAGTTGTATGTCAGGGGAGGTGTGTATAGTTGTATGTCAGGGGAGGTGTGTATAGTTGTATGTCAGGGGAGGTGTGTATAGTTGTATGTCAGGAGAGTGTGTATAGTTGTATGTCAGGAGAGGTGTGTATAGTTGTATGTCAGGGGAGGTGTGTATAGTTGTATGTCAGGAGAGGTGTGTATAGTTGTATGTCAGGAGAGGTGTGTATAGTTGTATGTCAGGAGAGGTGTGTATAGTTGTATGTCAGGGGAGGTGTGTATAGTTGTATGTCAGGGGAGGTTTGTATAGTTGTATGTCAGGGGAGGTTTGTATAGTTGTATGTCAGGGGGGGTTACCTGCAGGTTATTCCGGGGATCAACGCCCCCGCGACCTGGTCCATGACCAGGCCTCCCGATGGATCAGGGCCTGATCAACTAGGCTGTTACTGCTGGCCGCACGCAGTCCAACGTACGATCCACAGCCCGGCTGATCCGGCACTGACTTTAGGTATCTGTCCAGCTCTCTCTTGAAGGCAGCCAGGGGTTTATTGGTAATTCCCCTAATGCTTGATGGGAGGCTGTTGAACAGTCTTGGGCCCCGGACACTTATGGTGTTTTCCCTTAGTGTACCAATGGCGCCCCTACTTTTAATTGGGGGTATTTTGCATCGCCTGCCCAGTCTTTTACTTTCGTAGGGAGTGATTTCTGTGTGCAGATTTGGGACCATTCCTTCCAAGATTTTCCAAGTGTAGATTATGATATATCTCTCCCTCCTGCGTTCCAACGAGTACAAGTCAAGTGCTTCCAAGCGTTCCCAGTAGTTAAGGTGCTTGACAGAACTTATACGTGCAGTAAAGGATCTCTGTACACTCTCTAGATCTGCAATTTCACCTGCTTTGAATGGAGATGTTAATGTACAGCAGTATTCCAGCCTAGAGAGAACAAGTGATTTGAAAAGGATCATCATTGGCTTGGCATCTCTTGTTTTGAACGTTCTCATTATCCATCCTATCATTTTCTTTGCACGTGTGATCGTGGCACTGTTGTGATCCTTGAAATTGAGATCCTCAGATATTACTACTCCCAGGTCCCTTACATTATTTTTCCGCTCTATTGTAAGGCCGGAGTCAGTAGTATACTCTGTTCTAGTTATTATCTCCTCCAGTTTTCCATAACGGAGTAGTTGGAAATTGTCCTCATTGAACATCATATTGTTTACCGTTGCCCACTGGAAAACTTTGTTTATATCTTCTTGGAGGTTAACCGCGTCCTCAGCAGATGACAGCCTCATGCAGATCCTAGTATCATCCGCAAAGGATGATACGGTGCTGTGGTGTATATCTCTGTTTATGTCTGATATGAGGATAAGGAATAAGATGGGGGCGAGTACTGTGCCTTGTGGAGCAGAGCTCTTCACTATGGCAGCCTCCGATTTAACTCTGTTGACCACTACTCTTTGTGTTCGATTTGTTAGGAAGTTGAAGATCCATCTCCCCACTTTCCCAGTTATTCCTTTAGCACGTATTTTATGGGCTATTACGCCATGATCGCATTTGTCAAATGCTTTTGCAAAGTCTGTGTAGATAAATTAGACACATGTGCAACTCTTGGGTATCTTTATTAAGGAATTCCCAAGTATTAAGATCCCAAGAAGTTGCAGTGTCTGACAGGATTGTAGATGAATGGTTCACAGAACCGACATGTTGATAAATTAGACACATGTGCAACTCTTGGGTATCTTTATTAATAAAGATACCCAAGAGTTGCACATGTGTCTAATTTATCAACATGTCGGTTCTGTGAACCATTCATCTACAAAGTCTGTGTATATTACATCTGCATTCTGATTTTCTTCCAGTGCATCCAAGGCCATATCATAGTGATCCAGTAGTTGTGAGAGGCAGGAGCGACCTGCCCTGAACCCATGTTGCCCTGGATTGTGCAGATTTTGGGAATCCAGGTGATTTCAATCCTGCTTCTTAGCACTCTTTCAAAGATTTTTATGATGTGGGACGTCAGAGCTATTGGTCTATAGTTCTTAGCTAATGCTTTGCTGCCACCTTTATGGATTGGGGCTATATCCGTTGTTTTAAGTGACTGTGGAATTTCACCCATGTCCAAGCTCCTCCTCCATAGTGTACTTAGGGCACGCGAGAGGGGTTTCTTGCAGTTCTTAATGAAAACAGAGTTCCACGAGTCTGGGCCCGGGGCTGAGTGCATAGGCATGTTGTCAATGGCTTTCTCGAAATCTATCGGAGTTAGGGTAATGTCGGAAATCTGGCATACATTTATGGAGTTTTGAGGCTCATTCATGAAATCATTTCAATCGTCGATCCTCACACCGATTAGTGGTTCACTAAACAAAGAGTCGTACTGGGATTTTAATATAGTTGTATAGTTGTATGTCAGAGGAAGGTGTGTATAGTTGTATATCAGAGGAAGGTGTGTATAGTTGTATGTCAGAGGAAGGTGTGTATAGTTGTATGTCAGAGGAAGGTGTGTATAGTTGTATATCAGAGGGAGGTGTGTATAGTTGTATATCAGAGGAAGGTGTGTATAGTTGTATGTCAGAGGAAGGTGTGTATAGTTGTATGTCAGGGGAGGTGTGTATAGTTGTATATCAGAGGAAGGTGTGTATAGTTGTATATCAGAGGAAAGGGGTGTATAGTTGTATATCAGAGGAAGGTGTGTATAGTTGTATATCAGAGGAAGGTGTGTATAGTTGTATATCAGAAAAACGTGTGTATAGTTGTATGTCAGAGGAAGGTGTGTATAGTTGTATATCAGGAAAAACGTGTGTATAGTTGTATGTCAGGGGAAGGTGTGTATAGTTGTATGTCACAGGAAGGTGTGTATAGTTGTATGTCAGGGGAAGGTGTGTATAGTTGTATGTCAGGGGGAGGTGTGTATAGTTGTATGTCAGGGGAAGGTGTGTATAGTTGTATGTCAGGGGAGGTGTGTATAGTTGTATGTCAGGGGAAGGTGTGTATAGTTGTATGTCAGGGGAAGGTGTGTATAGTTGTATGTCAGGGGAAGGTGTGTATAGTTGTATGTCAGGGGAAGGTGTGTATAGTTGTATGTCAGGGGAAGGTGTGTATAGTTGTATGTCAGGGGAAGGTGTGTATAGTTGTATGTCAAGGGAAGGTGTGTATAGTTGTATGTCAGGGGAGGTGTGTATAGTTGTATGTCAGGGGAAGGTGTGTATAGTTGTATGTCACAGGAAGGTGTGTTATAGTTGTATGTCACAGGAAGGTGTGTATAGTTGTATGTCAGGGGAAGGTGTGTATAGTTGTATGTCAGGGGAGGTGTGTATAGTTGTATGTCGGGGGAAGGTGTGTATAGTTGTATGTCAAGGAAGTGTGTTAGTTGTATGTCAGGGGAGGTGTGTATAGTTGTTATGTCGGGGGAAAG
>NC_069409.1:51621700-51654200 GCF_026875155.1 Cherax quadricarinatus | reverse complement strand
AAGCGAGCAGGTCACACTGCAGAGCCATACTATTTAGGTCACACTGGAGTCACACTAGTGAGCAAGTCACACTGTAGAATCATACTATTTAGCAGGTCACATTGGAGTCGCACTAGTGAGCCGGTCACACTGTAGAATCATACTATTTAGCAAGTCACACTGGAGTCACACTAGTGAGCAGGTCACACCGTAGAATCATACTATTTAGCAGGTCACACTAGTGAGCAGGTCACACCTAGGTCACACTAATGAGCACATCACACAGGTGAGCTACACTATTGAGGTCACACTAGTGAGCACCCTTGATATACCTTTACAAAGTTTCGCGAGTTTCTGTACTCCCGGAGCCCGGCCATGGGCCAGGCTCGTCTGGTGCTAGCTGGTCAACCAGGCTGTTGCTGTTGGAGGGCCGCTGACCCACACATCCATCACAGCCTGGTTGATCTGGCACCTACCCGGAGTCTATCTGGAGGATATTCCGGGGATCAACGCCCCCGCGGCCCGGTCCACGACCAGGCTTCCAGGTGGATCAGGGCCTGATCAAGCATACTGTTACTGCTGGCCGCACGTAGTCCAGAGTACGAACAATAGTCTGGCTGATCTGGCACCGACTTTAAGTTTCTGGTGAAGATACTTGTCCAGTTCCCTCTTGAAGGCTTCTACACTTGTCCCAGCAGTGTTTCTGATATCTTCTGGTAAGATACTGAATAGTCTGGCGCCACGAATGGTGATACAGTGCTCTCTTATTGTGCCCACTGCACCCCTGCTTTTCACTGGGTTTATTTTGTACTTCCTCTCATATTTCTCACTCCAGCATGTTATGGCAGTGTGCAGATTTGGGACCAGACCCTCAAGTGCTTTCCAGGTATATATTATCATGTATCTCTCTCTCCTCCGCTCCAGTGAGTATATATAAATTTAAGGCAGGTCACACTAGTGAGATCACTCAGGCAGGTCACACTAGTGAGATCACTCAGGCAGGTCACACTAGTGAGATCACTCAGGCAGGTCACACTTGTGAGATCACTCAGGCAGGCCACACTAGTGAGATCACTCAGGCAGGTCACACTAGTGAGATCACTCAGGCAGGTCACACTAGTAAGATCACTCAGGCAGGTCACACTAGTGAGACCACTCAGGCAGGTCACACTAGTGAGATCACTCAGGCAGGTCACACTAGTGAGATCACTCAGGCAGGTCACACTAGTGAGATCACTCAGGCAGGTCACACTAGTGAGGTCATACAGATAGGTTATACTAGTGAGCAGATTCCACAAGCAGGTCACATTAGTACGCAAGTCACACTAGTAAGCAGGTCACACACACACACACACACACACACACACACACACACACACACACACACACAGAACTGAGGAAGCCGCACTACCACCTTGGTAGATAAATGTGGCAAGCGAGACTTGATCACGATGTATAAGATACACAGAGAAGACAGGACACTGAAATGCCAGGATCAGGAACAGGGTGAAACACATGTGGAAACTAGAACGCAGATGAATCACACGGATGATAGGAAGTGTTTCTTTAGTGAAGTGGAATGATCGCGACGAGGAAGCGAGAGGCAAACACCATACACAGTTTCAAGAGTGGGTATAACAGGTAATGTAGTTGATGAGGTGGAGGCCAAGATCTACGCCTAGGTAGGTAAATAGGTAGGTACGTAGGCTGGCTGGCTGGCTGGCTGGCTGGCTGGCTGGCTGGCTGGCTGGCTGGCTGGCTGGCTGGCTGGCTGGCTGGCTGCCTGGCTGGCAGGCAGGGAGGCAGGTAAGCAGGCAGGCAGGCAGGCAGGCAGGTAAGCAGGCAGGCAGGCAGACAGGCAGGCAGGCAGGCAGGCAGGCAGGCAGGCAGGCAGGCAGGCAGGCAAGCAGGCTGGCAGGCAGGCAGGCAGGCAGGCAGGCAGGCAGGCAGGCAGGCAGGCAGGCAGGCAGGCAGGCAGGCCGGCAGGCCGGCAGGTAGGCAGGCAGGCAGGCAGGCAGGCAGGCAGGAAGGCAGGCAGGAAGGCAGGCAGGCAGGCAAGCAGGCAGGCAGGCAGGCAGGCAGGCCTGCAGGTAAGCAGGCAGGCAGGCAGGTAGGTAGGCAGGCAGGCAGGAAAGCAGGCAGGCAAGCAGGCTGGCAGGCAGGCAGGCAGGCAGGCCTGCAGGTAAGCAGGCAGGCAGGCAGGTAGGTAGGCAGGCAGGCAGGCAGGCAGGCAGGCAGGCAGGCAGGTAGGTAGGTAGGCAGGCAGGGAGGCAGGTAGGCAGGCAGGCAGGCAGGCAGGCAGGCAGGCAGGCAGGCAGGCAGGCAGGCAGGTAGGTAGGTAGGCAGGCAGGCAGGCAGGTAGGTAGGTAGGTAGGTAGGCAGGCAGGCAGGCAGGCAGGCAGGCAGGCAGGCAGGCAGGCAGGCAGGCAGGCAGGCAGGCAGGCAGGTAGGTAGGTAGGCAGGCAGGCAAGCAGGAAGGCAGGCAGGCAGGCAGGCAGGCAGGCAGGCAGGCAGGCAGGCAGGCAGGCAGGCAGGCAGGCAGGCAGGCAGGCAGGCAGGCAGGCAGGCAGACAGGACTGGGGGACTCGATGCTAGGTTTCCATATATTGTGACAGAGGCGAAGCAACAGCAGTACATAAGTGGCAGCACAACTGGACTGGCAACCATCACTGGTCGCACCAGAGGTAAAGGGTGAGAGGGAGAGGGATAACTAGAGGGAGAGAGAGTGAGGGGAGGCAGGAGATGCACAGAGAGAGAGGAACTAGCCAGAAGGGTTGAGGTGTGTGTACTCACTCACCTATTTGTGGTTGCAGGGGTCGAGTCTTAGCTCCTGTGTGTGTGTGTGTGTGTGTGTGTGTGTGTGTGTGTGTGTGTGTGTGTGTGTGTGTTGTGTGTGTGTGTGTGTGTGTGTGTGTGTGTGTGTGTGTGTGTGTTTTGGGAGGGGACGGGGGACGGGGGCTGGGGAAGGCAAGTGAGAGAAGAGGGGTCGCTATGGGGGATGAGGGGTAGCCAGAAAGGGGCGTTATCCTCTGACTCACACAAGGGGAAGGGTTGAGGGAAGTCTGGCAAAAAACAGAGAGAGAGAGAGAGAGCGAGGCGAGAGAGAGAGAGAGAGAGAGAGAGAGGAGAGAGAGAGAGAGAGAGAGAGAGAGAGAGAGAGAGGAGAAGAGAGAGAGGAGAGAGAGAGAGACGAGAGAGAGAGAGAGGAGAGAGAGATAAGTCACCACTACTGTGAAAAACATCTTAAGGGCAGGTGACAGTGTAGTGCCACGGATAACTATGCAGCCGGGTGACACACCAGAAAACGTTCTTTGTCACCGATGACATGAACGTTTCTTTGTCAGCGATGACATGAACGTTCTTTGTCAGCGATGACATGAACGTTCTTTGTCAGCGATGACATGAACGTTCTTTGTCAGCGATGACATGAACGTTCTTTGTCAGCGATGACATGAACGTTCTTTGTCAGCGATGACATGAACGTTCTTTGTCAGCGATGACATGAACATTCTTTGTCAGAGATGACACGAACGTTACTTGTCAGAGATGACATGAACGTTACTTGTCAGAGATGACATGAACGTTACTTGTCAGGGATGACATGAACGTTACTTGTCAGAGATGACATGAACGTTACTTGTCAGAGATGACATGAACGTTACTTGTCAGAGATGACATGAACGTTACTTGTCAGAGATGACATGAACGTTACTTGTCAGAGATGACATGAACGTTACTTGTCAGGGATGACATGAACGTTACTTGTCAGAGATGACATGAACGTTACTTGTTAGAGATGACATGAACGTTACTTGTCAGAGATGACATGAACGTTACTTGTCAGAGATGACATGAACGTTACTTGTTAGAGATGACATGAACGTTACTTGTCAGATATGACATAAATGTTACTTGTCAGAGATGACATGAACGTTACTTGTCAGAGATGACATGAACGTTACTTGTTAGAGATGACATGAACGTTACTTGTCAGAGATGACATAAATGTTACTTGTCAGAGATGACATGAACGTTACTTGTCAGAGATGACATGAACGTTACTTGTCAGAGATGACATGAACGTTACTTGTCAGAGATGACATGAACGTTACTTGTCAGAGATGACATGAACGTTACTTGTCAGAGATGACTTGAACGTTACTTGTCAGAGATGACATGAACGTTACTTGTCAGAGATGACATGAACGTTACTTGTCAGAGATGACATTGAACGTTACTTGTCAGAGATGACATGAACGTTACTTGTCAGAGATGACATGAACTTTACTTGTCAGAGATGACATGAACGTTACTTGTCAGAGATGACATGAACGTTACTTGTCAGAGATGACTTGAACGTTACTTGTCAGAGATGACATGAACGTTACTTGTCAGAGATGACATAAAACGTTACTTGTCAGAGATGACATGAACGTTACTTGTCAGAGATGACTTGAATGTTACTTGTCAGAGATGACATGAACGTTACTTGTCAGAGATGACATGAACGTTACTTGTCAGAGATGACTTGAACGTTACTTGTCAGAGATGACATGAACGTTACTTGTCAGAGATGACATGAACGTTACTTGTCAGAGATGACATGAACGTTACTTGTCAGAGATGACATAAACGTTACTTGTCAGAGATGACATGAACGTTACTTGTCAGAGATGACATGAACGTTACTTGTCAGAGATTGACATGAACGTTACTTGTCAGAGATGACATGAACGTTACTTGTCAGAGATGACATGAACGTTACTTGTCAGAGATGACATGAACGTTACTTGTCAGAGATGACATGAACGTTACTTGTCAGAGATGACATGAACGTTACTTGTCAGAGATGACATGAACGTTACTTGTCAGAGATGACATGAACGTTACTTGTCAGAGATGACATGAACGTTCCCTTGTCAGAGATGACATGAACGTTACTTGTCAGAGATGACATGAACGTTACTTGTCAGAGATGACATGAACGTTACTTGTCAGAGATGACATGAACGTTACTTGTCAGAGATGACATGAACGTTACTTGTCAGAGATGACGATGAACGTTACTTGTAGAGATGACATGAACGTTACTTGTCAGAGATGACATGAACGTTACTTGTCAGAGATGACATGAACGTTACTTGTCAGAGATGACATGAACGTTACTTGTCAGAGATGACATGAACGTTACTTGTCAGAGATGACGTCACGAACGTTTTTCTGTATTATTATTATTATTATTATTATTATTATTATTCTGTGAATAAGGTGAGGTGTAGCTTCAATGCCCTGGATCAAAGGCTCCTCCCCTCCCCTACAAGAACCGGTTCTTGGCAGACAACCAGTACTCCTTACACCGAAATGTATCAGACTGGTGACAAGATTCACTCCCAGGAGTGGATCTCTTCCTGACCGTCAGCCATGAGTCAGCCCTGAGAACCAGGTTCCGCTCCTGACAGTCATCCAAAGTCAACCTAGGAACCAGATTCTCTTCCTGAAAGTCATCCAGGGGTTAGCCTGGGAACCAGGTTCTCCTCCTGACAGTCATAAAGGCGACAGCCTGGGAACCAGGTTCTCCTCCTGACAGTCATAAAGGCGACAGCCTGGGAACCAGGTTCTCCTCCTGACAGTCATAAAGGCGACAGCCTGGGAACCAGGTTTCTCCTCCTGACAGTCATAAAGGCGACAGCCTGGGAACCAGGTTCTCCTCCTGACAGTCATAAAGGCGACAGCCTGGGAACCAGGTTCTCCTCCTGACAGTCATGAAAGCGACAGCCTGAGAACCAGGTTCTGCTCCTGTCAGCAAGGTTCTACTCCTGACAGTCAGCCAGGGGTCAGCCTGGTAACCAAGTTTTGCTCTGTTAGTCCTTATGTGCGTCAAGAACCTTCAGTGAAGACAAAAAATCATCAATAATCAGAGTCAAATTCTGTGCCACAAGTTGCCTGTAGTGCCATTAAGATCGTCAATATAGTATAGGAGCCCAGTTGTTAATTCTTATACCAAACTCAACATAGTTGTCGTCGTTCTTAACTAGGGAGATGAGAACAAGAACAGATGCTGACCTGCCAGTAGACTCC
Organism: Cherax quadricarinatus; assembly: GCF_026875155.1. NCBI lineage: Eukaryota > Metazoa > Arthropoda > Malacostraca > Decapoda > Parastacidae > Cherax > Cherax quadricarinatus. The sequence goes on along the minus strand of NC_069409.1, from coordinate 51,648,143 downwards.
TGCTTAGATCCATCACTCTATATAACTTGTCATATATTATTACTAACAGTTAAGACAGGAATGTCTTCTTGAGCAGTTGCCATTACAAGTGATTTAAGGAAGCTTCTTGGGAGGGACTTGCAGGTATGTGATATTAAATGAAAACACCTTCCATGGAGGGGTGAAATGCTCTTGTTGTCTATAATTATACAGTTCATGCAGGTTATAAAACTTTTAATACCCAGGTAGTTTTAGGGCAGCTAAGAGTAATTCTGAAGACTTCATTTTGCATTAGCACAGCTTGTGAAAGGTCGTAAGATAAACCTTACCTTGTACGACCCTCGGTAACTTAAGTGAGTTACAGAGGTGTCAGTCTTCAAGTGCCACTGACGTGGTATTTACTAGGTAGAGTATCTAATCAAAGTAGGTAATTAACTGTGTGAGTGGTAATGGGTTCACACTCGTGCACCTCCATCCCTGACGCCATAATAATGGTGAAGAATATCCTATGTTATTAGTTTACTATCTCAGGTCATGACCCCTTTTAGACTTGGGAAGGAATCTGCTGACTCACTCTTGATGCACCAAGGAGGAAGGAAAGAGGAAATCCTGAAGTCTAAATGGAGAGTATTCCGGAGATCAACGCCCCCGCGGCCCGGTCCCTGACCAGGCCTCCTGGTGGATCAGGACCTGATCAACGAGGCTGTTACTGCTGGTTGCACGTAGTCCAACGTACTAACCACAGCCCGGCTGATCCGGCACCGACTTTAGGTATCTGTCCAACTCCCTCTTGAAGGCTGGTGGGAGGCTGTTGAACAGTCTTGGACTATTAGTGTACTAATGGCGCCCCTACTTTTCACTGGGGGTATGTTGCATCGCCTGCTAAGTTTTTTGCTTTCGTAGGGAGTGATTTCTGTGTGCAGATTAGGGACCAGTCCCTCCAGGATCTTCCCGGTGTACATTATGACGTATCTTTCTCGCCTGCGCTCCAATGAGTACAAGTCAAGTACTTCCAGGCGCTCCCAGTAGTTAAGGTGTTGATGGAACTTATACGTGCAGTAAAGGTTCTCTGTACATTCTCTAGATCTGCAGTTTCACCTGCCTTGAATGGAGATGTTAATGTACAGCAGTATTCCAGCCTAGAGAGAACAAGTGATTTAAAAAGGATCATCACTGGCTTGGCATCCCTTGTCTTGAATGTTCTCATTATCCATCCTATCAGTTTCCTCGCAGATGTGATAGTGGCATTGTTGTGGTCATTGAAGGTGAGGTCTTCGGACATTACCACTCCCAGGTCCTTAACATTACTTTTCCGCTCTATTGTGTGATTGGAGTTTGTAGTATACTCAGTCCTGGTTATTATCTCCTCCAGTTTTCCATAACGGAGTAGTTGGAATTTATCTTCATTGAACATCATATTGTTCTCTGTTACCCATTGGAAAACTTGGTTTATATCTTCTTGGAGCTTTGCCGTGTCCTCAATGGATGACACTCCCATGCTGATCCTAGTATCGTCTGCAAAGGATGATACAGTGAAATAGTTTACATCTCTGTCTATGTCTGATATGAGAATAAGGAACAGGATAGGTGCGAGTACTGTGCCTTGTGGAACAGAGCTCTTCTATGGCAGCTTCCGATTTAACTCTACCACTACTCTTTGTGTTCGATTTGTTAGAAAGATGAAGATCCATCTGCCTACTTTGCCAGGAATATTCTTGATAATTACTTCTAGAAGCGCTAATCACGCCTGACTTCTCTTCCACACCTCACCTTCGATAGTATTTAAGACTTCATTCTCATGCTTCAGCTTCATATCGTTCCAGACAATGGAGCTGAACTCTTCTCCAGGTTGAGGGACTGACACCCTCAAAACTACGTCTTCGAGGGTGATGGACTAACTATATCGTCTCTACTGCTTCTGCTGCCTCCTTTGTATCTGACTGAAGAAGCCTACTGTGTTGGCGAAACTTTTCATCAAGAAAGATACCCAACTGTTGTACTTGTATCTTACTCATCAACTTGTTGATATTTTATACCATGTTCAACATACTCAGGATATTTTATTAATGACACGCTTCATCAACGAGAAGCTTCGTTAACCCAATACAGAGAGAGACGTCAGGTGTGATGTATGGTGTGTGGCCGGAGGTATGCTGTTTACGTCAAGTAATTACTGTGTGAAGGTAGACTCGTCTTTTGTGTGCACCCGAGATGTTAGGTCCTTGCGTGAGTGTTACTGTGCTAAATAATGTCATCACTGCACCTTCCAAGCTACGCTAATTTAGTGGGTCGCTGTTTCGTGGAGACTAGCTTCTTCCCACGTCATGGCATGCCCATGTGTCATCCTTAAATAGATAACTCACGCCCAGTCTTTCTTGAGACTGGCCTCCTGCTTGTCGGACATTGCTCAGTGTATACAACGGTAGGCAGAGACGATGGTTCGGGGAAGCTGCCGCTAAAGGTATCCACTGGAGGTAGTTACTGGAGGTAGTTGTACCGAGGGACCCAAGGGTCTGAACCCCCCCCCCCCTCCAACATACCTCTCCTCCACGCTACGGCCGGGGTAGCCTGGGGTGGGTAGTTCAAGCCAGCCACACAGGCATACCATATTTCCCTACTCCTCCTGCGATACTCTTACCCCAACACCCACAAATCTCTTTAGCCTCCATATTACCCCCCCCCCCCCCAGCCCCTTCCCTTATTTCAACGGGTCGTGACATTTCGAGTGAAGCATCATCGGTTTACCTTTCCTGGGGGCCGAAAAAAAGGGAAAACCGCAACACCTCCCCCTTTCCCCCCCCCCCTCACCCCCCCACACCACTACCCACAATCACCCCCCCTCCATTACCACTATACACACTCACCCCCCTACCACCACCCCCCACTATAACCCCCCCCCTCCACCCCACTACCCACCCTCACCACCAAAACCACCCCCTTTTCACCACTACTACCCACCCTCACCCCCAAATACCACCACCTCACCACCACATACCCCCTCACCACCACTACCATCACCCTCACCCCCAACACCACCCCACCACCACCTCCCCAAACACCACTACCACCACCCCACCACCACTACTACCCCCCTCACCACCATACCATCACCCTCACCACCACTACTACCACCCCACCCCCAAATCTCACCACCACCACTCCCCCACCACCATCACCCCACTATCCCACCCTCACCACCACCACTACCACCACCCTCACCCCCACTACCACCCCCCTTTCAAAACCCATACTACCACCCTCACCACCACTACTCCACCCCTCACCCCACTACTCCCACCCCCCTCCCCCATACACCACCCTACCACCACTACTACCACCACCTCACCACCCCCACCACCACCACCACAACTACCCCACCCCCCACCACTACTACCACCCTCACCACCACAAACTACCACCCCACCACCACTCACCACCACCACTACCCCCAACCCTCACCACCACTAACCACCACCCCACCCCCAACTACCACCCTCACCACCACACTACCCACCCTCACCACCCAAAATACCACCACCCTCACCACCACTACTACCACCCTCACCACCACTACCCACCCCTCACCCCACTACTCCCAAAACCCCCCCACCACTACTACCACCCTCACCCCCACCTCACCACCACCACTCCCACTACACCACCCTCACCACCCCAACCACCCCCCTCACCACAACTACCCCAACCCCACCCCAAAATTTATCACCCCCACCACCACTACTACCACCCTCACCACTACTCCACCACCACCACCCTCACCACCATACTACCACCCTCCCACCACCTCCCACCACCACCCCACCACCACTACCACCACCCTCACCACCCAACTACCACCCCACCACCACTATACCACCCTCACCACCCCCACCACCACCCCAAAACCACTACTACCACCCCACCACCATACTACCACCCTCACCACCACTACTACCACCCTCCCCAACCACTACTCCCACCCTCCCCACCACTATCCCACCACCCCCCCCACCACTACTCCCACCCTCACCCCCACTACTCCCACCACCCTCCCCACCACTACTACCACCCCACCAACAAAACCACCCCCTCACCACCACTACTACCACCCTCACCCCCAAAACCTCACCACCACCATCCCACCCCCTCACCACCCCATACCACCCTCCCCACCCACTACACCCCCCCTCACCACCATACTACCACCCTAAACCACCCTACACCACCCTCACCACCACACTACCCCCCCACCACCATCACCACCACCACTACTACCACCCTCACCACCACTACTACCCCCTCACCCCCACTACTACCCCACCCTCACCACCATACACCACCCCTCACCCCCCACCCACCACCCCCCACCACTACACCACCCCAACCACCACTCTCACCACCACCACTACCACCACCCTCACCACCACTACTACCACCCTCCCAAACCACTCTACCACCCTCACCACCAACCCCACCCTCCCCACCACAAACCCCCACCCCCCACCACCAACTACCCCCCAACCCTCACCACCACAACTACCCCCTCACCCCACACCACCACCCTCACCCCCACACTACCCCCGCCCCACCCCCACTCTCACCACCACCACCCACCACCCTCCCCACCCCCCTACTACCACCCTCACCACCACTACACCACCCTCACCACCACTACTACCCCCCTCACCACCATACTACCCCCCTCACCACCACTACTACCACCCTCCCCACCCCCTCACCACCACCCCACCACCCCCACCACCACTCCCCACCCTACCACCCTACCACCACCTCCCACCACTACTACCACCCTCCCCCCCACAACCCCCACACTCACCCCCACTACCACCACCCTCACCACCACCCTCACCACCACAACCACCACCCTCCCCACCCTACCACCACCCTCACCACCACTACACCACCTCACCACCATACCCCAAACCCCACCACCACTACACCACCCTCACCCCCACTCACCACCCCACCACCACTACAACCACCCTCACCACCACTACCACCCCCCCACCACCATACACCACCCCACCACCACTACCACCACCCCACCACCATACACCACACTCACCACCACTCCCCCACCACCCCCCCCAACACCACCACCCTCACCACCACCCCACCACCCTCACCACCACTACCACCACCCCACCCCCACTACTAACCACCCTGACCACCCCAAACTCCCAAAACCACCCCACCACCACTACCACCAATCTCAAACCACCACTACCACCCCCTCCCCACCACTCCCACCACCCTCACCACCACACTACCACCCTCACCACCACTACACCACCCTCACCACCACTCCCACCCCCCTCACCACCCACTACCCCTCCCCCCCCCCCCACCCTCACCACCACTACACCACACCCCACCACTACCACCACCCTCACCACCAACCACCCCCCCCCACCACTACCACCACCCTCCCACCACTCCACCCCCCTCACCACCACTACTACCACCCCACCACCACTCCCACCACCCCACCCCCACTACCACCACCCTCACCCCCACACCACCACCCCCCCACCACTACCCCACCCTCACCACCACTACTACCACCCCACCACCACTACCCCTTTGATGTCAACTGGGACGTAAAACCCCTTGTATTTTAGTAAAAAAAAGATATTATTTTTCAATTTTTAAAAGGTCGTGAGGGGTCATGGGGGTGGTCGTGAGGGGGGCGTAGGGTGGTCGAGGGGCACCCGAGATAGAACCACGACACCTCTGGCGACAAGTTAAACATTACACCCTAAAATTTATCAACCTCAAGCTGCCTGTTTCGGTCTTTCCCCTTCCCCCCCTTGTATGAGCTTAGAACATAAGAAACACGCGCTAGGTCCTATTGGGGCCCTGTTTCTCACGTCCTTCAAGTTAAGAAAAATTTGAACAAAGGATCACTACGTAAGCCTACAACCCAATGACGAAAAAGACACACAAATAGGCCACGGCCCCTATGACGAATAAAACCTACAGAAAGGGCCCACTGCCCATTTGATGAATAAGACACTACAAAAGGCCTACTGGCCCATACTGACAATAAGACACACAGTAGGGGCCCACTGCCCATGTTTATGAATAAACAACAGTAGGCCCACTGGCCCCCGTTGATGAAAAAGACACTACATAGGCCTACGCCCAGTTATAATAAGACACTCATAGCCCCACTGTCCCATGGACAATAAGGCACTACAGAGGGCCCACTGGCCCATGGACGAAAAGGGACTCAGTAGGCCACGGCCCCTTTTTATGAATAAGAAAACTAAGTAGGCCACTGGGCCCCTGTTATGAATAACACACTACTAGCCCACGGCCCAGTTGAAAAAATAAGAGACATGCAGAAAACTGGGTAAAAAAGATACACAGCCTACCACAACACAACATCACACAACTCACCCCAAGTAACAAAAATGTCCCCAGTGGGGAAAGACTGGCAAATTTTCTAGCAATTGCTAAATAGTGGGCCACCAACTCTTTCCCCCAAAATCAAACACCCGTTTAAAAAAAGGCCACCACCCCTGTAGCTGGGGTATTGTTGTACACTAACAGCCCCATTCAAGGTAAGCGAAATTTGCAGATCTGGAGAATGTACAGACAACCTTCAGTGTACGTATGAGTCAAACACCTTAATTACTGGGAACGTTTGAAGTCCCTTGCACTGTACTCCTTGAAAAGCAGACGAGAAAGATACACCATAGTTTACACCTGCACAGATAAATCATTTCCTATGAAAGCAAAAGACTCGGCAGACGGTGCAACATACTCCCATGAAAAGCAGGGACGCCGTGAGTACACTACATAAAGAGAATTACCAATAGATCCCTGGCTGTTTTTCCAGCGGGAAGTGGCCGGCCGAGCTGTGATTCGTAACAGCTTGGTTAATCAATCCCTGCTCCACCGGGAGGTATGGTCATGGACCGGGTCACGGGGGCATTGATTCCTGAAACACCCTCCAGGTAGACAGACGTCACCACATCAGGGTCAAAACGTGTCCTAGCCCTAGGTTTCAGTGTTGCACATCTCGCTCACACTGTGAGAGTCAACACACACTCATCTAAACGTTCCTCTCATTATCAGTAAGTCCTCAAGATCTAATTTTAAATGGACTCAACATTTCAAAAACTTTATCCAATACGTCTGAAAAAAAACCTGAAGGTTACCTGTAAGATACCTGTAGGTTACCTGAAGGTTACTGTACGCCACCTGAAGGTTACCTGTAGTCGCTTTCTGACGTCACCGCCCCCTGGTTCCATGTAAAATATTTATAAATCTGTAATAGTAACACATCTCTAAGTATTGGTATGAGTAAGAACCTTCGTTAAAGATTATATCAGCGGTCAACAGTGTGCTAACTTTACTGTAGTGAGTTAAAGATCTGGGACCTCTTGAGCATTATTCTCCCTATAACAACTGTACGTGATGTATGTGTGTGTGTGTGTGTGTGTGTGTGTGTGTGTGGGTTTTGTGTGTGTGTGTGTGTGTGTGTGTGTGTGTGTGTGTGTGTGTGTGTGTGTGTGTACTCACCTATTTGTGGTTGCAGGGTCGAGTCCTAGCTCCTGGCCCCGCCTCTTCACGGTTGCTACTAGACCCTATCTCTCCCCGCTCCATGAGCTTTATCAAACCTCGTCTTAAAACTGTGTATGGTTCCTGCCTCCACTACGTCATTTTCTAGGCTATTCCACTGCCTTACAAACTCTATGGACTGAAGAAATACTTCCTACTACTCTCTGACTCATTTGTGTCTTCAATTTCCCAATTGTGGCCTCTTGTTTCTGTGTCCCCTCCCTGGAACATCCTGTGTGTGTGTGTGTGTGTGTGTGTGTGTGTGTGTGTGTGTGTGTGTGGTGTGTGTGTGTGTGTGTGTTGTGTGTTGTGTGTGTTGTGTGTGTGTGTGTGTCTTGTGTGTGTGTGTGTGTGTGTGTGACCCTGCATCAAGACTGGACTTCCAGAGGACAGCAGAGGTAATAGTCACAGTGAAGGTTGAAGTGTTAAGGTCAACTACTGCGATACTTTAAGGTGAGATATCTTAAAGTTGAGAGTTGCAGGAAGACCACAGCACCAGTGTTGCTGCTGTCTTCAAGACCACAGCACCAGGTTGCTGCTGTCTTCAAGACCACAGCACCAGTGTTGCTGCTGTTCTTCAAGACCACAGCACCAGTGTTGCTGCTGTCTTCAAGACCACAGCACCAGTGTTGCTGCTGTCTTCAAGACCACAGCACCAGTGTTGCTGCTGTCTTCAAGACCACAGCACCAGTGTTGCTGCTGTCTTCAAGACCACGACACCAGTGTTGCTGCTGTCTTCAAGACCACAGCACCAGTGTTGCTGCTGTCTTCAAGACCACGACACCAGTGTTGCTGCTGTCTTCAAGACCACAGCACCAGTGTTGCTGCTGTCTTCAAGACCACAGCACCAGTGTTGCTGCTGTCTTCAAGAGCACAGCATCAGTGTTGCTGCTGTCTTCAAGACCACAGCACCAGTGTTGCTGCTGTCTTCAAGACCACAGCACCAGTGTTGCTGCTGTCTTCAAGACCACAGCACCAGTGTTGCTGCTGTCTTCAAGACAACAGCACCAGTGTTGCTGCTGTCTTCAAGACCACAGCACCAGTGTTGCTGCTGTCTTCAAGACCACAGCACCAGTGTTGCTGCTGTCTTCAAGACCCACAGCACCAGTGCTGCTGCTGTCTTCAAGACCACAGCACCAGTGTTGCTGCTGTCTTCAAGACCACAGCACCAGTGTTGCTGCTGTCTTCAAGACCACAGCACCAGTGTTGCTGCTGTCTTCAAGACCAAAGCACCAGTGTTGCTGCTGTCTTCAAGACCACAGCACCAGTGTTGCTGCTGTCTTCAAGACCACGACACCAGTGTTGCTGCTGTTTTCATGACCACAGCACCAGTGTTGCTGTTGTCTTCAATACCACGACACCAGTGTTGCTGCTTCTTCAAGACCACGACACCATTGTTGCTGCTGTCTTCATGACCACAGCACCAGTGTTGCTGCTGTCTTCAAGACCACGATACCAGTGTTGCTGCTGTCTTCAAGACCACGACACCAGTGTTGCTGCTGTCTTCAAGACTACAGCACCAGTGTTGCTGCTGTCTTCAAGATCACAGCACCAGTGTTGCTGCTGTTTTCAAGACCACAGCACCAGTGTTGCTGTTTGTCTTCAAGACCACAGCACCAGTGTTGCTGCTGTCTTCAAGACCACAGCACCAGTGTTGCTGCTGTCTTCAAGACCACAGCACCAGTGTTGCTGCTGTCTTCAAGACCACAGCACCAGTGTTGCTGCTGTCTTCAAGACCACAGCACCAGTGTTGCTGCTGTCTTCAAGACCACGACAGCAGTTTGCTGCTGTCTTCATGACCACAGCACCAGTGTTGCTGTTGTCTTCAAGACCACGACACCAGTGTTGCTGCTTCTTCAAGACCACGACACCAGTGTTGCTGCTGTCTTCATGACCACAGCACCAGTGTTGCTGCTGTCTTCAAGACCACGACACCATGTTGCTGCTGTCTTCAAGACCACGACACCAGTGTTGCTGCTGTCTTCAAGACTACAGCACCAGTGTTGCTGCTGTTTTCAAGACCACGACACCAGTGTTGCTGCTGTCTTCATGACTACGACACCAGTGTTGCTGCTGTCTTCATGACTACAGCACCAGTGTTGCTGCTGTCTTCAAGACCACGAAAACCAGTGTTGCTGCTGTCTTCAAGACTACAGCACCAGTGTTGCTGCTGTCTTCAAGACTACAGCACCAGTGTTGCTGCTCTCTTCAAGACCACGACACAAGTGTTTGCTGCTGTCTTCAAGACTACAGCACCAGTGTTGCTGCTGTCTTCAAGACCACAGCACCAGTGTTGCTGCTGTCTTCAAGACTACAGCACCAGTGTTGCTGCTGTCTTCAAGACTACGACAACAGTGTTGCTGCTGTCTTCAAGACTACGACAACAGTGTTGCTGCTGTCTTCATGACTACGACAACAGTGTTGCTGCTGTCTTCAAGACTACGACAACAGTGTTGCTGCTGTCTTCAAGACTACGACAACAGTGTTGCTGCTGTCTTCAAGACTACGACAACAGTGTTGCTGCTGTCTTCATGACTACGACACCAGTGTTGCTGCTGTCTTCAAGACTACAGCACCAGTGTTGCTGCTGTCTTCAAGACTACGACACCAGTGTTGCTGCTGTCTTCAAGACCACGACACCAGTGTTGCTGCTGTCTTCAAGACCACGACACCAGTGTTGCTGCTGTCTTCAAGACCACAGCACCAGTGTTGCTGCTGTCTTCAAGACCACAGCACCAGTGTTGCTGCTGTCTTCAAGACCACGACACCAGTGTTGCTGCTGTCTTCAAGACCACAGCACCAGTGTTGCTGCTGTCTTCAAGACCACAGCACCAGTGTTGCTGCTGTCTTCAAGACCACAGCACCAGTGTTGCTGCTGTCTTCAAGACCACAGCACCAGTGTTGCTGCTGTCTTCAAGACCACAGCACCAGTGTTGCTGCTGTCTTCAAGACCACAGCACCAGTGTTGCTGCTGTCTTCATGACCACGACACCAGTGTTGCTGCTGTCTTCAAGACCACAGCACCAGTGTTGCTGTTGTCTTCAAGACCACAGCACCAGTGTTGCTGCTGTCTTCAAGACCACAGCACCAGTGTTGCTGCTGTCTTCAAGACCACAGCACCAGTGTTGCTGCTGTCTTCAAGACCACAGCACCAGTGTTGCTGCTGTCTTCAAGACCACAGCACCAGTGTTGCTGCTGTCTTCAAGACCACAGCACCAGTGTTGCTGCTGTCTTCAAGACCACGACAGCAGTGTTGCTGCTGTCCTCATGACCACAGCACCAGTGTTGCTGTTGTCTTCAAGACCACGACACCAGTGTTGCTGCTTCTTCAAGACCACGACACCAGTGTTGCTGCTGTCTTCATGACCACAGCACCAGTGTTGCTGCTGTCTTCAAGACCACGACACCAGTGTTGCTGCTGTCTTCAAGACCACGACACCAGTGTTGCTGCTGTCTTCAAGACTACAGCACCAGTGTTGCTGCTGTTTTCAAGACCACGACACCAGTGTTGCTGCTGTCTTCATGACTACGACACCAGTGTTGCTGCTGTCTTCATGACTACAGCACCAGTGTTGCTGCTGTCTTCAAGACTACGACACCAGTGTTGCTGCTGTCTTCAAGACTACAGCACCAGTGTTGCTGCTGTTTTCAAGACCACGACACCAGTGTTGCTGCTGTCTTCAAGACCACGACACCAGTGTTGCTGCTGTCTTCAAGACTACAGCACCAGTGTTGCTGCTGTCTTCAAGACTACAGCACCAGTGTTGCTGCTCTCTTCAAGACCACGACACCAGTGTTGCTGCTGTCTTCAAGACTACAGCACCAGTGTTGCTGCTGTCTTCAAGACCACAGCACCAGTGTTGCTGCTGTCTTCAAGACTACAGCACCAGTGTTGCTGCTGTCTTCAAGACTACGACAACAGTGTTGCTGCTGTCTTCAAGACTACGACAACAGTGTTTGCTGCTGTCTTCATGACTACGACAACAGTGTTGCTGCTGTCTTCAAGACTACGACAACAGTGTTGCTGCTGTCTTCAAGACTACGACAACAGTGTTGCTGCTGTCTTCAAGACTACGACAACAGTGTTGCTGCTGTCTTCATGACTACGACACCAGTGTTGCTGCTGTCTTCAAGACTACAGCACCAGTTGCTGCTGTCTTCAAGACTACGACACCAGTGTTGCTGCTGTCTTCAAGACCCACGACACCAGTGTTGCTGCTGTCTTCAAGACCACGACACCAGTGTTGCTGCTGTCTTCAAGACCACAGCACCAGTGTTGCTGCTGTCTTCAAGACCACAGCACCAGTGTTGCTGCTGTCTTCAAGACCACGACACCAGTGTTGCTGCTGTCTTCAAGACCACAGCACCAGTGTTGCTGCTGTCTTCAAGACCACAGCACCAGTGTTGCTGCTGTCTTCAAGACCACAGCACCAGTGTTGCTGCTGTCTTCAAGACCACAGCACCAGTGTTGCTGCTGTCTTCAAGACCACAGCACCAGTGTTGCTGCTGTCTTCAAGACCACAGCACCATTGTTGCTGCTGTCTTCATGACCACGTCACCAGTGTTTGCTGCTGTCTTCAAGACCACAGCACCAGTGTTGCTGTTGTCTTCAAGACCACAGCACCAGTGTTGCTGCTGTCTTCAAGACCACAGCACCAGTGTTGCTGTTGTCTTCAAGACCACAGCACCAGTGTTGCTGCTGTCTTCAAGACCACAGCACCAGTGTTGCTGCTGTCTTCAAGACCACAGCACCAGTGTTGCTGCTGTCTTCAAGACCACAGCACCAGTGTTGCTGCTGTCTTCAAGACCACAGCACCAGTGTTGCTGCTGTCTTCTTCAAGACCACAGCACCAGTGTTGCTGTTGTCTTCATGACCGCGACACCAGTGTTGCTGCTGTCTTCAAGACCACAGCACCAGTGTTGCTGCTGTCTTCAAGACCACAGCACCAGTGTTGCTGCTGTCTTCAAGACCACAGCACCAGTGTTGCTGCTGTCTTCAAGACCACAGCACCAGTGTTGCTGCTGTCTTCAAGACCACAGCACCAGTGTTGCTGTTGTCTTCAGACCACAGCACCAGTGTTTGCTGCTGTCTTCAAGACCACAGCACCAGTGTTGCTGCTGTCTTCAAGACCACAGCACCAGTGTTTGCTGCTGTCTTCAAGACCACAGTACGGTGTTGCTGCTGTCTTCAAGACCACAGCACCAGTGTTGCTGCTGTCTTCAAGACCACAGCACCAGTGTTGCTGCTGTCTTCAAGACCACAGCACCAGTGTTGCTGCTGTCTTTAAGACCACAGCACCAGTGTTGCTGCTGTCTTTAAGACCACAGCACCATGTTGCTGCTGTCTTCAAGACCACAGCACCAGTGTTGCTGCTGTCTTCAAGACCACAGCACCAGTGTTGCTGCTGTCTTCAAGACCACAGCACCAGGAAGGACAGAGGGGGAGGGCGGGAAGAGAGAGGGGGAGGGCGGAAGGACAGATGGGGGAGGGCGGGAGGAGAGAAGGGGAGGGCGGAAGGACAGAGGGGGGAGGGCGGGAAGAGAGAGGGAGAGGGCGGAAGGACAGATGGGGGAGGGCGGGAGGAGAGAAGGGGGGAGGGCGGAAGGACAGAGGGGGAGGGCGGGAGAGAGAGAGGGGGAGGGCGGAAGGACAGATGGGGAGGGGGGGGGAGGAGAGAAGGGGGAGGGCGGGAGGAGAGAGGGGGAAGGGCGGGAGGACAGATGGGGGAGGGCGGGAGGAGAGAGGGGGAAGGGGGAGGACAGATGGGGAGGGCGGGAGGAGAGAGGGGGAAGGGGGGGAGGACAGATGGGGGAGGGCGGAGGGAGAGGAGGGGGAAGGGCGGGAGGACAGTGTAGCTTTAAGGTAACCTGGTTATATGGAGCTATGACGTCACACTCCAGCCAGAGCCTCGTCACTACACTCAATGCCACAGTAATACATAACACAGTAATACATAACACTGCAATACATAACACAGTAATACATAACACAGTAATACATAACACAGTAATACATAACACTGCAATACATAACACAGTAATACATAACACAGTAATACATAACACAGTAATACATAACACAGTAATACATAACACTGCAATACATAACACAGTAATACATAACACAGTAATACATAAAAACAGTAATACATAACACTGCAATACATAACACAGTAATACATAACACAGTAATACATAACACTGCAATACATAACACAGTAATACATAACACAGTAATACATAACACTGCAATACATAACACAGTAATACATAACACAGTAATACATAACATAGTAGTACATAACACAGTAATACATAACACAGTAATACATAACACAGTAATACATAACACTGCAATACATAACACTGAAAATACATAACACAGTAATACATAACACTGGCAATACATAACACAGTAATACATAACACAGTAATACATAACACTGCAATAAATAACACTGCAATACATAACACAGTAATACATAACACAGTAATACATAACACAGTAATACATAACACAGTAATACATAACACAGCAATACATAACACAGTAATACATAACACAGTAATACATAACACAGTAATACATAACATAGTAGTACATAACACAGTAATACATAACACAGTAAAAACATAACACAGTAATACATAACATGCAATACATAACACTGCAATACATAACACAGTAATACATAACACAGTAATACATAACACAGTAATACATAACACTGCAATACATAACACAGTAATACATAACACAGTAATACATAACACTGCAATACATAACACTGCAATACATAACACAGTAATACATAACACAGTAATACATAACACAGTAATACATAACACTGCAATAAATAACATAGTAATACATAACACAGTAATACATAACACAGTAATACATAACACAGTAATACATAACACAGTAATACATAACACAGTAATACATAACACAGTAATACATAACACAGCAATACATAACACAGTAATACATAACACAGTAATACATAACACAGTAATACATAACATAGTAATACATAACACAGTAATACATAACACAGTAATACATAACACTGCAATACATAACACAGTAATACATAACACTGCAATACATAACACAGTAATACATAACACAGTAATACATAACACAGTAATACATAACACAGTAATACATAACACTGCAATACATAACACTGCAATACATAACACTGCAATAAATAACATAGTAATACATAACATAGTAATACATAACATAGTAATACATAACACTGCAATACATAACGTAGTAATACATAACATAGTAATACATAACATAGTAATACATAACACAGCAATACATAACACTGCAATACATAACACAGTAATACATAACACAGTAATACATAACACTGCAATACATAACACTGCAATACATAACACTGCAATAAATAACATAGTAATACATAACACAGTAATACATAACACAGTAATACATAACACTGCAATACATAACACTGCAATACATAACACTGCAATAAATAACATAGTAATACATAACACAGTAATACATAACACAGTAATACATAACACAGTAATACATAACACAGTAATACATAACACAGTAATACATAACACAGTAATACATAACACAGTAATACATAACACTGCAATACATAATACTGCAATACATAACACTGCAATAAATAACATAGTAATACATAACATAGTAATACATAACACTGCAATACATAACACAGTAATACATAACACAGTAATACATAACACAGTAATACATAACACAGTAATACATAACACTGCAATACATAATACTGCAATACATAACACTGCAATACATAACACAGTAATACATAACACTGCCATACATAACACAGTAATACATAACACAGTAATACATAACACTGCAATACATAACACTGCAATACATAACACAGTAATACATAACATAGTAGTACATAACACAGTAATACATAACACAGTAATACATAACAAAGTAATACATAACACTGCAATACATAACACTGCAATACATAACATAGTAATACATAACACAGTAATACATAACACTGCAATAAATAACATAGTAATACATAACACTGCAATACATAACACAGTAATACATAACACAGTAATACATAACACTGCAATACATAACACAGTAATACATAACACAGTAATACATAACACAGTAATACATAACACAGTAATACATAACACTGCAATACATAACACTGCAATACATAACACAGTAATACATAACACAGTAATACATAACACAGTAATACATAACACTGTAATACAAAACACTGTAATACACAACACTGTAATACACAGTACTGTAATACACAACACTGTAATACACAGTACTGTAATACACAACACTGTAATACACAGTACTGTAATACACAACACTGTAATACACAGTACTGTAATACACAACACTGTAATACACAGTACTGTAATGCACAGTACTGTAAATACACAACACTGTAATTACACAGTACTGTAATACACAACGCTGTAATACACAGTACTGTAATACACAGTACTGTAATACACAACACTGTAATACACAGTACTGTAATACACAACACTGTAATACACAGTACTGTAATACACAGTACTGTAATACACAACACTGTAATACACAGTACTGTAATACACAACACTGTAATACACAGTACTGTAATACACAACACTGTAATACACAGTACTGTAATACACAGTACTGTAATACACAACACTGTAATACACAGTACTGTAATACACAACACTGTAATACACAGTACTGTAATACACAGTACTGTAATACAAAAACACTGTAATACACAGTACTGTAATACACAACACTGTAATACACAGTACTGTAATACACAGTACTGTAATACACAACACTGTAATACACAGTACTGTAATACACAACACTGTAATACACAGTACTGTAATACACAACACTGTAATACACAGTGCTGTAATAATTAAAACTGATACATGGTAGGTAAGAGACATGGGCAACAGTTAGGCAAATTTATTCCGAAACGTTTCGCCTACACAGTAGGCTTCTTTAGTCGAGTACAAAAGTAGGCAGGATCAGTAGAGATGTGAAGACCTTCACATCTCTACTTAAAGTCAGAGATTTGAGGTTGTCAGTCCCTTGGCCTGGAAAAGAGTTCTGTTCCATAGTCTGAAACAATCTGAAGGGACAAGAGACAGTGTGGAGACTTATATACTGTCGGAAGGAGACGTGCAGGGTAGTAGTAGAGAGAATGTATCACTGAGAGGTCACGTCCCTCTAAGATCCAACAATTTTCACTTTAAAAAGTTGTCCAAGATGTTTTCTCTTCTGTAACAAGATGTCCTTGTGTTGCAGTGTCTGACAAAGTGAATATTAAAATGATACACCTACCAACCTGTCGGTATTGTATATATATTATAAACAACAACGGGCCCAAAACTGATCCCTGTGAAACGCCACTTGTTACAGATCCCCACTCAGACTTAACCCCATTTATGCACCTTCTCGGCTTCCTATTGGTGAGCCATGACTTGATCCATGACAGCACTCTTCCCTCAATGCCATGAGCTGCCACTTTCTTTAAGAGTCTCCGATGTGGCACTCAAATGTTTCACTAAAATCCAAATAAACAACATCGAATTCTTTATCGTTATCAACGGTCTCAAAAGTTTACTGAAATAAGTCAACAAACCAGTCAGGCAGGAACGGCCCCTCGTGAATCCATGCTGAGTATCATTAATCAAATTATGCTTATCAAGATGGCTTCTTATCGAGCCCATTATTCACCCATTTCGGGTATTTCTATTCGATCTTATTGCTTTATATGGAATAAACGTTCTTTGGGCAGTATGTATAGAATTTAGAAAGCTGTCATACTGATAGCTCTCTTTGTTACCCAGTCCACAGATGATAGGTGTTCTCTAAACCCATTTTAATTTGTAAGCGAAAATCTGGGACCGTTACTGAGTTATCCCTACTATCATACTTCCATTCGGTGTTAAAGGTAAATGATTTGTGGTCGCTCGTGCCAAGTTCCTCTGTAATTTCTAAATTATTAACAAGGGTATGTTTGTACAAGAATGGTATACAATACTGACAGGATGAAGTTTAGACAGATGTGCAACATCTGGGTATCTTTACTGTAGACGTTTTGCCATCCAGTGACTTTATCAATACAGATTTTAGGACATTATTTGAAGACAGGAGAACTATATACGAAAGATGAGGTAATCAGTCCCTCAGTCTTGGAGTTGGTGTGAAGAACACCGTAGTCGTGTAGATTCTGGAGCACAGGCAAGAAGGCTGGCGCTTATCTACTAATCTTCCGGTGGAAAGGGACGGGTAGCAGACAAGGGCAACTCCAACTCTAAGGCTGAGGGACTGATGACCTCATCTTCTGTACATAGTTCTACTGTCTTCAAATAATGTCCTAGAATCTGTATTGATAAAGCCACTGGATGACGAAACGTCTACAATAAAGATACCCAGATGTTGAACATGTGTCTAAATTTCCAAGGGTTTCTTTGTTTGCCAGAACCAAATCAAGCAGGTTATTTCCCCTTGTAGGTTCTGTTACAAACTGCTTCAAAAAACAATCCTGAAGTACCTCTAAGGAGTCGTTAGATTCTAAATTCCCAGTCAAGGAATTCCAATCAATCTGACTAAAGTTAAAGTCCCCTAGAATTACTACGTCATCGTGCCTTGTGGCCTTAACAATTTCCTCCCACAGTAGTCCTCCTTGGTCCCTATCTAAGTTTGGGGGACGGTATATCACGCCTAAAATCAATTTTTCATGCCACTCTGAAAATTCTATCCAGAAAAACTCTGCATGTGTTATTTCAGAACCAGAAATATCGGATTTAAGCTAGATAAATTTAGATTTAGAAAGGACATAGGTAAATACTGGTTTTCAAACAGAGTTCTCGATGTAAATAAATGATTTACAAAAACCGACAAGTTGATAAATGAACACTTTTGTCGAGACTGAGAGAATGAACACATCGACTCCAGGATGAGAGACTGAACACATTGACTCCAGGATGAGAGACTGAACACATTGACTCCAGGATGAGAGACTGAACACATCGACTCCAGGATGAGAGACTGAACACATTGACTCCAGGATGAGAGACTGAACACATCGACTCCAGGATGAGAGACTGAACACATTGACTCCAGGATGAGAGACTGATTACCTTAAACTCCTCATCATCCACTTTTTTTCTCCACTGTACTGAAGAAGCCACTGAGAGTGAAACGTTTCCATAATAAAGACACCCAAACGTTGCACAAGTGTCTCAGAGTCGTGGAACAATCTTCCGAGTAGAGTAACAGAGCCTAACACTTTGGGTATCTAAATTTAGCAAGAGATTGGACAAATATATGAGTGAAAAGAACTGGGTTTGATCGGTACCTAAGGTACTGAAGCTAATTATTGGGAAGCTTGGATAATTGTGTGGGGTGGGAATGTTTAGCTGAGAGACGGACCTGCCTAGTTTGTGCCAGTAGGCCTACTGCAGTGTTCATCCATTCTTATGCCTTATAACAGAGTAATTATATATATATTATATATATATATATATATTATATATATATATATATATATATATATATATATATATATATATATTGGTGTGAAGCTTGGGTTGTAAATGCTGCAGCGAGGAGGCGGTTGGAGGCAGTGGAGATGTCCTGTCTAAGGGCAATGTGTGGTGCAAATATGCAGAAAATTCGAAGTGTGGAAATTAGGAGAAGGTGTGGAGTTAATAAAAGTATTAGTCAGAGGGCTGAAGAGGGTTTGTTGGGTTGGTTTGGTCATTTAGAGAGAATGGATCAAAGTAGAATGACATGAGAGCGTATAAATCTGTAGGGGAAGGAATGCGGGGTAGGGGTCGTCCTCGGTATTGGTCCAGTGTGGGTAGATTGGTAAAGCACTGCGTACCTTGTCCTAAGGTTCGTAGGTTCGAGTCTCCTTCAGCCAGAGATCAGTGTTTGTGTATATTTCGCATGCTCTCGCGAATTCCTTGCATTGTTCAAATCTCTAGTAAGGCTGATGCATGCAGGGGATGAGATGAAAAGCTGTAAGCCTTCTCCCTGAAAGCTGGCTGCCTTGGATCAAACGTGTAGCTCTTGCTACACGCCAAGGTATTGGTCCAGTGTGGGTAGATTGGTAAAGCACTGCGTACCTTGTCCTAAGGTTCGTAGGTTCGGTCTCCTTCAGCAGAGATCAGTGTTTAATATATATATATATATATATATATATATATATATATATAATATATAATATATATAATAAAGATTTAAGAGATACATTGTTGATATAAAGGTGGCATATACGGTACATGTTGTTACGTGTGTATCACCGATTATAAGGCGAAAATCTCATCCAGCTTCTCAGAGCTGGGGCGTGGGCCCAAAATACAGCAGGCATTACCCCTTTGAACGGCCGCACTGAGCCGCTGGAACAGAAAACTAGCTGCCCTGGGACCCCTATTTACCCTGATGAGTCTTTTTCCCAGCTTCCTTAAGAATTTAGTTTACATTCTTTCCCCATGAGCAAGGGTCTCTGAAGCCTATGGGAAACAAACATAATGATGGGCAAGTTCTCCATAATTTCTAGACTTTTGGGACTCCCTGAAGTTTGGCAGCTGCCCCTCCTTTCCCTCCCTGGTGTATTGGAGATAGGTATCAGCCAAGGTAGATGCTATAATATATTTATATATATATATATATATATTATATATATATATTTTATATATTGTGTGTGTGTGTGTGGGGTTTGTGTGTGTGTGTGTGTGTGTGTGTGTGGGTGTGTGTGTGTGTGTGTGGTGTGTGGTGTGTGTGTGTGTGTGTGTGTCGTGCCAAAAATTTTGTAAAACTGGTCAATTTACCCAAGAAACTCATTTAAAATAAAGTCCTTTCTAAATTTTCTCTTATACGTTTAAAGATATATTTTTTTCATTAATGTTAATTTGTAAAAAAATTTTAATTTTTGCTCCAAAAAAAATCTTAAAAAAACTTACCTAACCTTATTGTAACAAGAACAATTTATTTTAGTCTAACCCAACTAAATATGTTTTAGATTTGTTTACAATAATTTAATACTAAACAAACACAGTGAAATATATTTTTTTTCGTTAGGTTCAGAATGATTTTGGCGAAATTAATGCATACACAAATTTTCACTTGTCCTATATGGCAAGATGAACGTTGCTATTTAAGCCAAGATCGCAAGTTCTGCCTATTCGGCACGACATATATATGTATACATACATTTTTTTTTTCAACAAGTTGGCCGTCTCCCACCGAGGCAAGGTGACCCAAAGAGAAAGAAAATCCCCAAAAAGAAAATACTTTCATCATCATTCAATACTTTCACCTCACTCACACATAATCACTGTTTTTGCAGAGGTGCTCAAAATACATATACAAACATTGTCTCTACGTCCACAGCAGGACTCGAACCTGCTGACTCTGTATCCGAGTCCACAGTACTTTACCACTGAGCTAGACCCCAAGATGAGTATGGGCGCCTAGCCGAAGCTAAGTGATGTTACCCCATACCCCCGGGCACCAAGCTCGTTTCTCAGTGGTAAAGTACTGTTGACTCTGATACAGAGTTAGCAGGTTCGAGCCCTGCTGTGGACGTAGAGACAATGTTTGTAAATAATTTCGCCTGTTTGCGAATTGTTAAGCATTTCTAATCTCTATCGTTGTTTATATATACACGTATATGCAAACAATCACAGACGGGCGATGTTAACTATGCAGGACAAGCCAGGGTGCGGGGGGAAGGTGGAAATCTTTAGCTCAAGTACTTTCACAATTTTCAGTGCATCATCAGGAACTGTGCAATGTTGCAAGGGAGCAACCAAAGCAGGGAGAGTGGTCTCTGAGTAGCGTAGGTGTCACTGGCCCTAAGGGTAACCGTGGCTTGTCCTGTATATATGTATATATATATATATATATATATATATATATATATATATATATATATATATATATATATATATATATATATATATATATATATATATGTCGTGCTGAATAGGCAGAACTTGCGATCTTGGCTTAAATAGCAACGTTCATCTTGCCATATAGGACAAGTGAAAGTTTGTGTATGCAATAATTTCGCCAAAATAATTCTGAACCTAACGAAAAAAAATATATTTCACTGTGTTTGATTAGTATTAAAATTATTGTAAACAAATCTAAAATATATTTAGTTGGATTAGGCAAAAATAAATTGCGCTTCTTATAATAAGGTTAGGTAAGTTTTCTAAGTTCCTTTTGGAGCAAAATTATAAATTTTTACATCAACATTAATGAAAAAAATATATCTTTAAACGTATAAGAGAAAATTTTAGAAAGGACTTAATTTTAAATGAGTTCTTGCTAATTGACCAGTTTTACATATTCGGCACGACATATATATATATATATATATATATATATATATATATATATATATATATATATATTAATATATATATATATATATAAGACAGTAATACAGGTATCTAAGTGTATCCAGGTAAATCTTCCCACACAAGATACTGTCAACTGTTCATGAAGCTTAAGAAATTGAAATGTTAGGAGAAAGGGAGGGAGTAAGGGAGGGAGTAAGGGAGGGAGTAAGGGAGGGAGTAAGGGAGGGAGTAAGGGAGGGAGTAAGGGAGGGAGTAAGGAGGGAGTAAAGGAGGAGTAAGGGAGGGAGTAAGGGAGGGAGTAAGGGAGGGAGTAAGGGAGGGAGTAAGGGAGGGAGTAAGGGAGGGAGTAAGGGGGAGGTAAGGGAGGGAGTAAGGGGGAGCAAGGAGGGAGTAAGGAGGAGTAAGGGAGGGAGTAAGGGAGGGAGTAAGGGAGGGAGGGAGGTTTGGTGGAAGCCTAGCAGTGAGTGCCACCTGGTGCCAGCTGGCCGCCCAGCTGCACTGTAAACAAACGACTTTGGCGGGAAACATCTGCGATATTTGTAGCCTCGGAGTGTTGCAGTGTGTGTGTGTGTGGTGTGTGTGTGTGTGTGTGTGTGTGTGTGTGTGTGTGTGTGTGTGGTGTGTGTATGTGTGTGTGTGTGTGTGTGTGTGTGTGTGTGTGTGTGTGTGTGTGTGTGTGTGTGTTGTGTGTGTGTGGGGTGTGTGTGTGTGTGTGTGTGTGTGTGTGTGTGTGTGTTGTGTGTATGTGTGTGTGTGTGTGTGTGTGTGTGGTGTGTGTGGTGTGTGTGTTTTGTATGTGTGTGTGTGTGTGTGTGTGTGTGTGTGTGTGTGTGTGTGTGTGTGTGTGTGTGTGTTGTGTGTGTATGTGTGTATGTGTGTGTGTGTGTGTGTGTGTGTGTGTGTGTGTGTGTGTGTGTGTGTGTGTGTGTGTGTGTGAGTGTGTGTGTGTGTGTGTGTGTGTATGTGTGTATGTGGTGTGTGTATGTGTGTATGTGTGTGGTGTGTGTGTGTGTGTGTGTGTGTGTGTGTATGTGTGTATGTGTGTGTGTGTGTGTGTGTGTGTGTTGTGTGTGTGTGTGTGTGTATGTGTGTGTGTGTGTGTGTGTGTGTGTGTGTGTGTGTGTGTGGTGTGTTGTGATGTGTGGTGTGTGTGTGTGTGTGTGTGTGTGTGTGTGTGTGTGTGTGTGTGTGTGTGGTGTGTGTGTGTGTGTGTGTATGTGTGTATTGTGTGTGTGTGTGTGTGTGTGTGTGTGTTGTGTGTGTGTGTGTGTGTGTGTGTGTGTACTCACCTAGCTGTGGTTGCAGGGGATGAGTCATAGCTCCTGGCCCCGCCTCTTCACTGGCCGCTACTGGGTCACTCTCCTTGCACTATGAGCTTTATCATACCTCTTCTTAAAGCTATGAATGGATCCTGCCTCCACTACATCGCTTCCCAAACTATTCCACTTCCTGACTACCCTGTGACTGAAGAAATACTTCCTAACATCCCTGTGATTCATCTGAGTCTTCAACTTCCAATTGTGTCAACTTGTTGTTGTGTCTGGAACATCCTGTCTTTGTCCACCTTGTCAATTCCTCTCAGCATTTTATATGTCATTATCATGTCCCCCCTATCTCTCCTGTCCTCCAGCGTCGTCAAGTCGATTTCCCTTAACCTCTCCTCGTAGGACAGACCCCTTAGCTCTGGGACTAGTCTTGTTGACTTAAGAAATCGTAATGACACGATTGCAAATAAACCATACCCCCGGCCGGGATTGAACCCGCGGTCATAGAGTCTCTATGACCGCGGGTTCAATCCCGGCCGGGGGTATGGTTGACTAGTCTTGTTGCAAACCTTTGCACTTTCTCTGGTTTCTTTACGAGCTTGGCTAGGTGTGGGTTCCAAACTGGTGCTGCATGCTCCAATATGGGCCTAACGTACACGGTGTACAGGGTCCTAGACGATTCCTTATTAAGATGGCGCAATGCTGTTCTTAGGTTTGCCAGGCGGCCATATGATGCAGCAGTTATTTGGTTGATGTGCGCCTCAGGAGATGTGCCTGGTGTTATACTCACCCCAAGATCTTTTTCCTTGAACGAGGTTTGTAGTCTCTGGCTCCGTAGACTGTACTCCATCTGCGGTCTTCTTTGCCCTTCCCCAATCTTCATGACTTTGCACTTGGTGAGGTTGAACTCCAGGAGCCAATTGCTGGACCAGGTCTGCAGCCTGTCCAGATCCCTTTGTAGTTCTGCTTGGTCCTCGTCCGATTGAATTCTTCTCATCAACTTCACGTCATCTGCAAACACGGACACTTCGGAGTCTATTCCTTCCGTCATGTCGTTCACAAATACCAGAAACAGCACTGGTCCAAGGACTGACCCCTATGGCACCTTTCAAGGCAGGTGAAATTGCCGACCTAGAAAATGTACAGAGAACCTTCACGGCGCGCATAACGGAGATAAAACACCTCAATTACTGGGAGCGCTTGAGGTTCCTAAACCTGTATTCCCTGGAACCCAGGAGGGAGAGATACATGATTATATACACCTGGAAAATCCTAGAGGGACTAGTACCGAACTTGCACACGAAAATCACTCACTACGAAAGCAAAAGACTTGGCAGACGATGCACCATCCCCCCAATGAAAAGCAGGGGTGTCACTAGCACGTTAAGAGACCATACAATAAGTGTCAGGGGCCCGAGACTGTTCAACTGCCTCCCAGCACACATAAGGGGGATTACCAACAGACCCCTGGCAGTCTTCAAGCTGGCACTGGACAAGCACCTAAAGTCAGTTCCTGATCAGCCGGGCTGTGGCTCGTACGTTGGTTTGCGTGCAGCCAGCAGCAACAGCCTGGTTGATCAGGTTCTGATCCACCAGGAGGCCTGGTCACAGACCGGGCCGCAGGGGCGTTGACCCCCGGAACTCTCTCCAGGTAAACTCCAGGTATGGGACCCCTCTACTCACAGGCGCCCACTCTGACACCTCGCCACGTACCATGACTCGCTGCTGTCTTCCTGACAGGTATTCCCTGAACCATTGTAGTGCCTTCCCTGTTATCCCTGCCTGGTCCTCCAGTTTTTGCACTAATCTCTTGTGTGGAACTATGTCAAACGCCTTCTTACAGTCCAAGAAAATGCAATCTACCCACCCCTCTCTCTCTTGTCTTACTGCTGTCACCATGTCATAGAACTCCGGTAGGTTTGTGACACAGGATTTTCCGTCCGTGAAACCATGTTGGCTGCTGTTGATGAGATCATTCCTTTCTAGGTGTTCCACCACTCTTCTCCTGACAATCTTCTCCATGACTTTGCATACTTTTTTTAAAAATTGGGACTACATTTGCTGTCTTCCATACCTCAGGTAATCTCCCTGTTTCGACAGATGTGTTGAATATTGTTGTTAGTGGTACACATAGCGCCTCTGCTTCCTCTCTTAGGACATATGGAGATATGTTATCCGGCCCCATCGCCTTCGAGGTGTCTCGCTCGCTCAGCAGCCTCTTCACTTCTTCCTCGGTTATATGTATTGTGTCCAACACTTGGTGGTGTACCCCACCTCTCCATCCATCTGGAGTCCCTTCTGTCTCCTCTGTGAACACTTCTTGGGGTGTGTGTGTGTGTGTGTGTGTGTGTGTGTGTGTGTGTGTGTGTGTGTGTGTGTGTGTGTTGTAGTGAATGTGTGTGTTGCAGGGTATGTTGCTGTGTTGCAGTGTGTGTGTGTTGCAGGGTATGTGTTGCAGGGTGCAACACACCCTGCAACACATCCACACATTGCCAACACCGCTCAGTAAATAATTTCCAGCTGTGAATCCCTCTGTACGTCAGTGTATACACCGAGAGATGTATATCTCTCAATGTATACACCAAGAAATGTGTATCTCTCAGTGTATACAACGAGAGATGTATCTCTCTCAGTGGCCATACATGTTACAAGATCTCACAAGATTTCAGCAGAACAAGAGTGATGCTATCACAACAACAACACAGAAGATGATAGACTGGATAACTAGAGCTTTCAAAACACCAGAGATGCCACACCAGAGATGCCACACCAGAGATGCCACACCAGAGATGCCACACCAGAGATGCCACACCAGAGATGCCAAGCCAGTGATGATACTCTGCCTAACCTCAATCAAGTACACAACCTTAAGCCTCTATACTACCTCTTGTATTATACAGTGACCGTGTATTCTACAGTGCCCGTGTATTCTACAGTGCCCGTGTATTCTACAGTGCCCGTGTATTCTACAGTGCCCGTGTATTCTACAGTGCCCGTGTATTCTACAGTGCCCGTGTATTCTACAGTGCCCGTGTATTCTACAGTGCCCGTGTATTCTACAGTGCCGTGTATTCTACAGTGCCCGTGTATTCTACAGGGGCCCGTGTATTCTACAGGCCCGTGTATTCTACAGTGCCCGTGTATTCTACAGTGCCCGTGTATTCTACAGT
>NC_069409.1:51506700-51616700 GCF_026875155.1 Cherax quadricarinatus | reverse complement strand
TTTTTATGCTTGCTATTTTCCCCCTGACCATGCTCCCTACGCATTTCAGATATATTGACCTCTTTTTTGCCGCCTGTTATTCTTTTCCCGTCGCCTGTAAAGGGACCCGTCTCTTTCTGTTTTACATCTACTCCTCCTTTTTCTTAGAGGAAAAAAGCCTTGTGCATACATAATGCCAGGGGTCAGTCCTAGACCTGTGCTGTTCTTGGTATATGTGAAAAGACATAACGGGAAGGGTTAGACTCAGAATTCCTTGTTGCAGATGAAGGAAATTAATGAAAAAATCAAATCGGATGAGGGTCAGGCAGGGCTACAAAAGACCTGGACAGCTACAAGCCTGGTCCAGAAACTGGCTCCTTGAGTTTAACCCTGCCAAATGCAAAGTCATGAAGATTGGGGAAAGGGGCAAAGAAGACCGCAGACACAATATAGTTTAGATGGCCAAAGACTGAAAACCCTCACTCAAGGAAAAAGATCTGGGGTGAGTATAACACCGAGCATATCTCCTGAGGCGCACAAAAATCAGATAACTGCTGCAGCAAAACGGGCGCCTGGCAAAACCTACGGATAGCGTTCCGATACCTCAATAAGGGGTCGTTCAAGACACTGTATACCATTTACGTCAGGGCCCCTACTGGAGTAATGCAGCACCAGTTTGGAATCCACACCTATCAAGCACGTCAAGAAATTAGAGAAAGTGCAAAAGGTTTGCAACAAGACTAGTCCCAGAGCTACGGGGATTGTCGTACGAAAAAGGTTGAGGGAAATCGGGCCCGACGACACTGGAGGCCAGGAGGGTCAGGGGGACATGATAACGACATATAAAATACTGCGCAGAATAGAAAACGGTGGACAAAGACAGGATGTTCCAGAGATGGGACACAGACACAAGAGGTCACAATTGGAAGTTGAAGACTCAGATGAATCAAAGGGGTGTTAGGGAAATATTTCCCTTTGTCATAGAGTAGTCAAGTTGTGGAAATAGTCTAGAAAAATGAAAATAGTGGAGGCGGGAACCATACATAGTTTTAAGGCGAGGTAAAGATAAAGCCCCATGGAGCAGGGAGAGAGACCTAGTAGCAATCAGTGAAGAAGCGGGGCCAGGAGCTATGACTCGACCCCCCGCAACCACAAATAGGTGAGTACAAATAGGTGAGTACACACACACACTAACACACACCCCACCCCACACACACACACTAACACACACACACACACACACACACACACACACACACACACACACACACACACACCACACTGGCTAAGCATCTTATCGTCAAGTGCCTTTAACAAAATGGTAACAAACGGTAAAACACAGACAAGAAAGAACTGGACAAGTTCCTCAGGTTACTTTATGATCAGCTGGGACTGGTTGCGGCCAGCATCAACAACCTGGTTGATCAAGGTATCAACCAGGAGGCCAAATAGCCATCACAACCTGGCTGATCAAGAATTTGCACGAGACAGTGGCTCAGCTTCCTATTCAAAATTTCTACTTTAGTTTCAGCAATATTTCTAACATCTGCTGAAGGATACCTGAAGGATGCTTGGGATAAGATGAAGAGTCTTGGTCCCTGGACGCTAATACTGTGTACAAGTACAGGTGTGTTAATGCCCACAGCGTGTGGCAACTAGACCAAGAACGTGAGGGTCACGTTCACTTGAACACTTTAAGAGTAATTATATGTGAGGCTGTGTTAGTGGAACACACAGTGAGGTAGACGCAGCAAACACCAGGAAAAGTGGCAGGTGGGTTAAGAAGACAAGTAGCGCTAATAATATTGCTTCTGGAAGCACCACTTGTACTCTCACGTCTTGAATATTGTTGTACCATCTAGCAGCGTCTTTCAAGACAGGAGACACCACACCTGCAATACATACACAACCCGCACATGGGAGAGTGAAGCTTACGATGATGTTTCGGTCCGACTTGGACCATTTGTAAATAGTCCAAATCGAACTGAAACGTCGTTGTAAGGTTATCTGTCCTGTGTGCGGGTTATTTGTGTATTGTTCCAATGACGGTATTGTGAGTCGTTGTTCTTTACAGACCTGGAACATGTACACAGGTTGTGTACTGCTCGTACAAGTTAATAACACGTCTGAACTACCTCCCAGTACTTATTATCTCAGGGAGAGAGAGAGAGAGAGAAGAGAGAGAGAGAGAAGAGAGAGAGAGACAGAGAGAGAGAGAGAGAGACCAGAGAGAGAGAGAGAGAGAGAGACAGAGAGAGAGAGAGAGAGAGAGAGAGAGAGATGATAATATATACATGGAATAGTTGTTTGTAGTCTGAGTGTGTGAGTGTTGTAGTACTGAGCTGTGTGAGTGTTGTTAGTCAGATGTGTGTGAGTGTTGTAGTTGAGTGTGTTGAGTGTATTGTAGTCTGAGTGCATATGTGAGTGTTGTAGTCTGAGTGTGTGAGTGTGTTAGTCTGACCGTGTGAGTGTTGTGACTTTCTGCTCCACTTGTCTATGTGGCCCAGCGAGTGTACTCTCTAGCATCGTTAAGTTACATCCCGGTAAGAAAAGGTGTGGTGAATACCTGCCGGGCTATGTGATTTATTACACCTTTGATATATCTTAGATGGGTTTCCCGAAGTTTAGTGAGGCCATGGTTAGTTGTTGCTGCTGGTGGCCCACTGACCCACATATATATCACAGCCTGGTAGATCTGTACAGTTTCGTCTTGAAGAGTAAGTAGGTAGTGATCTAGTTCTCTTGAGACTTTTACACTCGTCCCAAGCAGTTTCGATATCTTCTGGTAAAGATGTTGAAATATTGAGGGCAGGATGTTGTACAGTGTTCTTCATGTGCCCAGTGAACGCCTCTTTTTAACTGGGTTTATTTTACACCTCCTCCCATATCTCTCACTCCAGTATGTTGTTATGGCAGTGTGCAGATTTGAGACCAGACCCTCAAGTACCATCCAGGGTATATATTGAAACATATCTCTCTGCTCCAGTGAGTACGCTATTTAGGACTTTACGACGTTTCCAATAAATTAAATGCTTTTTGGTCTATGTACACGGTAAACAATCTCTGTATCTGTTCCAGCTCTGAACCATTTCTCCTGCCTGTGACGGGGGCCGTCAACACTGACCAACATGCGACTGAACACTCCATCCGACATGTGTGTGTGTACTCCTCACCCCATTAGAAAAGTGTCCCTCTGTAATTTTTCCTTGTATGTGGAAGTCTCATTATCACCCATCATTTCCTGACTGTAGGTATTTGTCATCTTGTGTTTTTTGATGGAAAATCTAGCTGATATTATTTTTCAGTCCACTTCATGATGTTTTATCTTGTTATTTGGTGATTTTTAGTTTTGTTACACTGTGTCTCTCGTCCCGTACTCAATCCTCATTACTGATTATATGTCTTCACTGAAGGTCATGACTCATAATGATTCCAACAACATGATCATTGGCGAACGCAGGAATAGATACTAAAAATCTGGAAAAGGAATTAATGTACAATTGCTAAGGATCCATCACACATTGGATTACTCCTTATGATAAAGTTATGCTCGCAAAGAAGAGTATAAGAAAGGAGAATGTAGAGAATGTAGACTATATACTATGGTATATCTGGTCTAGCATTGGAATAATCTTCGGAGAGAAAGCAAATAATGAAATGATTGTTATAGGAAAGCGTTAGATGCCTAGCAGATCTATAACCCATTGATAACATGAACGTAGCTAAGTATGTTTATTGACAACATGCAATGTGAACAGATGATGATGTTGTTAGTGGCCAGGCTTAGGCTTGGTTACACGTCTTCTGGCAGTTTGGGAGAACACACAGATGATGATCAAATAAAATGTAAATTATGGTGATAGGATATGGTCTACTTCTTGAAACTATGTGCCATTAAACTTGTCCACTTATTGAGAATACAGAGACAGACAGTAATAATAACTATGTGAATGTCAAAGATATCTTATTAATGCCCAATCATCTACCCCCGATCTACGCAGCTCCCACACCATACTGATACTAGCAAATTTCCTAAATTTGCTGAGAGAGTTCTATCGCGAGACCTCCAAGGTGAACTGTAGATATAAATCCAAATGTATGCTCTGTAATCCTTTGGGCCTCCTACCGAGCTCCTAGGCCTTTTTATGTATCCATATGCTCTTGGCGCTACCGTCCACATCGATGGATATGGGATGCACAATAAACTAGCCATTCGGTGGCAAAAATCTAATTAATCAATTCTCTTGCTCTTTCCAATCTCAGCAATGTGAACTTGTCACCACTGAAGGTACATTTCTCCAGTGTCAACATGTTCCTGTAACTTTGCTGTGTCTTCTGCCCAGTTGATTTCAGTGTTATTTTGGAAATTCTCCGCTAATGGTTACATGAGGGACTTTGGCGAGTTTTTAATCTATGTCAGCTATCAAGATTAAGATTTGCAACTATATTCTGCCAAATACAGGCACACGTGTACACAAATATATTGACAAATACAGTACACGGTACACAAATATATCTGACAAAATACAGTCACACGGTACACATTATATCTGACAAATACAGTCACACGGAACGACAATATATCTGACAAATACAGTCACAGGGTTCCACAAATATATCTAGACAATACAGCAACGATACACAAATTATATCTGACAAATACAGGTCACAGGTACACCAAAAATACAGTTACAGAGGTACACAAATAGTCACAGGGTACACAAATACAGTCACAGGGTACACAAATACAGTCACAGGGTACACAAATACAGTCACAGGGTACACAAATACAGTCACAGGGTACACATAAGGTCACAGGTACACAAATACAGTCACCAGGTTCTCAAATTCAGTTAAGGGTACCAATTACAGTCACAGGGTACACAAATCAGTCAAGGGTACACAAAATCAGTCACAGGGTACCCCAAATACAGTCACCAGGGTACACCAAATCCAGTCACAGGGTACACAAATCACAGTCACGCAGGTACACAATACGTCTGGGTACAAAATACAGTCACGGGTCACAAATACATTCACAGGGTACTCATTACAGTCACAGGGTACCAAATACAGGTTACAGGGTACACAAATACAGGTCACCGGGTACAAAAAACAGTCGGGTAACAAATACAGTCACCGGATACTCAAATACAGTACAGGTACACAAAAATAAGTCACAGGGACACAATTACAGTCACAGGGTACACAAATACAGTAAGGGTTACACAATACAGTCACAGGGTACACAAATAACCTTACTCCATCTATTTTTTTTCCTTTTCCTTCGTTAGTTTTGCCTTTCTTCTGCCTTAGTGTGTTCTGTCCTTTCGCCCCACCCATGTTTTTTGGTCCTACCCCTTGTGGCTTGGTCCCTACGAACTACCCTTCCATTCTACTACTATTGCCTCCCTTCACTCCCCTTCTTCTATTGTGCACCTATAACTATCCTCTCTACTTCTACTACTATAATACCACTACTATTACTATTCCACTACCAGGTCTTCCTCTACTTTTACTGCCACTACTCTATACTACTACCATAATACTACTACTTCCACTACCAGTCTTCCTCCCTACTTGTTACTGCCACTACTACTACTACTACCCACTATACTATACTTCACTACAGTCTTCCTCCCTACTTTTCTACCCACTACTATCACACTACTATACTACTACCTATCACTAATCTACTATCACTAACTACTAATACTACCACTCCTACTACTATTTCACTTACACTACTACTACTATCACTACTTACTATTACTATCTCTACTACTACTATCACTACTACTATAATCATACTACTACTTCTATCACTACTATTATACTACTCTCATACTACTCCTATCACTACTACTATACTACCACTACTACTATCCTACTACTACTATCACTATACTATTACTATCTCTACTACTATATCCACTACTACTACTACTACCACGTACTATTCACTACTACTACTATCACTACTACTACTAATATCACTTTACTACTACATCCCATCTATACTACTATACACTACTACTATCAACTACTACTACTATCACTTATACTACTACTATCACTACTACTACTATCATCACTATACTAATATCAACTACTACTACTACTACCACTACTACTATCATTACTACTACTTTCACTACTACCTAGTACATTCTCTACTAACTACTATCACTACTTACTTACTATCACTATACTACTACTATCATACTACTACTATACTTCCATACTTCCATTACCAGAATCTTGGTGGCCGTTCCTGCCTCCCCTCGCGTATATTTATTATATAGCTCCTCACTCTTTTGTATTGCTATGACTTTGTAAATGGTCCAAAGTCGGATCGAAACGTCGTAGTAAGTCCTCTCTTCTATGTGCGGGTTTATTGTGTAGTTGTCTCCAGTCACGGTATTTTTTTTTTATTCTTTGCAGTTCATAGGGGTTGACTGCACACAAATAAAGGGCAACAGCTATAATGGGAAAAAGTAGGCAGTTAGCTAATGAATCTTTTGACAAACAGAGGCCATAGAGTATGTTGAGACAGAGACAATCAGTATTCGTAGAGTAAAAAGGCTCGGGTAACTCTCTCAAGGGTTTTATTAGTAACTGATACTACTGAGAATGAGACCCCCACGGCATTTTTCTTGTGATAACTCGTCCCACACGATAGTGCTGACAGTGCGGTAGGTGATAACTGCTTCAGATAACTTTGATTATAAAAACTGATCTGATATCTGAAAATGATATTAAGGATCATTAGGGAGTTAAACAAATCGTGTATCAGGATCACTAGTGTATGTATTATGGTAAGTTGTGATAAATGGTTTAACAAAAACCGACTAGTTGAGACTGAGACACTTATGAACTATATGGAAATCATATTGAGGAAACGTTTCCGCACACTCAGTGGCTTCATCAATCTGAACAACAGTAGAAAGGTGTAAGGAGAGGAGGAGTTTGAGGGTAATCAGTCCTCAGCCTGGAGGGGTGGTTAGTCGATCGTGTTCGTTCCATCTATCTTGTAGAAATGTACTGCATAGCGGCCGTAGACGTGTGGCTTATATACAGTAGTGAGGTGGGTGAGGTGAGCTGGGGAGGCGGGGTCATAGTGGTACCATCCACTCGTCGGAAGTAGGTCTTCGGTCCAAAGGTTTTGGACAAGTGTTGAAGAATTCTTTGTATCCAAGTCCATGATGCTGCAGTGTCTGACAGTTGTGATGATTGGTATTTAAAAAAAACCAACAAGTTCCGAATGAGAGCGCATGCCGAATTGAAAGTGTCCACCACTGCGCACCATCATTTCCCTTGTTTTAAAGTTCTTATTACCCATTCCGTCTTTTCTCTGGCTGTCGTGAACTCTGTCTTATTATGTTCTTGAGGAAGGGTCAGTGACATAATTATCTCTGATTTTCACGTTGTTCTTTGTTCTATCTGATGGATCTTCTTGAGTTTTGTATACAGTGTTCTTTTAAGTTCATCATTCTTTCGTGTCCTCATCACGTTGGGAACTTATCACCACTGGAACGTCATGTTTGTTCTCACTCTGCCCCACTGGGAAAACACTACTTAGTATATTTACCTGCCAATTTTTCGTATCTTCTACCAGTGACTTTCTTATTTGTCAGTTTCATTTGCAAATAACAATACAGAACTGTGACGGGTTGTTTTATAACTGTCTGCTGTAGAGGATGAGAAAACAGCAGTGGTGCCGGACAGTGTTTAGGGACTAAGCTTTTTAACCTCCGCTGATGCGGATTATGCTCTGTTTAATACAATTTTTTGTTCTGTGTGTTAGGAAAACTCTTAAAACCACCGCCTACCTTCCCGTAATGCCTATGGTTCCCCATTTGTGTGCAATCATCCCATAATTGCATCTGTTATGCCTTGCAAAGTATCTGTATATCAAACTATGTTTTGGCTGTCTTCCACGATTCGCTCTTCTGTTCAATAATGGTTCAGCAACTGTTACAGGCATGATTAATCCATTCTAACCCATGCTGGTATGGTTATGTGATTGTACCTATTCCAGAAATTTGTAATCTGCCCCCTCATCACTCTTTCGAGATGTTTTATGCTTGTGGGGAAAGTTAGGGCTACTGGTCTGTATTTTTAGTAGTGATGTACTACTACCTCTCTAGGGTCTATGGTGTTTCACCTAGTAAGAAAGGAAGGAGATGACGAATCTTGTTCTTCACACTTAATCGTGTCTTCTCTCATTTATACGGCTCCAACTGCCTTTCACTGGGGGACAGTTGTACTGTATGCCAACAGTCTCTTGCTTTTGTGGAAGTGATTTAGTGTATAGACTTGGCATCTGCTGTTTCAGGAAACTTCCGCGACGGAGGGCGACGATCTATGTAACAGAGGGAAAGGGTAGGAAAGGGTTTGAGGGAAATATATGGAAGGAAGGGGAAGGTAAGGGGTTTGCTACACAGGGGGGAGGGGATCATGGAGGGTCGCCAAATGTCAAAGGGGGCGGCGCACCCCTCGACTTTACCCTGACCGGATCAAAGGGTTGGGTCGGCGTTCAGGGGAGCCCGGGGATAACACTAGCGAAGGTAGCAAGGAGAAGGAGGAAGAGGAAGAGGGGAGGATGAGGAGGAGCGGAGGAGGAGGAGGAGGAATGAGGAGGAGGAGGAGGAGGAGGAGGAGGAGGAGGAGGAGGAGGAGGAGGAGGAGAACGAAGAAAGAAAGTTGTGTCAAAACTTGGGCGAAAATATGTAAACAGCGTCAGGTCAAAAGTTGAGGAGAGTCCAGGGACACCACACAACTGTTACACCACCCCCACTTCTAGAGTTTTATGACAAGGTAATCTGAAGTAGAATGAGAGGGTGAGGGATAGGGGTGGGTTGACTGCATTTTCTTGGCTGCAAGAAGGCCTTCGACAGAGTTCCTACAAGAGATTAGTACAAGAAGCTAGAGGATCAGGGCGTTATAACAGGATGGGCATGCATTGGATCAGAGAATACCTGACAGGGAGCAATAGCGAGTCATGGTCCGTGATGAGGTATCACAGTTCGCGGCCGACTGTGACGCAGCGGGGTCCCACAGGGGTCAGTCCTGGGACCGTGTTATTTTGTTTTTGTGAACGACTGGACGGAAGGGATAGGACCCAGAAGTGTCCCTGTTTGCAGATGATGTTGAAGTTAAATGAGGAGAATTAAATCAGAATGCGGACCAGGACAGGTCTACCAAAGAGACCTGGAAGGGACTGGGAGTGTGGTCCAGAACTGGCTCCACACACCCCGCAAGCCATATTTAACCCTGCCAATGCCAAGTCCTGGAAGATCGGCGAGGGCCAAAGAAGGACCCGCAGACAGAGTATAGGCT
Source organism: Cherax quadricarinatus (assembly GCF_026875155.1). NCBI lineage: Eukaryota > Metazoa > Arthropoda > Malacostraca > Decapoda > Parastacidae > Cherax > Cherax quadricarinatus. Next base: position 51,607,379 of record NC_069409.1, on the reverse strand, counting down.
AGGTGGCCAAAGAACTTGCAAACTCACTCAAGGTAGAAAGATCTAGGAGTGAGTATATACCGAGTACGTCGCCCAGTAGCACCCATTAACCAGATATCTTCTGCAAGATATGGGCGCCTGGCAAACTGCGAATTAGTCGTTCCGGTACTCATGTAAGGAATCGTTCAAAACTTTAACATGTGTTACGTTCAGGCCATATGGCGCGTTATGCAGCACCGTTTGGAACCACACCTGGTCAAACACGTCAAGAAATTAGAGAAAGTGTAAAGGTTTACGACAAGGTTAGTTCCAGAGGCTTAAGGGGACATGTCCTAATGAAGAACGGTTCAGGGAAATCGGCTGGACGACAATGGAGGGACTGGAGGGGTCAGGGGAGACTCAAAGGTTCACCGAGGAGTGTCAGCAGGTACTGCAGGAGTGTCCGCTGTACTTGGGAGTGTCAGCAGGTACCGGGCGTGTCAGCAGGTACTCTGAGGAGTGTAGCAGGTACTGAGGGAGTGTCAGCAGGTAAGAGGAACGTGTCAACAGGTTACCGAGGGAGTGCTCAGCAGGTATGAGGAGTGTCAACCGGTACGAGGAGGTAGTCAGGTACTGAGGAGTGTCAACAGGTACCGAGGAGTGTCAGCAGGTACTGAGGAGTGTCAACAGGTACCGAGGAGTGTCAGCAGGTACTGAGGAGTGTCAACAGGTACCAGGAGTTAGTGTCAGCAGGTACTGAGGAGATGTCAGAGGGTACTGAGGAGTGTCAGCAGGGTAGAGGAGTGTCAGCAGGTACTGAGGCGGTCAACAGGTACGCGGATGTCAGAAGGTACTGAGGAGTGTCAGCAGGTAGATGAGTGTCGCAGGTATGGGAGAGTCAGGCAGGTTACAGAGGAGTGTCGCCGTACCGAGGAGAGTCAGCAGGTACTGGAGGAGTGTCAAGCAGGTATGGCGGTTAGAGTCAGCAGGTAATGAGGAGTGTCAACAGGTACCGAGGAGTGTCAGCAGGTACTGAGGAGTGTCAACAGGTACCGAGGAGTGTCAGCAGGTACTGAGGAGTGTCAACAGGTACCGAGGAGTGTCAGCAGGTACTGAGGAGTGTCAGCAGGTACTGAGGAGTGTCAGCAGGTACTGAGGAGTGTCGCAGGGAATGAGGAAGTGTCAAGCAGGTACTGCGAGTGTCGCAGGTACTGAGGAGTGTCAACAGGTACCGAGGAGTGTCAGCAGGTACTGAGGAGTGTCAACAGGTACCGAGGAGTGTCAGCAGGTACTGAGGAGTGTCAACAGGTACCGAGGGTGTAAGCAGGTACGTGGATTGTCAACAGGTACGGAGAGGAGTGTCAGCGTACTGGGAGAGTCAACAGGTACCGAGGAGTGTCAGCAGGTACTGAGGAGTGTCAGCAGGTACTGAGGAGTGTCAGCAGGTACTGAGGAGTGTCAGCAGGTACTGAGGAGTGTCAACAGGTACTGAGGAAGTGGTCAAGGTACTGGGGGAGTGTCAGCAGGTATGAGGAGGTCGCATTACCGAGGAGTAGTCAGCAGGTATGAGGCAGTGTCAGCAGGGTACTGAGGAGTGTCAGCAGGTATGAGGGTGTAACAGTACGAGGAAAGTGTTCAGCAGGTACTGAGGAGGTGTCAGCGGTACTGAGGAGTGTCAGCAGGTACGCGGAGTGTCAGCAGGTACTGACGGGAGTGTCAGCAGGTGTATGAGGAGTGTCCGCCAGGTACCGAGGTGTGTCGCAGGTACTGAGGAGTTGTAGCAGGTACTGAGGAGTGTCAGCCGGTACTGAGGAGTGTCAACAGGACGAGGAGAGTGTTCAGGTACATAATAACGTGTTTCAACACTTTAATCATGTATTCATATTTATGATAATATAGTGTTGAGTCTGGGTGTGTGTGTGTTGTATAGTCTGAGGTGTGTGAGTGTTGTAGTCTGAGTGTGTGGTGTTGTTAGTGTGGTGTGTGAGTGTTGTAGTCTGTGTGTGTGAGTGTTGTAGTCTGAGTGTGTAGTGTTTTAGTCTGGATGTGTGTGAGTGTTGTAGTTGAGTGTTGTTGGAGTGTTGTAGTCTGAGTGTGTGAGTGTTGAAGCTTGAGTGTGTGAGTGTTGTAGTTGAGTGGGTGAGTGTTGTAGTCTCGAGTGTGTGAGTGTAGTAGTTCTGAGCTGCTGTGAGTGTTGTTAGTCTGAGTGTGTGAGTGTTGTAGGTCTGAGTGTTTGTGAGTGTTGTAAGTCTGAGTGTTGTGATGTTGTATTTCTGAGTGTGTGAGTGTTGTAGTCTGAGTGGTGTGAGTGTTGTATGTCTTAGTGTGTGTGAGTGTGTTTGAGTGTGAGTGTTGTAGTCTGAGTGTGTGAGTGTTGTAGTTGAGTTGTTGAGTGTTGTAGTCTGGTGTGTGAGTGTTGTTGTCAGAGTGTTGTGAGTGTTGTATCTGAGTGTGTGAGTGTTGTAGTGAGTGTGTGGTGTTGTTAGTCTGCAGTGTGTGTGTTGTAGTCTGAGTGTGAGTGTTGTAGTCTGAGTGTGTGAGTGTTGTAGTCTGAGTGTGAGAGTGTTGTAGTCTGAGTGTGTGATTGTTTGTGTCTGGGGTGTGAGTGTTGTTGTTGAGGGGGTTGTGTGAGTAGTTGTTGTCTGAGTGTGTGAGGTGTTGTAGTCTGAGTGTGATGAGTGTTGTAGGTTGAAGTGTGAGTGTTAGTAGTCTGAGTGTATGAGTGTTGTAGTCTGAGTGTGAGTTTGTAGTTCTGAGTGGTGATTGTTGTATCTGAGTGTGAGTGTTGTGGGTTGAGTGTGTGAGTGTGTAGTCAGGAGTGTAGTGAAGTGTTTGTAGGTTGAGTGTAGTGAGTGTTGTAGTAGAGTGTGGGTGAGTGTTGTAGTCTGAGTGTAGTGAGTGTTGTCGTCTGAGTGTGAGTGTTGTATAGTCTGAGTGTGAGTGTTGTAGTCTGAGTGTGGTGAGTGTTGTAGGTCTGCGTGTTGAGTGTTGAAGTCTGAGTGTGGTGAGTGTTGTAGTCTGAGTGTGTGAGTGTTGTTAGTCTGAGTGTGGTGAGTGTTGTAGCCTGAGTGTGTGAGCTGTTGTAGTTCTGAGTGTTGTGATGTTGTAGTGACGTGTGTGAGTGTTGTAGTCTTGAGTGTGTGAGTGTTGTAGCTGAGTGTGTTTTGGGGGGAGTGTTGTAGTCTGAGTGGTGGGTTGTAGTCTAGTGTGAGTGTTGTAGCTGCGTGTGTGGGGGCGGGGGGGGGGGGAGGTTTTGTAGTCTGAGTGTGTGGAGTGTAGTAGTCTGAGTGTGTGAGTGTTGTAGTCTGAGTGTTTGTGCGTGTTGTATGTAGTCTGAGTGTGTGGAGTGTTGTAGTTGAGTGTGTGAGTGTTGTAGTTGAGAGTGTGTGCGTGTTGTAGGTGAGGTGTGAGTGTTGTAGTCTGAGTGTGTGAGTGTTGTATTCTGAGGGTGTGGAGTGTTGTAGTTGAGTGTGTGAGTGTTGTAGTCTGCGTGTGTGAGCTGTTGTAGTCAGAGTGTGTGAGTGTTGTAGTTGCGTGTGTTGAGTGTTGTAGTCGAGTGTGAGTGTTGAGTCTGAGTGTGTTGACCGTTTGTTGTAGTCGCGTGTGTGAGTGTTGTAGTCTGAGTGTGGGTGAGTGTTGTAGTCTGCGTGTGTGAAGTGTTGTAGTCTGAGTGTGTTGAGTGTTGTAGTCTGAGTGTGCTGAGTGTTTGTAGTCTGAGTGTGGAAGTTTGTCGTCTAGTGTGAGAGTTGTGTATTCTGAGTGTAGTGAGTGTTGTAGTCTGAGTGTGTGAGTGTTGTAGTCTGAGTGTATGGAGTGTTGTAGTCTGATTGTGTGAGTGTTGTAGTCTGAGTGTGTGAGTGTTGTAGGTCTGAGTGTGTGAGTGTTGTTGTCTGTGAGTGTGAGTGTTGTAGTCTGAGTGTGCGTGTTGTAGTCTGAGTGTGTGAGGTGTTGTAGTCTGAGTGTGTGAGTGATGTAGTCTGAGTGTGTGAGTGTGTGTCTGAGTGTGAGAGTTGTGTCTGAGTGTGTGGAGTGTTTGTAGTCTGAGTGTGGAGTGTTGTAGTCTGAGTGTGAGTATTGTAGTCTGAGTGTGTGAGTGTTGTAGTCTGAGTGTGTGCGTGTGTAGTTGAGTGTGTGGTGTTGTTAGTCTGAGTGTGTGGGAGTGTTGTGTTGAGGGTGAGCGTTTTGTCTGAGTGTGTCGAGTGTTTGTAGTTGAGTGTGAGTGTTGTAGTCTGAGTGTGTGTAGTGTTGTAGGTCTGGTGTGTGGAGTTTTAGTCTGAGTGTGTGAGTGTTGTGTTGAGTGACGTGAGCGTTGTAGTTCTGAGTGTGTGTGTGTTGTATGTCTGAGTGTGTGGTGTTTGTAGTCTGTGGAGTGAGATGATGGATAGTTGGTGTGTGAGTGATTGTAGTCTGAGTGTGTGAGTGTTGTCGTCTGAGTGTGTGAAGTATTGTAGTCTGGAGTGTGTGAGTGTTGTAGTCTGAGTGTGTGAGTGTTGTTGGTCTGAGTGTGTGAGTGTTGTAGTTGAGTGTGTGAGTGTTGTCGTTGGTGTGAGTGTTTGTAGTCTGAGTGTGTGTGGTGTGGTTAGCTGAGTGTGTGGTGTTGTTAGACTGGAGTGTGTGAGAGTTGATGTCTGAGAGTGTGAGTGTTGTGTTGAGTGTTTCTGTGAGTGTTGTCACACGTCTGAGTGGAGGTAGTAGTTGAGTGTGTGAGGTTGTAGTCGGAGGTTGAGTGTTGTAGTTGAGTGTGAGTTTGTAGTTGAAGTGTGTTGAGTGTTGTAGTCCTGAGTGTGTGAGTGTTGGAGTATGAGTGCTGTGAGTGGTTGTAGTCTGCGTGTGTGAGATGTTGTGCTCTGAGTGTGGGTGTTGTAGTCTGAGTGTGTGAGTGTTTGTGTCTTGATAGTGTGAGTGTTTATAGTTGAGTGTGGGGGGTGGTAGTCTGAGTGTGTGAGTGTTGTAGTTGAGGTGTGAGTGTTGTAGTCTGCGTTGTTGTGAGCGTTGTAGTTGAGTGTGTGAGTGTTGTAGTTGAGTTGGGGTGTTGTAGTCTGGGTGTGTGTTGTAGTCTGAGGTGTGTGAGTTTATAGTCTGAGTGTGTGAGTATTGTCGACTGATCGTGTGAGTGTTGTTAGTATGAGTGTGTGAGTGTTGTAGTCTGAGTGTGTGAGTGTTGTAGTCTGAGTGTGTGAGTGTTTGTAGGTTCTGAGTGTGTGAGTTGTTGTAGTCTGAGTGTGTGAGAGTTGTAGTCTGAGTGTGTGGTGTTGTAGTATGAGAGTGTGAGTATTGTCGTCTGAAGTTTGTGAGTGTTGTCGTCTGTGTGGGTGTGGAGTGTTGTGTAGTCTGAGTGTGTGAGTGTTGTAGTTGAGTGGTGTGCAGTGTTGTCGTCTGAGTGTTGTGAGTGTTGTAGTCTGGAGAGTGAGTGTGTAAGTTGAGTGTGTGGGGTGTTTGTTGTCTGGTGTGAGTGTTGTAGTTGAGTGTGTGGAGGTGTTGTCGTCTGATGTGTGAGTGTTTGTAGTCTGAGTGTGTGTGTGTTGTAGTCTTAGTGTGTGATTGTTGTAGTCTGCGTGTGGTGTTGTAGTCTGAGTGATGTGAGTGTTTCTAGTCTGAGTGTGAGTGTTGAGAGTCTGAGTGTGTGAGTGTTGTAGTTGAGTGTGTGAGGTTGTGATGAGTGAGTGAGTGTTGTAGTCTGCGTGTGTGAGTGTTGTAGTCTGAGTGTGTGTGTTGGTCGTCAGCGAGTGAGTGTTGTAGTCTGAGTGTGTGGTGTTGTAGTCTGAGTGGGTGAGTGTAGTAGTCTGAGTTGTGTGAGTGTTGTAGTAGAGTGTGTGAGAGTTGTCTAAGTCTGAGGGTGTGAGTGTTGTAGTCTGAGTGTGTGAGTGTTGTAGTCTGAGTGTGAGTGTTGTAAGTCTGAGTGTGTGAGTGGTTGTATTTGAGTGGAGTTTTGTGTCTGATGTGTGTGATTGTTGTAGACTGAGTGTGAGTGTTTGTAGTTCTGATGTGTGTAGAGTGTTGATAGTTCTGAGTGTGTGCGTGTTGTGTCTGAGTGTGTGAGTGTTGTATTTGAGTGTCGTGAGTGTTGTAGTCTGAGTGCTGTGTGTCGTCTGAGTGTGAGTGTTGTAGTTCTGAGTGTGAGTGTTGTAGTCTGAGTGTGTGAGTGTTGTAGTCTGAGTGTGTGAGTGTGGTAGTCTTGAGTGTGGGAGTGGTTGTAGTCTGAGTGTGTGAGTGTTGTAAGTATGAGTGTGTGAAGTGTTGTAGTCTGAGTGTGTTGGAGTGTTGTAGTCTGAGTGTGTGAGTGTTGTAGTCTGAGTGTGTGAGTGTTGTAGTCTGAGTGTGTGAGTGTTGTAGTCTGAGTGTGTGAGTGTTGTAGTCTGAGTGTGTGAGTGTTGTAGTCTGAGTGTGTGAGTGTTGTAGTCTGAGTGTGTGAGTGTTGTTAGTCTGAGTGTGTGAGTGTTGGTGTCTGAGTGTCGTGTGGTGGTTGTCGTCTGAGTGTGTGTTCGTGTTATGTATTTGCGTGTGTGGAAGTGTTGTAGTCTGAGTGGTGAGGGTTGTAGTCTGAGTGGTGTGTGTGTTGTAGTCCTGAGTGTGTGGAGGTGTTGTTAAGTCGGAGTGTCGTGAGTGTTGTAGTCTGAGTGTGAGTGTTGTAGTTGAGTGTGTGGTGTTTGTAGTCTGAGTGTGTGAGTGTTGTAGTCGAGTGTGTTGAGTGTTGTATGTAGTCTGAGGGTGTGAGTGTTGTAGTCTGAGTGTGTGATTGTTGTAGTCTGAGTGTGGTGAGTGTTGTGTAGTCTGAGTGTGTGAGTGTTGTAGTCTGAGTGTGTGAGGTGTTGTATATAGGTTGAGGGTGTGAGTGTAGTAGTTGATGTGGTGTGGTGTTGTAGTCTGAGTTATGAGTTGTTGAGTCTGAGTGTGTGGTTTGTAGTCTGAGTGTGTGAGTGTTGTAGTCTGAGTGTGTGAGTGTGTAGGTCTGAGAGTGTGAGTGTTGTTGTCTGAGTGTGTGTGTTGTAGTTGAGGAGAGTGAGTGTGTAGTCTGAGTGTGTGAGTGTTGTTAGTTGAGGGTGTGTGAGTGTTGTCGTCTGAGTGTGAGTGGTTGTAGTCTGAGTGGTGTTGTGATTGTTGTAGTCTGAGTGTGAGTGTTGTAGTCTGAGGTTTGAGTATTGTAGTTGAGTTGTGTGAGTTGTTGTAGTCTGAGTGTGTGAGTGTTGTAGGTCTGAGTGTGTGAGTGTTGTAGTTGAGTGTGGTGTTGATGTAGTCTGAGAGGTCGATCGTTGTAGTCAGAGTGGGTGAGGTGTTGTAGTCTGAGTGTGGTGTTGTAGTCTGAGTGTGTGGTGTTGTAGTCAGAGTGTTGTGAGTGTTGTAGTCTGGTTGTGAGTGTTTAGTTGGGTGTGTGAGGTTGTAGTCTGAGTGGTCAGTGAGTGTTGTAGGTCTGAGTGTGTGAGTGTTGTAGTCCTGAGATAGTGTGTGAGTGTTGTTGTCTGATGTTGTGTGATTGTTGTAGTCTGAGTTGTGTGAGTGTTGTAGTCTGAGTGTGTGAGTATGGTGTTGAGTGATGTGGTGTTGTAGTCTGAGTGTGTGGTGTTTGTAGGTCTGGCGTGTGTGATTGTTGTAGTCTGAGTGTTTGATGGAGTGTTTGTAGTCTGAGTGGTGGGGGAGTTGTTTTGTTTAGTCTAGTGGATGTGAGTGTTGTAGGTTGAGTGTGTGAGTGTTGTAGTTGAGTGTGTGAGTAGAGTGTTGTAGTCTGAGTGAGTGAGTGTTGTAGTCTGAGTGTGTGAGTGTTGTAGCTGAGTGTGAGTGTTGTCGTCTGAGTGTTTGTGAGTGTTGTAGTCTGAGTGTGAGAGTTGTAGTTGAGTGGTGAGTATTGTAGTTGAGTGTAGTGAGTGTTGTAGTCTGAGTGAGGGGTGTTGTTAGTCTGATGTGTGAGATGTAGTAGTATGGTGGTTGTGGTGTTGTTAGTCTGAGTGTGGTGTTTGTAGTCTGAGTGTGTGAGTGTTGTAGTCTGAGTAGTGAGTGTTTGTATTCTGAGTGTTGTGTGAGTGTTGTAGGTCTGAGTGTGTGAGTGTTGTAGTCTGAGGTTGTGGAGTGTGTAGTATGAGTGTGTGAGCGTTGTTAGTTCTGGAGTGTGTGAGTGTAGTAGTTGAGTGTGTGAGGTTGTAGTCTGAGTGTGTGGGTTGTAGTCTGAGTGTTTTGTATGAGTGTTGTAGTCTGAGTGTGTGAGTATTGTAGTTCTGGAAGTGAGTGGAGTGGTTGTAGTCTGAGTGTGTGAGTGTTGTAGTCTGAGTGTGTGAGAGTGTTGTAGTACTGAGTGTGTGAGTGTTGTCGTCCTGAGTGTGTGAGTGTTGTAGTCTGAGTGTGTGCGTGTTGTGGTTTGAGTGTGTGGTGTTGTAGTCTGAGTTTGGAGTCTATGTGTCAGAGTGTGTGAGTGTTGTAGTCTGGTGTGTGAGTGTTGTAGTCTGAGTGTGTGAGTTTTGTGTCGAGTTTGTGAGTGTTGTAGTTGAGTGGGTGAGTGTTGTAGTCTGGAGTGGTGAGTGTTTTAAAGTCTGAGTGGTGAGTGTTGTAGTTCTGGTGTGAGTGTTGTCTCTGAGTGTGTGAGTGTTGTAGTTGCGTGTGTGAGTGTTGTAGTCATGAGTGTGTGAGGGTTGTAGTCTTTAGTGTGTTGTGGTGTTGTAGTATAAGTATGTGAGTAGTGTTGTTTTCTGGGGTGTGTGAGTGTTGTGTCTGAGTGTGAGTGTTGTAGTTGAGTGTGTGAGTGTTGATGTCTGAGTGTGTGAGTGTTGTAGTTGAGTGTGTGCGAGTGTTGTAGTCTGGAGTGTGTGAGTGTTGTATAGTCAGAGTGTGTGTGTTTGTAGTCTGAGTGTGAGTGTTGTAGTTTGAGTGTTGTGAGTGTTGTAAGTCTGAGTGTGTGGTGTTGTAGTCTGAGGTTGTGTGAGTGTTTGTAGTTGAGTGTTGTTGAGTGTTTTAGTCTGAGTGTGTGAGTGGTTGTAGTCTGAGTGTGTGAGTGTTGTAGTCAAGAGTGTGAGTGTTGTAGTTGTGTGTGTGAGTGTTGTAGTCCTGAGGTGAGTTTTGTAGTCTGAGTGTGTGATGGTGTAGTCTGGTGTTGAGAGTAGTAGTATGAGTGTCAGGGAGTGTTGTAGACTGAGTGTGTGTGTGTGTAGTCTGGAGTGTGTGAGTGTTGTCGTTTCTGAGTGTGTGAGTGTTGTAGTCTGAGTCGTGTGTTGTAAGTCTGAGTGTGAGTGTTGTAGTCTGAGTGTGAGTGTTTGATAGTCTGAGTGTGTGAGTGTTGTAGTCTGAGTGTGTCTGAGTGTTGTAGTCCTGAGGTGTGTGAGTGTTGTAGTTCTGAGTGTGTGAGTGTTTGTAGTCTGAGTGTGGTGGTGAGTGTTGTCGTCTGAGTGTGTGGAGTTGTTTGTAGTCTGAGTGTGTGAGTGTTGTAGTACTGAGCTGTGTGAGTGTTGTTAGTCAGATGTGTGTGAGTGTTGTAGTTGAGTGTGTTGAGTGTATTGTAGTCTGAGTGCATATGTGAGTGTTGTAGTCTGAGTGTGTGAGTGTGTTAGTCTGACCGTGTGAGTGTTGTGACTTTCTGCTCCACTTGTCTATGTGGCCCAGCGAGTGTACTCTCTAGCATCGTTAAGTTACATCCCGGTAAGAAAAGGTGTGGTGAATACCTGCCGGGCTATGTGATTTATTACACCTTTGATATATCTTAGATGGGTTTCCAGAGTTTAGTGAGGCCTTGGGTTAGGTTGTTGCTGCTGGTGGCCCACTGACCCACATATATATCACAGCCTGGTAGATCTGTACAGTTTCGTCTTGAAGAGTAAGTAGGTAGTGATCTAGTTCCCTCTTGAAGACTTTTACACTCGTCCCAGCAGTTTCTGATATCTTCTGGTAAGATGTTGAATAATCGAGGGCAGGATGTTGTACAGTGTTCTCTCATTGTGCCCAGTGAACGCCTCTTTTTAACTGGGTTTATTTTACACCTCCTCCCATATCTCTCACTCCAGTATGTTGTTATGGCAGTGTGCAGATTTGAGACCAGACCCTCAAGTACCTTCCAGGTATATATTGTAACATATCTCTCTGCTCCAGTGAGTACGTATTTAGGACTTTAAGACGTTTCCAATAATTTAAATGCTTTATTGGCTCTATGTACACGGTAAACAATCTCTGTATCTGTTCCAGCTCTGAACCATTTCTCCTGCCTGTGACGGGGGCCGTCAACACTGACCAACATGCGACTGAACACTCCATCCGACATGTGTGTGTGTACTCCTCACCCCATTAGAAAAGTGTCCCTCTGTAATTTTTCCTTGTATGTGGAAGTCTCATTATCACCCATCATTTCCTGACTGTAGGTATTTGTCATCTTGTGTTTTTTGATGGAAAATCTAGCTGATATTATTTTTCAGTCCACTTCATGATGTTTTATCTTGTTATTTGGTGATTTTTAGTTTTGTTACACTGTGTCTCTCGTCCCGTACTCAATCCTCATTACTGATTATATGTCTTCACTGAAGGTCATGACTCATAATGATTCCAACAACATGATCATTGGCGAACGCAGGAATAGATACTAAAAATCTGGAAAAGGAATTAATGTACAATTGCTAAGGATCCATCACACATTGGATTACTCCTTATGATAAAGTTATGCTCGCAAAGAAGAGTATAAGAAAGGAGAATGTAGAGAATGTAGACTATATACTATGGTATATCTGGTCTAGCATTGGAATAATCTTCGGAGAGAAAGCAAATAATGAAATGATTGTTATAGGAAAGCGTTAGATGCCTAGCAGATCTATAACCCATTGATAACATGAACGTAGCTAAGTATGTTTATTGACAACATGCAATGTGAACAGATGATGATGTTGTTAGTGGCCAGGCTTAGGCTTGGTTACACGTCTTCTGGCAGTTTGGGAGAACACACAGATGATGATCAAATAAAATGTAAATTATGGTGATAGGATATGGTCTACTTCTTGAAACTATGTGCCATTAAACTTGTCCACTTATTGAGAATACAGAGACAGACAGTAATAATAACTATGTGAATGTCAAAGATATCTTATTAATGCCCAATCATCTACCCCCGATCTACGCAGCTCCCACACCATACTGATACTAGCAAATTTCCTAAATTTGCTGAGAGAGTTCTATCGCGAGACCTCCAAGGTGAACTGTAGATATAAATCCAAATGTATGCTCTGTAATCCTTTGGGCCTCCTACCGAGCTCCTAGGCCTTTTTATGTATCCATATGCTCTTGGCGCTACCGTCCACATCGATGGATATGGGATGCACAATAAACTAGCCATTCGGTGGCAAAAATCTAATTAATCAATTCTCTTGCTCTTTCCAATCTCAGCAATGTGAACTTGTCACCACTGAAGGTACATTTCTCCAGTGTCAACATGTTCCTGTAACTTTGCTGTGTCTTCTGCCCAGTTGATTTCAGTGTTATTTTGGAAATTCTCCGCTAATGGTTACATGAGGGACTTTGGCGAGTTTTTAATCTATGTCAGCTATCAAGATTAAGATTTGCAAATATATCTGACAAATACAGGCACACGTGTACACAAATATATCTGACAAATACAGTCACACGGTACACAAATATATCTGACAAATACAGTCACACGGTACACAAATATATCTGACAAATACAGTCACACGGTACACAAATATATCTGACAAATACAGTCACAGGGTTCCACAAATATATCTAGACAATACAGCAACGATACACAAATTATATCTGACAAATACAGGTCACAGGTACACCAAAAATACAGTTACAGAGGTACACAAATAGTCACAGGGTACACAAATACAGTCACAGGGTACACAAATACAGTCACAGGGTACACAAATACAGTCACAGGGTACACAAATACAGTTACAGGGTAACATAAGGTCACAGGTACACAAATACAGTCACCAGGTTCTCAAATTCAGTTAAGGGTACCAATTACAGTCACAGGGTACACAAATCAGTCAAGGGTACACAAAATCAGTCACAGGGTACCCCAAATACAGTCACCAGGGTACACCAAATCCAGTCACAGGGTACACAAATCACAGTCACGCAGGTACACAATACGTCTGGGTACAAAATACAGTCACGGGTCACAAATACATTCACAGGGTACTCATTACAGTCACAGGGTACCAAATACAGGTTACAGGGTACACAAATACAGGTCACCGGGTACAAAAAACAGTCGGGTAACAAATACAGTCACCGGATACTCAAATACAGTACAGGTACACAAAAATAAGTCACAGGGACACAATTACAGTCACAGGGTACACAAATACAGTAAGGGTTACACAATACAGTCACAGGGTACACAAATAACCTTACTCCATCTATTTTTTTTCCTTTTCCTTCGTTAGTTTTGCCTTTCTTCTGCCTTAGTGTGTTCTGTCCTTTCGCCCCACCCATGTTTTTTGGTCCTACCCCTTGTGGCTTGGTCCCTACGAACTACCCTTCCATTCTACTACTATTGCCTCCCTTCACTCCCCTTCTTCTATTGTGCACCTATAACTATCCTCTCTACTTCTACTACTATAATACCACTACTATTACTATTCCACTACCAGGTCTTCCTCTACTTTTACTGCCACTACTCTATACTACTACCATAATACTACTACTTCCACTACCAGTCTTCCTCCCTACTTGTTACTGCCACTACTACTACTACTACCCACTATACTATACTTCACTACAGTCTTCCTCCCTACTTTTCTACCCACTACTATCACACTACTATACTACTACCTATCACTAATCTACTATCACTAACTACTAATACTACCACTCCTACTACTATTTCACTTACACTACTACTACTATCACTACTTACTATTACTATCTCTACTACTACTATCACTACTACTATAATCATACTACTACTTCTATCACTACTATTATACTACTCTCATACTACTCCTATCACTACTACTATACTACCACTACTACTATCCTACTACTACTATCACTATACTATTACTATCTCTACTACTATATCCACTACTACTACTACTACCACGTACTATTCACTACTACTACTATCACTACTACTACTAATATCACTTTACTACTACATCCCATCTATACTACTATACACTACTACTATCAACTACTACTACTATCACTTATACTACTACTATCACTACTACTACTATCATCACTATACTAATATCAACTACTACTACTACTACCACTACTACTATCATTACTACTACTTTCACTACTACCTAGTACATTCTCTACTAACTACTATCACTACTTACTTACTATCACTATACTACTACTATCATACTACTACTATACTTCCATACTTCCATTACCAGAATCTTGGTGGCCGTTCCTGCCTCCCCTCGCGTATATTTATTATATAGCTCCTCACTCTTTTGTATTGCTATGACTTTGTAAATGGTCCAAAGTCGGATCGAAACGTCGTAGTAAGTCCTCTCTTCTATGTGCGGGTTTATTGTGTAGTTGTCTCCAGTCACGGTATTTTTTTTTTATTCTTTGCAGTTCATAGGGGTTGACTGCACACAAATAAAGGGCAACAGCTATAATGGGAAAAAGTAGGCAGTTAGCTAATGAATCTTTTGACAAACAGAGGCCATAGAGTATGTTGAGACAGAGACAATCAGTATTCGTAGAGTAAAAAGGCTCGGGTAACTCTCTCAAGGGTTTTATTAGTAACTGATACTACTGAGAATGAGACCCCCACGGCATTTTTCTTGTGATAACTCGTCCCACACGATAGTGCTGACAGTGCGGTAGGTGATAACTGCTTCAGATAACTTTGATTATAAAAACTGATCTGATATCTGAAAATGATATTAAGGATCATTAGGGAGTTAAACAAATCGTGTATCAGGATCACTAGTGTATGTATTATGGTAAGTTGTGATAAATGGTTTAACAAAAACCGACTAGTTGAGACTGAGACACTTATGAACTATATGGAAATCATATTGAGGAAACGTTTCCGCACACTCAGTGGCTTCATCAATCTGAACAACAGTAGAAAGGTGTAAGGAGAGGAGGAGTTTGAGGGTAATCAGTCCTCAGCCTGGAGGGGTGGTTAGTCGATCGTGTTCGTTCCATCTATCTTGTAGAAATGTACTGCATAGCGGCCGTAGACGTGTGGCTTATATACAGTAGTGAGGTGGGTGAGGTGAGCTGGGGAGGCGGGGTCATAGTGGTACCATCCACTCGTCGGAAGTAGGTCTTCGGTCCAAAGGTTTTGGACAAGTGTTGAAGAATTCTTTGTATCCAAGTCCATGATGCTGCAGTGTCTGACAGTTGTGATGATTGGTATTTAAAAAAAACCAACAAGTTCCGAATGAGAGCGCATGCCGAATTGAAAGTGTCCACCACTGCGCACCATCATTTCCCTTGTTTTAAAGTTCTTATTACCCATTCCGTCTTTTCTCTGGCTGTCGTGAACTCTGTCTTATTATGTTCTTGAGGAAGGGTCAGTGACATAATTATCTCTGATTTTCACGTTGTTCTTTGTTCTATCTGATGGATCTTCTTGAGTTTTGTATACAGTGTTCTTTTAAGTTCATCATTCTTTCGTGTCCTCATCACGTTGGGAACTTATCACCACTGGAACGTCATGTTTGTTCTCACTCTGCCCCACTGGGAAAACACTACTTAGTATATTTACCTGCCAATTTTTCGTATCTTCTACCAGTGACTTTCTTATTTGTCAGTTTCATTTGCAAATAACAATACAGAACTGTGACGGGTTGTTTTATAACTGTCTGCTGTAGAGGATGAGAAAACAGCAGTGGTGCCGGACAGTGTTTAGGGACTAAGCTTTTTAACCTCCGCTGATGCGGATTATGCTCTGTTTAATACAATTTTTTGTTCTGTGTGTTAGGAAAACTCTTAAAACCACCGCCTACCTTCCCGTAATGCCTATGGTTCCCCATTTGTGTGCAATCATCCCATAATTGCATCTGTTATGCCTTGCAAAGTATCTGTATATCAAACTATGTTTTGGCTGTCTTCCACGATTCGCTCTTCTGTTCAATAATGGTTCAGCAACTGTTACAGGCATGATTAATCCATTCTAACCCATGCTGGTATGGTTATGTGATTGTACCTATTCCAGAAATTTGTAATCTGCCCCCTCATCACTCTTTCGAGATGTTTTATGCTTGTGGGGAAAGTTAGGGCTACTGGTCTGTATTTTTAGTAGTGATGTACTACTACCTCTCTAGGGTCTATGGTGTTTCACCTAGTAAGAAAGGAAGGAGATGACGAATCTTGTTCTTCACACTTAATCGTGTCTTCTCTCATTTATACGGCTCCAACTGCCTTTCACTGGGGGACAGTTGTACTGTATGCCAACAGTCTCTTGCTTTTGTGGAAGTGATTTAGTGTATAGACTTGGCATCTGCTGTTTCAGGAAACTTCCGCGACGGAGGGCGACGATCTATGTAACAGAGGGAAAGGGTAGGAAAGGGTTTGAGGGAAATATATGGAAGGAAGGGGAAGGTAAGGGGTTTGCTACACAGGGGGGAGGGGATCATGGAGGGTCGCCAAATGTCAAAGGGGGCGGCGCACCCCTCGACTTTACCCTGACCGGATCAAAGGGTTGGGTCGGCGTTCAGGGGAGCCCGGGGATAACACTAGCGAAGGTAGCAAGGAGAAGGAGGAAGAGGAAGAGGGGAGGATGAGGAGGAGCGGAGGAGGAGGAGGAGGAATGAGGAGGAGGAGGAGGAGGAGGAGGAGGAGGAGGAGGAGGAGGAGGAGGAGGAGAACGAAGAAAGAAAGTTGTGTCAAAACTTGGGCGAAAATATGTAAACAGCGTCAGGTCAAAAGTTGAGGAGAGTCCAGGGACACCACACAACTGTTACACCACCCCCACTTCTAGAGTTTTATGACAAGGTAATCTGAAGTAGAATGAGAGGGTGAGGGATAGGGGTGGGTTGACTGCATTTTCTTGGCTGCAAGAAGGCCTTCGACAGAGTTCCTACAAGAGATTAGTACAAGAAGCTAGAGGATCAGGGCGTTATAACAGGATGGGCATGCATTGGATCAGAGAATACCTGACAGGGAGCAATAGCGAGTCATGGTCCGTGATGAGGTATCACAGTTCGCGGCCGACTGTGACGCAGCGGGGTCCCACAGGGGTCAGTCCTGGGACCGTGTTATTTTGTTTTTGTGAACGACTGGACGGAAGGGATAGGACCCAGAAGTGTCCCTGTTTGCAGATGATGTTGAAGTTAAATGAGGAGAATTAAATCAGAATGCGGACCAGGACAGGTCTACCAAAGAGACCTGGAAGGGACTGGGAGTGTGGTCCAGAACTGGCTCCACACACCCCGCAAGCCATATTTAACCCTGCCAATGCCAAGTCCTGGAAGATCGGCGAGGGCCAAAGAAGGACCCGCAGACAGAGTATAGGCTAGGTGGCCAAAGAACTTGCAAACTCACTCAAGGTAGAAAGATCTAGGAGTGAGTATATACCGAGTACGTCGCCCAGTAGCACCCATTAACCAGATATCTTCTGCAAGATATGGGCGCCTGGCAAACTGCGAATTAGTCGTTCCGGTACTCATGTAAGGAATCGTTCAAAACTTTAACATGTGTTACGTTCAGGCCATATGGCGCGTTATGCAGCACCGTTTGGAACCACACCTGGTCAAACACGTCAAGAAATTAGAGAAAGTGTAAAGGTTTACGACAAGGCTAGTTCCAGAGCTAAGGGGAATGTCCTATGAAGAAAGGTTAAGGGAAATCGGCCTGACGACAATGGAGGACAGGAGGGTCAGGGGAGACATCAAAACGACATACAAAATACTGCGTGGAATAGACAAGGTGGACAGAGACAGGATGTTCCAGAGATGGGACACAGAAACAAGGAGTTACAATTGGAGGCTGAAGACCCAGATAAGTCAAAGGGATGTTAGGAAGTATTTCTTCAGCCACAGAGTTGTTTGGAAGTGGAATAGTCTGGCAAGCGATGTAATGGAGGCAGGAACCATACATAGTTTTAAGACGAGGTATGATAAAGCTCATGGAGCAGGGAGTGGGAGGACCCAGTAGCGGTCGGTGAAGAGGCGGGGCCAGGAGCTGAGTCTCGACCCCTGCAACCACAATTAGGTGAGTACAATTAGGTGAGTACACTGTACACCAGGTCAAAACACACTGTACACTAGGACACCACATACTGTAAACCAGGACACTACACATTGTACACCAGGACACCACACGCTGTACACTACACACTGTACACCAAGGACACCACACATTGTACACCAGGACACCACACGCTGTACACTGCACACTGTACACCACACACTGTCCACTACTCACTGTACGCCACACACTGTACACTACACACTGTACACCACACACTGTACACTACACACTGTACACCACACACTGTACACCAAGACACCACACACTGTACACCACACACTGTCCACCAGGACACCACACACTGTACACTAAAAACTGTACACCACACACTGCAGACCTGCACACCACACCCTGCACACCACACACTGCGCACCACACATTGACGACCTGTACACCACACCCTGCAGACAACACTGCAGACCACACACTGCAGACCAGCACATCATGCATTGAATATACCTTTGATATACTTTTGAAGAGTTTCGAGAGTTTCACTACTCTTGGAGTCCGACCATGGGCCAGGCTCGTCTGGTGCTTGCCTGGTCAACCAGGCTGTTGCTGCTGGAGGCCCGCTGCCCCACATATCCATCATAACCTGGTTGATCTGGCATCTGGTGAAGATACTTGTCCAGTTTCCTCTTGAAGGCTTCTACACTTGTCCCAGTCGTGTTTCTCATCTTCTGGTAAGATGTTGAATAGTCTAGGACCCCGGATGTTGATACAGTGTTCCCTTATTGTCCCCACCGCACCCCTGCTCCTCACTGGGTTTATTTTACACTTCCTCCCATATCTCTCACAACAGTATGTTGTTAAGGCAGTGTGCAGATTTGGGACCAGGCCCTCGAGTACTTTCCAGGTATATATTATCATGTATCTCTCTCTCCTCCGCTCTAT
Organism: Cherax quadricarinatus; assembly: GCF_026875155.1. Classification (NCBI taxonomy): domain Eukaryota; kingdom Metazoa; phylum Arthropoda; class Malacostraca; order Decapoda; family Parastacidae; genus Cherax; species Cherax quadricarinatus. The sequence continues at coordinate 51,589,370 of NC_069409.1, read as the reverse complement.
TGAGTACATATTTAAGACTTGAAAGCGTTCCCAGTAATTTAGGTGCTTTACTGGCTCAATGTGAGCCGTAAACGATCTCTGTATTTGTTCCAGCTCCGATATTTCTCCTGCTCTGAACGGGACCGTCAGCACTGAGCAATATTCTAAATGAGGGAGCACTAGCGATTTGAAGAGTCCCACCATCGGCATTATTTCCCTTGTTTTGCAAGTTCTCAATACCCACCCCGTCATCTTCCTAGCTGTCGTGATCTTTGTCTTGTTATGGTCTTTAAAAGAAAGGTCGACTGACATCATTATTCCCAGGTCTTTTACGTGTTCCTTTCGTTCTTGAGTTTTGTATATAATGTTCCTTTTGAGTTCTTCATTCTTTCCATACCTAAGCAGCTGGAACTTATCACCATTGAACGTCATGTTGTTCTCCAATGCCCACTGGAAAACCCTGTTTATGTCTTCCTGTATTTTTTCAGTGTCCTCTACCGTACTGATTTTCATGCTTATTTTAGTGTCATCTGCAAATGATGATACAAAAGTGTGACGGGTGTTTTTATCTATCTGCTATAAGGATGAGAAACAGCAGAGGTGCCAGGACAGTGCCTTGGGGCACTGAGCTCTCGACCTCGCTGGTGCTGGATCTTGCCCTGTTCACTACTACTTGTTCTGTTCTGTGTTAGGAACCCGAAAATCCATCTGCCTACCTTCCCCGTAATGCACATGACCCCTCATTTTGTGCGTTATCACTCCATGATCGCATTTGGTAAACGCCTTTGCAAAATTTGTGTAAATCACATCTGCGTTCTGTGGTCTTCCAGTGCCTCCGTAATTCTGTCATAATGGTTCAGCAGCTGTGACAGGCATGATCATCCTGCTCTAAAACCATGCTGGTTCGGGTTATGCTGGTTGTGCTGGTCCATGAATTTGTAATCTGCCGTCTCATCACTCTTTCGAAGATGTTTATGATGTGAGAAGTTAGGGCTACTGGTCTGTAATATTTAGCTAGTGCTCTACTACCTCCCTTGTGCAAAGGAGCTATGTCTGCACTCTTGAAGACCTCCGGTATTTCACCTAGACTCTAAGCTCTTTCTCCAAAGAATACTGAGGGCTCGTGCTAGTGGTACTTTGCACTTCTTTATAAATAGAGCATTCCAAGATCTGGTCCAGTGCTGAGTGAGTGGGCATGTTTTCCATTTCTTTTTCGAAATCTATGGGATTGTGCTAATGTCAGTTAGTTGGTCTGCGGGGGGGGGGGGGGCCTTTTTCTGAGTGAAAAATATTTCTGCATTTCTACCTTGCTGTCATTTAGTGGGTTGCTGAAACCGACTCATACTTTTAGGATTTCAATCATTTCCTGTTCGTAGTCAGTATAGGAGTCCTCCTCTCAGTAGCTTGGGATTTTGCGTTGGAACAGAAATATTTTGGGTTTTCTTGCAATATCCTGTATGGCCCTTTGTACTTCTTGTGTTAGGTATGACATCCTAAGTTTTTGCTCCAATTCAGGCTATCTTCCTCTGTTGCATCCTATGTGTTTTTAAGTAATTAAGTAACTCGTTTTTTTTCTTCTGTACCATCTCCTACGCTCTCCTCTCTATATCTGATCTTCTTCTGGGTTTCCTCAATGGTACGTGCTTCATACATACCTTGTATGCTTCTGTATTCAGCTTCTCTAGGCACTGGTGGGGATTTAAGGTGCTCATGTCTGATTCCCAGGGTATGTCTGATAGCTCTTGGTTTAGTTTTTCCCAGTCAGTTCTACGGTTGTTACAATTAAACTTACTGAACATCCTGTCTCTAACATTAGTGACGCAGTTCCCTAACCCTGAGTTAATACTCGTTTGAACTTCTATGATGTTGTAATCAGAGTATACTGTTTATGTAACTGTTATGTCTCTGATTAGTTTCTCGTTTGCTTGTGAATATCAAATCCAGGGTATTTTCATTCCTAGTGGGATCAGTTATCTGTTGGTTTAAAGAGTGCTTTTCACAAAGCCTCATTAGTTCCCTGGTATGTGCCTGTTGAGCCAGGGTGCTTCCCGGGGATATTTCTGGTATAACATTATGTTGCGCCATCTTCCATTTTACATGAGGGAGATTAAAATCTCCAAGGAGTAAAATATTTGGTGTGGGATTTTCTAGCCAATCCAGACAGCTATATATCTACCTAAGGTGATCTGTGAATTCCTCAGCAGTTGCTGATGGTGGTTTGTATACTAAGATAATTACCAAATTCCTATTTTCAACTTTAATGCCTAGAATTTCTACTATATCATTCGTAGAGTTCAGCACTTCTGTGCAACAGAAAGTATCCTTTACATAGATTCCTACTCCTTCCTGTGACCTATTAATTCTATCACATCTACACATGTTGTAGTTTTCTATCTTTATCTCCGTCCAAAACATCCCTTGTATGTGTTTCTGTAAATGCTCCGAACATGGCATTCACTTCTGTCAGGAGCCCACTGACATAACTAACTTTGTCGTTGTTATTTAATTTCAGATCCTGAATATTTGTAAATATGAAGCAGGAATTACCATTTGGGACGTTTTGTTTTGTGTTCAATTAGAACCGCTGGTGATGTACTACCTGGTGTGTCCCCTGGTGTGTCCCCTGGTGTGTCCCCTGGTGTGTCCCCTGGTGTGTCCCCTGGTGTGTCCCCTGGTGTGTCCCCTGGTGTGTCCCCTGGTGTGTCCCCTGGTGTGTCCCCTGGTGTGTCCCCTGGTGTGTCCCCTGGTGTGTCCCCTGGGGTGTCCCCTGGTGTACACACCCCAGCAGTCTCCAGTACTGACTCTCCACTGGATTGTATATTTGGCCCTGATGGGTTGATAGTGTGCGTGTACTGGTGTGTGCGTGTAGGTGTGTATGTGTGTGTGTGTGTGTGTGTGTGTGTGTGTGTGTGTGTGTGTGTGTGTTGTGTGTGTGTGTGTGTGTGTGTGTGTGTGTGTGTGTGTGTGTTAGTGTGTGTGTGTTGGTGTGTGTGTATTGGGTACTCACCTAGTTGTACTCACCTAGTTGAGGTTGCGGGGGTCGAGTCCGAGCTCCTGGCCCCGCCTCTTCACTGATCGCTACTAGGTCACTCTCCCTGAGCCGTGAGCTTTATCGTACCTCTGCTTAAAGCTATGTATGGATCCTGCCTCCACTACATCGCTTCCCAAACTATTCCACTTACTGACTACTCTGTGGCTGAAGAAATACTTCCTAACATCCCTGTGATTCATCTGTGTCTTTAGCTTCCAACTGTGTCCCCTTGTTACTGTGTCCAATCTCTGGAACATCCTGTTTTTGTCCACCTTGTCAATTCCTCTCAGTATTTTGTATGTCGTTATCATGTCCCCCCTATCTCTCCTGTCCTCCAGTGTCGTCAGGTTGATTTCCCTTAACCTCTCCTCGTAGGACATACCTCTTAGCTTCTGGGACTAGTCTTGTTGCAAACCTTTGCACTTTCTCTAGTTTCTTTACGTGCTTGGCTAGGTGTGGGTTCCAAACTGGTGCCGCATACTCCAATATGGGCCTAACGTATACGGTGTACAGGGTCCTGAACGATTCCTTATTAAGATGTCGGAATGCTGTTCTGAGGTTTGCTAGGCGCCCATATGCTGCAGCAGTTATTTGGTTGATGTGCGCTTCAGGAGATGTGCCTGGTGTTATACTCACCCCAAGATCTTTTTCCTTGAGTGAGGTTTGTGCGTGCTGGTGTGTGCATGTTGGTGTGCGTGCTGGTGTGTGCGTGCTGGTGTGTGCATGTTGGTGTGTGTGTTGGTGTGTGTGTGTTGGTGTGTGTGCGTTTTGGTGTGTGTGCACACACCACTGCTGGTGTATGCATGCTGGTGTGCGTGCTGGTGTGTGAGTGCTGGTATGCGCGTGCTGGTATGCGCGTGCTGGTGTGCGCGTACTGGTGTGTGCGTGCTGGTATGCGCGTGCTGTGTGCGCGTACTGGTGTGTGCGTGTTGGTGTGTGAGTGCTGGTATGCGCGTGCTGGTGTGCGCGTACTGGTGTGTGCGTGCTGGTGTGTGCGTGCTGGTGTGTGTGTTGGTGTGCGTGCTGGTGTGTGAGTGCTGGTATGCGCGTGCTGGTATGCGCGTGCTGGTGTGCGCGTACTGGTGTGTGCGTACTGGTGTGTGCGTGCTGGTGTGCGTGTTGGCGTGCGTGCTGGTGTGTGAGTGCTGGTATGCGCGTGCTGGTGTGCGCGACTAGTGTGTGCGTGCTGGTGTGTGCGTGCTGGTGTGCGTGTTGGCGTGCGTGCTGGTGTGTGAGTGCTGGTATGCGCGTGCTGGTGTGCGCGTACTCGTGTGTGCGTGCTGGTGTGTGCGTGCTGGTGTGTGCGTGCTGGTGTGTGCATGCTGGTGTGTGCGTGCTGGTGTGTGCGTGCTGGTGTGTGCATGCTGGTGTGCGTGCTGGTGTGCGTGCTGGTGTGCGTGTTGGTGTGCGTAATGGTGTATGAGTGCTGGTGTGTGCGTGTTGGTGTGTGCGTGCTGGTGTGTGCGTGCTGGTGTGTGCATGCTGGTGTGTGCATGCTGGTGTGTGCGTGCTGGTGTGTGCGTGCTGGTGTGCGTGCTGGTGTGTGCATGCTGGTGTGCGTGCTGGTGTGCGCGTGCTGGTGTGTGCGTGCTGGTGTGTGCGTGCTGGTGTGTGCATGCTGGTGTGCGTGCTGGTGTGTGCGTGCTGGTGGTGGTGTCTGTGTGCGGTGTCACTTCCGTGTGTGGTGGCAACGGTGTGGCGGGAGTGGCGGGGGAGGTGGGGGGAAAAAAGGGCTGGGGAGGGGAAACACAGGGGGGAAGGGAAAAGGATGACGGGGGAGGAAAGAGGATTGCAGGGGGGGGAGGAGAGGATTGCAAGGGGGAGGGAGGAGAGGGATTGCACGGGGAGGGAGGAGAGGTTGCAGGGGAGGGAGGAGAGGGATTGCAGGGGGGAGGAGAGGACGCAGGGGAAGGATGAGAGGAGTGCAGGGGAGAGAGGAGAGGGATTGCAGGGGGAGGGAGAGAGAGGTGACGGGAGGGAGGAGGGGGGATTGCAGGGGGAGGGAGGAGAGGGACGACAGGGGGAGGGAGGAGAGGGATTGCAGGGGGAGGGAGGAGAGGGATGACAGGGAGAGGGAGATAGATAGTGTTAACTAACATCTAGTGTTAACTAACATCTAGTGTTAACTAACATGTAGCTACTAGAGTGAGAGGAAGGCAGTGTGTGAGAGAGAGATACTAGACTCTGGTCTTGACTGGCACTCTTTTAATTCTTTACCTCGAAATTCACAAAGTTACTGTCACGTGTGTGTTTAACTTGTTTAGTGACGTACCTCAACGTGTGAGTATCTTGTTGTAGTGATGTACCTCAAGGTGTAACGTTGTAGTGATGTACCTCAAGGTGTAACGTTGTAGTGATGTACCTCAAGGTGTAACTTGTTATAGTGACGTACCTCAACGTGTGTGTAACTTGTTTAGTGACGTACTTCAACGTGTGTGTAACTTGTTATAGTGACGTACCTCAAGGTGTAACTTGTTATAGTGACGTACTTCAACGTGTGTGTAACTTGTTATAATGACGTACCTCAACGTGTGTGCAACTTGTTATAGTGACGTACCTCAAGGTGTAACTTGTTATAGTGACGTACCTCAACGTGTGCAACTTGTTATAGTGACGTACCTCAAGGTGTAACTTGTTATAGTGATGTACCTCAACGTGTGTGCAACTTGTTATAGTGACGTACCTCAAGGTGTATCTTGTTATAGTGACGTACCTCAACGTGTGCAACTTGTTATAGTGACGTACCTCAACGTGTGTAACTTGTTATAGTGACGTACCTCAACGTGTATCTTGTTATAGTGACGTACCTCAACGTGTGCAACTTGTTATAGTGACGTACCTCAAGGTGTATCTTGTTATAGTGACGTACCTCAACGTGTGCAACTTGTTATAGTGACGTACCTCAACGTGTGTGTAACTTGTTATAGTGACGTACCTCAACGTGTGTGCAACTTGTTATAGTGACGTACCTCAACGTGTGTGTAACTTGTTATAGTGACGTACCTCAACGTGTGCAACTTGTTATAGTGACGTACCTCAAGGTGTAACTTGTTATAGTGATGTACCTCAACGTGTGTGCAACTTGTTATAGTGACGTACCTCAACGTGTGTGTAACTTGTTATAATGACGTACCTCAACGTGTGTAACTTGTTATAGTGACGTACCTCAACGTGTGTAACTTGTTATAGTGACGTACCTCAACGTGTGTAACTTGTTATAGTGACGTACCTCAAGGTGTATCTTGTTATAGTGACGTACCTCAACGTGTGCAACTTGTTATAGTGACGTACCTCAACGTGTGCAACTTGTTATAGTGACGTACCTCAAGGTGTATCTTGTTATAGTGACGTACCTCAACGTGTGCAACTTGTTATAGTGACGTACCTCAACGTGTGCAACTTGTTATAGTGACGTACCTCAACGTGTAACTTGTTATAGTGACGTACCTCAACGTGTGTGCAACTTGTTATAGTGACGTACCTCAACGTGTGTGTAACTTGTTATAATGAACTAATATTGAAAAACGGTCTTTAATTTTTATTTGGCAAATGGAAAAATTAAGCCTCACGCGTTATTCTGCCATTACTGCTGTCTTGTGTTGTTGTCTTCCTCTTCCATCAATGTCTTGTGTTGTTGTCCTTCTCTTCCATCAATGTCTTGTGTTGTTGTCCTTCTCTTCCATCAATGTCTTGTGTTGTTGTCCTTCTCTTCCATCAATGTCTTGTGTTGTTGTCCTTCTCTTCCATCAATGTCTTGTGTTGTTGTCCTTCTCTCCATCAATGTCTTGTGTTGTTGTCTTCCTCTTCCATCAATGTCTTGTGTTGTTGTCCTTCTCTTCCATCAATGTCTTGTGTTGTTGTCTTCCTCTTCCATCAATGTCTTGTGTTGTTGTCTTCCTCTTCCATCAATGTCTTGTGTTGTTGTCTTCCTCTTCCATCAATGTCTTGTGTTGTTGTCTTCCTCTTCCATCAATGTCTTGTGTTGTTGTCTTCCTCTTCCATCAATGTCTTGTGTTGTTGTCTTCCTCTTCCATCAATGTCTTGTGTTGTTGTCTTTCTCTTCCATCAATGTCTTGTGTTGTTGTCTTCCTCTTCCATCAATGTCTTGTGTTGTTGTCTTCCTCTTCCATCAATGTCTTGTGTTGTTGTCTTTCTCTTCCATCAATGTCTTGTGTTGTTGTCTTCCTCTTCCATCAATGTCTTGTGTTGTTGTCTTTCTCTTCCATCAATGTCTTGTGTTGTTGTCTTCCTCTTCCATCAATGTCTTGTGTTGTTGTCTTCCTCTTCCATCAATGTCTTGTGTTGCTTTCTTCCTCTTCCATCAATGTCTTGCGTTGCTTTCTTCCTCTTCCATCAATGTCTTGTGTTGCTTTCTTCCTCTTCCATCAATGTCTTGTGTTGCTTTCTTCCTCTTCCATCAATGTCTTGCGTTGCTTTCTTCCTCTTCCATCAATGTCTTGTGTTGCTTTCTTCCTCTTCCATCAATGTCTTGCGTTGCTTTCTTCCTCTTCCATCAATGTCTTGTGTTGCTTTCTTCCTCTTCCATCAATGTCTTGCGTTGCTTTCTTCCTCTTCCATCAATGTCTTGCGTTGCTTTCTTCCTCTTCCATCAATGTCTTGTGTTGTTGTCTTTCTCTTCCATCAATGTCTTGTGTTGCTTTCTTCCTCTTCCATCAATGTCTTGTGTTGTTGTCTTCCTCTTCCATCAATGTCTTGTGTTGTTGTCTTCCTCTTCCATCAATGTCTTGTGTTGTTGTCTTTCTCTACCATCAATGTCTTGTGTTGTTGTCTTCCTCTTCCATCAATGTCTTGTGTTGTTGTCTTCCTCTTCCATCAATGTCTTGTGTTGTTGTCTTCCTCTTCCATCAATGTCTTGTGTTGTTGTCTTCCTCTTCCATCAATGTCTTGTGTTGTTGTCTTCCTCTTCCATCAATGTCTTGCGTTGCTTTCTTCCTCTTCCATCAATGTCTTGTGTTGTTGTCTTCCTCTTCCATCAATGTCTTGTGTTGTTGTCTTCCTCTTCCATCAATGTCTTGTGTTGTTGTCTTCCTCTTCCATCAATGTCTTGTCTTCAGCTTCCCAGAACAAGTATTTACCTTCCATGTGTCCATCATTAATTCGCAGTAATTGTTTGACAAGTTTTAATAAATATTATCTGTGTCAGTTCCCGGAAGCCTGAACTTGACAAACACTGCACAGTAAACACTGCCTCACGGTACATAACATAGGTCGGCAGGACAGGCGCGGGTCCACCTCAACCAGTGTCATCACAATATGCTACTTCAGCTTGATTACTTCCTCATTGATGAAAATGGTATAAAATACCCACAAGTTGAAGATTAAGACACATGTGCATCAGTTGGATATCTTTATTGATGGAACGTTTCGCCTATACAGCAGCCTTCTTCAGTCACATACAAACCGAGCAGTAGAAATTAAATAAAAATGATGGACTGATTACATCATCTTTATTTCATTACTACAGCTCCCTTTGTATTTGACTGAAGAAGCCTGCTGTGTAGGCGAAACGTTTCATCAATAAAGATATCCAACTGTTGTACATGTGTCTTAGTTCCTCTTTGTTCACAAAGATTAACTGTACCATGTTGTTATCCTTATCTTCTGTCTGACGTGGTAGTTCAAGTGATAATATTAACAAGAGCAGCGTTGTGTACACGCTCCTTGACCCTTCCCCTCCCTGGCCACTGTGTCACCAGTGATGCTCTTCACCTCTGGTTTACCTGTGACAGTTTTCCAGGGGTCTCTCACCCCTGCGTGCCACAACTCCTTCACTGTAGCTGTCCTCCATCTTGCGACTGTAGAATCCGTTCGATACTCCGTTCTAGATTTGATTTCCTTACGTTTACCAAAACGGAGTAACTGAAATTTGTCCTCGTTGAACATCGTGCTGTTTCTTGTAGCCGGCCTTTCCTCTTGACCCCCTGTCAACCAAGTTGTTTGTGCTCCGGGACTTGTAGCAAGCAACTGTCCAACTTTTTGATGCCTATTTTTTGTTATTTCCGCTGGTAGTAAATTCGTCGAGTCTAGAACCACACATATTGACAAAGCGTTCTCTCATAGCACTTGGGTATATTCCACACTTTCTGCGATACCTGTACCCGCAGTACGTTGTCACAACAGTGTGCAGGCTGGATGTCCAACCCTCACCTATCAAATATCAGCATCAACGGACACAGGGGCATATCTTCAGAGTTTCTTTTAATGAATACATTTCAGTTCGTTCACCTTGGCCACTTCAAATGCTACATTGGTCACGAGGAAACATAGTATACATAGAGAGTGCAAGTCACAGGCGGTGGTCAGTTGAAGGTGTGTGAGGTAATTTGACTGCCGTGCCATGTATGTCAGAGGTAGCAAGTAACAGTGTTACGTGTGTCAAAGGTAACAAGTAACAGTATCACGTGTGCCAGAGATAGCAAGTAGCAGTATCACGTGTGCCAGAGGTAGCAAGTAATAGTATCACGTGTGCCAGAGATAGCAAGTAGCAGTATCACGTGTGCCAGAGGTAGCAAGTAACAGTATCACGTGTGCCAGAGGTAGCAAGTAATAGTATCACGTGTGCCAGAGGTAGCAAGTAACAGTATCACGTGTGCCAGAGGTAACAAGTAACAGTATCACGTGTGCCAGAGGTAGCAAGTAACAGTATCACGTGTGCCAGAGGTAGCAAGTAACAGTATCACGTGTGCCAGAGGTAACAAGTAACAGTATCACGTGTGCCAGAGGTAGCAAGTAACAGTATCACGTGTGCCAGAGTAACAAGTAACGTATCACGTGTGCCAGAGGTAGCAAGTAACAGTATCACGTGTGCCAGAGGTAACAAGTAACAGTATCACGTGTGCCAGAGGTAGCAAGTAACAGTATCACGTGTGCCAGAGGTAGCAAGTAATAGTATCACGTGTGCCAGAGGTAGCAAGTAACAGTATCACGTGTGCCAGAGGTAACAAGTAACAGTATCACGTGTGCCAGAGGTAGCAAGTAACAGTATCACGTGTGCCAGAGGTAGCAAGTAACAGTATCACGTGTGCCAGAGGTAGCAAGTAACAGTATCACGTGTGCCAGAGGTAGCAAGTAACAGTATCACGTGTGCCAGAGTTGTGGAGATACTTAACATACCAAATATTTCTTGTGTGTTCTTGCAAGTAGCAGCTGAAGACGTTGTCTACAAGGGTGTCAACGTCACCACAACGGCATCTATTCCTGTTAACTTCTATTTTATAAATGATTTACGCGTTGTTCCAGTACACAAGGTTGATCTACAGTCTTGTGTACGACACTAGTGTTGCCGTGAGAGAGAGAGAGAGAGAATACCTACTACCCACTCCCAAAGTCGTGTCAACAACTCGGTGAAGGGAAAACTTTCTGGCAGACTTCTAGCCCTCCCTGTGTTTCTCTAAGTCTGTCATTATTCTTACTGCTGCCGGCGCTCAGGCATCCGTATGTCCTACCCTGTATATTTTTATGTGTGTAAAAACAACCACTGAAAAAAATAATGAACAGCCAAACACTCACGATTTCTTACATTATCAAGGACCTGTAAAAATATAACAGCAAAAGGCTTATAAAACTGAGATATCACCTCAAGTACATTACACCCGTCCCAGTTGTACCGTCGTACGTGAGGTGACATCTCAGCCTTATAAGTCTCCTACCGTTCTATATTATTTTTACATGTCCTTGAAAATGTTAGACATCACGAAAACGCTTGGATGTTCACTATTTTTTTTTCACAGTTGTTGTTTTACATAATGTGATATCACCTGTTTACTGTGATCTTGTTGTTTTTATGAGCGTGTGTGTGTACTCATCTAGTTATATTCACTTACAGTGTTTATAGAGGTCGAGTCGTATCTTCCTGGCACCGCCTCTTAACTACTATTGTTACGTAAATGGACACAGATGCAACTAATGTAATATTTTATTGTGGCAACGTTTCTTTCTACAGGAGCTTTGTCAAGCCGTTACCGCTATTCCCCAGTTTCACTGATGCCTGGTGTCCAAGGTCGTAATATCATACCTGCTCTTACAACTGTGTACGGTGTTTGCCTTCAACACCTTCGTAAAGTTCTTTTCCTTACTACCCATAAACTGGGAAAAAATATTTTTTAAATAATCTTGTAGTGTGAGTGTTTATATGTCAGGTGTTTATATGTCAGGTGTTTATATGTCAGGTGTTTATATGTCAGGTGTTTATATGTCAGGTGTTTATATGTCAGGTGTACTGCCTTGTCGCTCTTCCTGTTTCTCCCATATGATTCCTCTTTCACGCTAACCTCACACTTACAGGGTTGTCTGGTATAGTTCCTTCAGTTTCTCTGCATACTTCTCAGTATTGGTACAAGTCTAGAGGCAAACCTGCGCAACTAATGTCGCATCCTAACTTCGTACCCTGAAGGATTCTTTGCTTACCTTCGTAAATAGTGTTCAGAGATGTGTTCTAGTCTCCAGGGCTACACCATGCTTTATGCGCATCTCTCCACTGATATATTTGTCGTGATGTTGACTCCCAAGTCCCTTTCTTTGTCTGTAAACTGCAAGATCACTCTCCCCCTCCCTCCTGGGTTATACTCCATCACAGGTCCTCCCTCCCTTCTGGGTTGAACTCCATCTCATGTCAGTACTCTCCTGTCTCTCATATTTCCATAATCTATAGATAGAGCTGCACTGTTCACTTGTGAGAGGGTTCCTCTAGCGTGTTGGGGTCACCACGGAGCCTCCCTCTTCCTAGTCTCTCCTGTGGTGGTGAGCACTCTTCTAATCAGGTTTACAAGCTCAACAAAGAGTGACACAAAACTGGGTCCCCTCCAGGAGATTATTAACGTAAACTAGGAACTCTGGTGACCCCTGTAGCGACCACAGGAAGATCCCAGTAGCGACCCCAGGAAGACCTCAGTAGCGATCCCAATAAGACCACAGGAAGACCCCAGTAGCAACCCAAGGAAGACCCTCAGTAGGGACCCCAGGAAGATCCTAGTAGCGACCCCAGGAAGACCCCAGTAGCAACCCCAGGAAAACCACATTCATTACACACTTCCACTCTGTATGTATCTGTGTATATGTATATATATGCTTATGTGTATATTGTTCTTGTGTATCTGTTATGCAGGCATTTGAGTATCTCTACGCGTGTATGTGTATATGTGTATGTGTACCTGCGTATATGTGTATTTATATATCTGGGTATGTGTATGTATGTATATGTATGAGTTGCGAAGGCATTCGACAAATGGTATCATGAAGTATAAGCTCAGGAAAGGACGTTACTTGGTTGAACGGAGAGAGGAGATCGATGGACATTCATTTGTGTTAAAACAGAAGACAGCACCAGCAGTAAACGAAACAGAATCTAGCACTGGCAAGGTAACAAAAGCTCAGTATCCCGGGGCACAGTCTTAGCACCTTCTCTCTTTCTTATCCTCATGACGGACACAAAAAACGCTCGCCACAGTAACACATCATTCGTGGAACAATACCAAAATCAACATACGAGTACCCTCAGTGGAAGACAGCGGAACAATTCAAAGAGGATATAGGTAAACTCTTGCAGTGGGTAACAGAAAACAACATGGTGCTGAATACTGACAAATTCTAATTTTTCAGGATATAGAAACGATTTGAGGAACGGTTTTATATACCGTGAAAGGGACACGGTATACAAAACACAAGATGACCATTAAATAGAACGACAATAACATGTGAAGGTCCTGGGTGTGATAATGTCACTGACCTGTCGTTTAGACAACACAATAAGTCAAATGTTATGAGAGTGAGAAAAATGTCTGGCTGAATAAATGCTAATTAAGCATTTAAACTACTGGGAACGACACAAAGTTGTAAATATGTACTCTCTGGAGAGGAATATATATATATATATATATATAAATAATATATATATATATATATATATATATATATATATATATATATATATAATATGCAAGACACTACAAGGCTTGTCCACAAACCTGCACACTGCCATAACAACGTACTGGAGTGAGAGATATGGAAGTGTAAAATAAACTCAGTGAAAAGCAGGGGGACCTTGGGCACCATAAGATAGCAGTGTATCAACATGCGTGGTCCAAGATTATTAATTCCTCTACTATTGAAAATGTAAACAAGTGCTGAAGCAAGTATGGAAGTCTTCAAGACGAAACTTGACAAGTACCTCTACTTGACTGTGATGGATGTGTGGGTCAGCGGGCCACCAGCAGCAACAGCCTGGTTGACCAGGCCTAGCACCAGACGAGCCTGGCCCATGGCCGGGCTCCTGGAATAGAAAAACTGGGAACAGACCACAGGCTCATGTTAAAATATCCGTGTGTGGTGTGTGTGTGTTGGTAACGACGGGGAGAGAGAGAAGAGAGATACAGAGAAGAGAGGGGAGAGAGGAGGGAGGGAGGGAGGGAGGGGGAGGAGGGAGGGGGAGGGGAGGGAGGGGGGAAAAAGAGACAGAGAGAGACAGAAACAGAGAGACAGATAGGGGGGGGGAGGTTACTAGTACTTGAGAGGGTGTAAGGATGAGAGAGGCTGGTGGTGCCACACACACACACTGGGGTTGGCCCCCCCAGCCCATAGTGCCGGGGGCCTCACATAAATAAAATTGTGGATACAGTGCCGCGCTGACCCCGGATGCTAGAGTTTTCCCCTCCTTCCCCCCCTCATCCCCTCACCCCGACCACATTTGGGTTCTATTTTTCCAGAGCACCACCTGGAGCTACCCCTCCTCCCCAGCACACCTGCTATCTCTCCTCCCCAGCACACCTGTTCCCCATCCTCCCCAGCACACCTGCTACCCCCCTCCTCCCCAGTACACCTGTTCCCCCATCCTCCAGAGCACACCTGCTACCCCCTCCCCAGCACACCTGCTATCTCTCCTCCCCAGCACACCTGTTCCCCATCCTCCCCAGCACACCTGCTACCCCTCCTCCCCCCACACCTGCTATCTTCTCCTCCCCAGCACACCTGTTCCCCATCCTCCCCAGCACACCTGCCAACCCTCCTCCCTAGCACACCTGCCACCCCTCCTCCCCAGCACACCTGCTACCCCTCCTCCCCAGCACACCTGCTACCCCGGTGCTGGGGAAGACAAAACTGGTGTGTCACAACAACTGGCGAAGTTGGTGCTTCACACCTGCCTGCTGGCCCAAGCATGTATTTACATTTGTGATATGTTAAGTAAATACCTGGCACGCCACCACCCACAACCGACCACACACCCACACAATAGCCCACACACCCACACCCGCCCAAACACCCCCCAACCCACACCCCCCACACACCCACCACCCACACCCGCCCACACACCACCCACACTCGCCCACACACCAGCCCATACACCCACCACCAAACACCAGTCCACACGCCCACCTCACACACCCCCCACTCACACAACCACCACCCACATCGCCCACACACCCACCACCCACACACCAGCCCCACACACCCACCACCCACACACCCGCCCCAAACACCCCACCACCCACACCCCCCACACACCCACCACCAACACACCAGTCCACACACCCACCACCCACACACCCGCCACTCACCCGCCCATACACACCACCCACACACCAGCCCACACACCCACCACTTACACACCAGCCCACACTTTCCCACCACCCCCCACACCAGCCCACACCCCCACCACTCACACACCACCCACACACCCGCCACTCACACACCCGTCCACACACACCCCACACACCAGCCCACACACCCACCACTCAACACACCACCCACAAAACCCACCACTCACACACCAGCCCACACACCCCCACCACCAAAACACCAGTCCAAAACACCCACCACCCACACACCCGCCACTCACCCGCCCACACACATACACCACCCACACACACACCACCAAACACACCAGCCCACACACCCACCCACCAAAACACCAGTCCACACACCCACCCCCACACACCCGCCACTCACCCCGCCCCACACATACACCACCCACACCCCCCCACCAACACACCAGCCCACACACCCACCACTACACACCAGCCACCAACACCACCACCACCATACACCAACCACACACTACAACACTCACCACCCCACTCTTTACCACTCCTAACACTAATCAACCTAAAACACTTAGCCAACACACTCTTACCACTACAACTACCATATACCACCACATGTACAACTACACTCCAGTTTACCACTCCTACACTTCTACCAACATACATTACCAACACACTACACAGTCTCCACTTACACTCACTATAATCATAGCCACACACTCTGTATCACATCATTACTACTGGAACACTACCAGTCCTCGTGGTACTACTGTGTATGCATACTACACTCATAACAGGTGTGCACTACACTACACTCGGGGGTTACCAGTGGTACTACTATAGATGTGAGGACACTACTCAGGGAATTAACCATAAGTTAAGACTCTATTCATATATATCGTATTACACTACAACTCACCATGTATAACACTAGTACTTAATAACATGTACAACTACACTCAGTAACAGTAATACTATAAGAATGTTAACACTACTCAGTTAACGTAAATATAAGTACATGTATAGGAATAACTACAGTACACTGTAACTAACCTAATAGATTATTACATAACACTAGGTGTTACCACTTACACTAAAGTATGTTAAATTATCATATACCAGTTATCATACTTACATACACAAGACTAACTACAAACACAATAACTACATAACTCACAATACACACCTACCACTACACCACCACACCACACACCTTCCACTACACCCTACCACTACACCCAACCACTACACCCTACACTACACCCAACCATACCCCTTACACTACCATCCACACCCTACCACTACACCTACCACTACAACTCACTACCTACACTTTCCACTACACCACCACTACACCACCTACAACACACCACACACTCACCTTCACTACACAATCCACTACACCTTACCACTACAACCCTTCATACACCCAACACACACCCTATCACTACACCAACCACACACATTACCACTACCTTCCAGACACCCAACACTGCACCCCCAAAACCCACACCACCCTACCTACAACCCAACCACTACCCCTCTACACCCTACACCACACACCACACTACCCAACCATACACTACCCTACACCCAACCACTAAATCCACCTACACCTACCACTACACTTCACTACACCCTACCCCACACCCAACCACTACATCTACCCCACATCCTACCACTACACTCTACCATACAACTACCATACACACCACCACATTTACCACACACTACCACTACACTTACACTATACTACCACTACACTACCGCTACCTAACACTAATACTACTACTAAACTACCACTCACTCTACCACTACACTCTACCACTACACTACCACTACCCAACACTACACTCTACACTACACTACCACTACACCAACATACACTCAACCACTACACTAACACTATACCATACATACACTACACTCAACACTACACTACCACTACACCAACACTAATTCACCACTACACTAACACTACACTCTACCACTACACTACCACTACACCAACACTACACTCTACCACTACACTAACACTAACCACTACACTACCACTACACTCTACCACTACACTACCACTACACCAACACTACACTCTACACTACACTAACCTATACCACTACACTACTATACACTCTACACTACAACCATTACACTAACACTACACTCTACCACTACACTAACACTACCTCTACCACTACACTAACACTACACTCTACCACTACACTACCACTACACTCTACCACTACACTACCACTACTCTACCACTACACTACCACTACACTCTACCATTACACTACCACTACACTCTACCATTACACTACCACTACACTACCACTACACTCTACCATTACACTACCACTACACTCTACCACTACACTAACACTACACTCTACCACTACACTAACACTACACTCTACCACTACACTAACACTACACTCTACCACTACACTAACACTACACTCTACCACTACACTAACACTACACTCTACCACTACACTAACACTACACTACCACTACACTACCACTACACTAACACTACACTACCACTACACTACCACTACACTACCACTACACTACCACTACACTAACACTACACCCGCCACAGAATATCATTCAGAGTAAGATTGCTTCACTGTTTCTTCACATACATTATTCTTGGGATTACTTGCAGGTGTGAGGGCAGGCGGTGGCGGCGAGGGCGGCCGGGCGGTGGCGGCGAGGGCGGCCGGGCGGTGGCGGCGAGGGGCCGGCGTGGCGGCCAGGGCAGCCGGGCGGTGGCGGCGAGGGCGGCCGGGCGGTGGCGGCGTGGGCAGTGGCGGTGTGGGCTGTAGCGGTGAGGGCGGCATGGATGGTGGTGGCGAAGGCGGTTTGGGTGGCGTGGGCAGTTACGAAAGCGGCATGGGCGGTGTCGGCGTGGGCGGCGGTGGCGTGGTCGGCCGTAGTGGCATGGGCGGCGGGAGTGGCGGTGGTGGCGCGGGCGGCGAGGACGGCGTGGGCGGCAGAGGCGGCAGTGTGGGCGGCGGGGTAGGCGGTGGCGGCGTAGGCGGCGGGGGAGACGGTAGTGGCGTGGGCGGCGGGGGTTCACCTTAAAACGTCAGGTCTGGACCAGTTACAGAGACGAGGTGATGCAGTACACCCTCTTCTATCCCCTTCCCCCTCCCATCCCCTTGTTCCCTTCCCCTCCCCTGTAACATGTCCCCTTCCCTCTACTCATCCCCTCCTCCTCCCCCGCCCTCCACCATCAACCTACCTCCCTCCTCTTCACTGACCCCTCTCTCAGCCCCCTTCTGCCTCATCCGGGCAAAGTGGTGGTGGCCGAGGGGAAATAGGGGAGGGGGAAGGGAAGAGGGGAGGAGGGAAGGGGCGGGGTCAAGCAAGGTGCCAGTATTACCCCTTCCCCCAATACACACACATTCATGAAGGACCTCGGGGTGAGTACTGCACCGAGCATATTACCAGAGGCGCACATCAACCAAATAACTGCTGTGGTAAATGGGCTTTTGGCAATTCTAAGTAAGGAGTCATTTACGACACGGTACACTGTGTACGTCAGACACATACTGGAGTACGTAGCACCAGTATGAAACCCCACCTGGTCAAACACGTCAAGAAATCGGAGATTTGCAACGAGACTAGTCCCGGAGTTATGAGGTATGTCCTACGAGGAGAGGTTAAGGGAACTCAACCTGATGACACTAGAGGAAAGGACCAGGGCCAGGGCCAGCAGTGTCCCGGGCCAGGGCCAGTGCCACTGTACAAGCCACTAGCAGCGAGATGAGGCACAGAGGTCGACTCTATATATACTGTACAGACCTGGCCAGCCCTGCCTCTCTCCTGACCCCTGGTGAATGGTGGTGGTGGTGGTGGTGGTGGTGGTGGTGGTGGTGGTGGTGGTGGTGGTGGTGGTGGTGGTGGTGGTGGTGGTGGTAGTGGTGGTGGTGGTGGTAGTGGTGGTGGTGGTGGTAGTGGTGGTGGTAGTAGTAGTGCTAGTGGTGGTGGGTGGTGGTGGTAGTAATAGTGGTAGTGGTGGTGATAGTGGTGGTGATAGTGGTGGTGGTGGTGGTGTTGGTGGTAGTGGTGGTGTTGGTGGTAGTGGTGGTGGTGGTTAGTGGTAGTGGTGGTGGTAATGATGGTGGTGGTAATGGTGGTGGGGTGGTGTTAGGGTGGGTAGTGGTGGTGGTAGTGGTGGTGGTAGTGGTGGTTGGTGGTAGTGGTGAAGTGTGGTGATAGTGGTGGTGGTGGTGGTAGTGGTGGTATGGTGGTGTTGTGGTGTGGTGGTGGTGGTAGTGGTAGTGTGGTGGTATGATGGGGTGTAATGGTGGTGGTGGTGGTGTTAGTGGTGGTGGTAGTGGTGGTGGTAGTGGTGGTGGTATGTGGTGGTGGTGTGGTAGTGGTGGTGTGGTATGGTGGTATGGTGGGTGGTGGTGTGGTGGTGGTGGTGGTGGTGGTGGTGGTGGTGGTGGTGGGTGGTGGTGGTGGTGGTGGTGTGGTGGTAGTGGTGGTGGTGAGTGGTGCTGGTGGTGGTGGTGGTGGTGGTAGTGGTTGTGGTGGTGGTTGTGGTAGTGGTGGTGGTTTACCTAGTCTCTCTTCTGAAGGTCACCGCCTCCTGGCCCGGTCCCAGACCAGGTCTCCTGGTTGCTGGCTTGACTGATCAAGTTGTTAGTGCCCGCCGCCTGCAGTCCGACCTATGCTCCACAACCCTAGCCTGAAGATAACTGGGGGGGAAGGGGTGTTGGTAATTCCCTTTATGTACGAAGGGAGGGTGTTGAAGAGTCGTGGTCCCTTAACACTTACTGTGTTCTCTCTCAGTGTACTCATCGCTCTCCTGCTTGTCACTGGTGGTATACTGTACCGTCTGTCAAGTCTCTTGTATTCATAAGTAGTAAGTTCAGTGTGTAGGTTTGGTACCAATCCCTCCAATGTCTTGTAGGTGTAGATTATGATCTATCTTTCACGCTAACCTCCTAAGGAGTATAGTTGCTTGACTGAATTTATGTGAGCTGTGAAAGTTCTTTGCACATTTTCCAGTTGAGCAGTTTCGCCTGCCCTGAAGGTGGCTGTTAGTAGACAACACCAGTCCAGCCTAGAGTGAACAAGTCATCATTGGCTTGGC
Organism: Cherax quadricarinatus; assembly: GCF_026875155.1. Lineage (NCBI taxonomy): Eukaryota > Metazoa > Arthropoda > Malacostraca > Decapoda > Parastacidae > Cherax > Cherax quadricarinatus. Next base: position 51,569,689 of record NC_069409.1, on the reverse strand, counting down.
ATCTCTTTTTTGAAGGTTCTAGTTATCCAATCTATCATTTTTCTTGCAGATGCGATAATAACATTGTTGTGATCTTTGAACATGAGATCTGACATTATCACTCCCAGGTCTCTTACATATGATATACGTTCTATTGAGTTGTTTGAGTTTGTCTTGTACTCTGATCTTGTTTTTATTTTCCTCCATTCTTCCGTAGCATAATAATTGAAATTTCTTCTCATATAACATTATATTTTTGTCAGAAGCCAACTGGAAGACTTACTTTATGACACAGGTTCGCTGTGTCTTTTCCGGATGCCACTTTCATGCAAATTCTAGTATCATATGCAAAGGATGATAAAGTGCTATGACTGACATCCAAATTTATATCAGAAATGACATCGAGGAAGACAAGTGGGGCGAGTACTGTGCCTTGGGAAACAACTTTTCACTGTAGCAGTCAACGATTTCACTGTTTATTATTTTTCTTTGAGTTCTTGTTAGAAAGTTCATATCCATCTACCCACATTTTTAGTCATTGTTTGTGCACGCATTTTTCTTACAATTACCTCATGGCCACACTTGTCAAAGGCTTTTGCCAAGTCAGTGTATACTATATCGGCATTTTGTCTGTATTTAAGAGCATCTGCGACCATGTGGTAATGGTCCAGGCACGAGCAACCAGTTGTGCACCCATGTTGACCAGGGTTGTGCAACTGCTGCGATTCCATGTGATTTGTAATCTTATTTCTTAATATCCTTTCAAAAAGTCTTGATAATGTGGAATGTTAGGGCTGCTGGTCTGTACTTTTATTCCTTCATTGCTTTACTACCACCTTTATGGAGTATCAGTCGTTTATAATGAGTGCGGGATGACTTCTGTGTCAAGGCTTCTTCTTCTTCATGGAGTATTTAAGGCACGTGATAAAGGTTTCTTGCAATTCTTGATGAACCTCGAGGTTTCATGAGTCTGGGCCTGGGGCGGAGTGCATAGGCACAGAATCAGTGGCTTCTTCAAAGTCAAGTGGGATTAAAGTTATTTATATCAGATATTAAGGAGATGTTTGCAGCATTTCTGTGTCTCATCCATGAAGAACTCAGTGACGTCGTCAATGTTAAGGTCGATTAGTGACTCACTGAACACTGAGTCGTAATGGGACTTTATTGTTTCTCTCATTTCTTTGTCATCTTCGGTGTAGATCCCATATCCTCTACTCAAAGGTCCGATACTAGATGTTGTTTTTTACCTGGATTTTGCATGTGAGACGAAGTATTTTGGATTTCCCTAAATTTTATATATGGCTTTGAGTTTCATTTGTCTCTCGTGGACTCTGTATGATGCATTCATATATGATGAAAACCGACAGTTGAAGAATTGAAACACTTATGCAACATATGGGAATCTTTACTGAAGAAAAGCAGGAAGGTATAAGGAGAGGGGGAGTTTGAGGTAATCAGTCCCTCAGCCTGGAATCGATGTGTTCAGTCCATCACTCTTGTAGGAAGTGCAGTATAGGGTCAGAAAGGTGGCTTATATACTGCAGTCAGGTGAGTCGAAGCAGGAGGAGGCGGGATCACAGTATATAAGCCACCTCTCTGGCCCTATACTGCACTTCCTACAAGAGTGATGGACTGAACACATCGATTCCAGGCTGAGGGACTGATTACCACAAACTCATCCTCTCCTTATACCTTCCTTTGTATTGGACTGATGAAGCCACTGTGTGGCGAAACGTTTCTTCAATATAGATTCCCATATGCTGCCTAAGTGTCTCAATTCTTCATCATGGTGCATTCAATTGAAGCTCAACTCTGTTTATTTCTAATTCCTAATTCAGATATTCTGGTACCTTGAGGAGTTTCGTTACTGGCTTCGTCTATAAAGGACGCGCTTCTACCTTACCAACCTGCACCTCCTCCTGTGTAACAGTACGTGTCTGGAACATACTTCTGGTGCCACTGACCTCATGCTCTCCATATGATAGTTTAGATCATCGTTTATCATATTATCTTTCCAGAATATTTCAGTAAACTTACCACGTATTAACTCTCAGTTGATGTCCTTATTGTTAAAATTAAATTAGTTGACCATACTCCCATGGTTGAGATTATTGTGTTCATTATGAGCAGCTGCTGGGTCTGCAAGTCTTAACTTCTATTAAATTGTGGTTTGAGTTTACTATTTTCCACAGTATAAAGCGCACCGTGGGCTGGTAGACAGCGCTCTCGCCTCATACACACTGTTTGATCCCCGGCAAGGGTGGAAACATTGGGCGTATATCCTTACATCTGTTGTCCCGTTCACCTGGCAAGTAAGTAGGTACCTGGGTGTTAGTCGACTGGTGTGGGTCGCATCCTGGGGGACAATATTGAGGCCCACAATGGAAATCAAGAGAGACAGTAAATGATAACGCATTGACTGTCTTAGGTTATCGTGGGTGGCTAACCCTCCTGGGGTTAAAAATCCGAACAAAATCTTATCTTATCTCTTATCTATAATGTTGTGAGTCAGGTCGTCATTATTAGTGACATTAACTGTAGAGTATTTTGTACTCTTGTTTATTCTGTTGTTTACTAACATAAAGTAACTATGATGCAGTATTAGTACGTCACTTGCATGACAGTGTTCACTGCAACTATGATGCAGTGTTCACTGCAACTATGATGCAGTGTTCACTGCAACTATGATGCAGTGTTCACTGCAACTATGATGCAGTGTTCACTGCAACTATGATGCAATGTTCACTGCAACTATGATGCAGTGTTCACTGCAACTATGATGCAGTGTTCACTGCAACTATGATGCAGTGTTCACTGCAACTATGATGCAGTGTTCACTGCAACTATGATACAGTGTTCACTGCAACTATGATGGAGTGTTCACTGCAACTAGCTCCTGGGAGTCTCTTATTGCACTCCTCGCCAAAATCCTCCATTTTAGCTGTCTTAAACAGAAGTTTCCAAGTAATGGTATACTTAGGGCTGGGGTGGGCAGGTCTTCCAGACTGTGATCAATTTTCAGTAGTTGTTCTCTGAGCTGCTGGGAAGTTGCTGCTGCTGCTGCTGGCTTATATAAAACTACTACAGATGGATTTAGATTTACAATTTTAACCATCACAACTTCGACCATGTCATTCATGGTATTAAGCAACTCAGTACGTATGAGCCACACCTTAACATACCCCCCCAACCACCAACCCCCCTCCCCTGTCTGTTTTTCCGGCCACATCTGAGTAGGTTGTACCAAACAATTCATATTTCGTTGTCAAAGTAATCTTTTACATAGATAAATGGCTCAGGGAACCGACAAGTTGATAAATTAGGCACATGCGTAACACTTGGGTATCTTAACTGAGGAAACGTTTCGCCACGCAGTGGCTTCGTTAGTTCTTTACAAAGAAGAAGAATGAAGATCAGAAGGAGTTAGAGGTAATCATTCCTTCAGCCTGGAGTCAATGTAATCAGTCCCTCACTCAGCCTGGAGTCGATGTAATCAGTCCCTCACTCAGCCTGGAGTCGATGTAATCAGTCCCTCACTCAGCCTGGAGTCGATGTAATCAGTCCCTCACTCAGCCTGGAGTCGATGTAATCAGTCCCTCACTCAGCCTGGAGTCGATGTAATCAGTCCCTCACTCAGCCTGGAGTCGACGTAATCAGTCCCTCACTCAGCCTGGAGTCGATGTAATCAGTCCCTCACTCAGCCTGGAGTCGATGTAATCAGTCCCTCACTCAGCCTGGAGTCGATGTAATCAGTCCCTCACTCAGCCTGGAGTCGATGTAATCAGTCCCTCACTCAGCCTGGAGTCGATGTAATCAGTCCCTCACTCAGCCTGGAGTCGATGTAATCAGTCCCTCACTCAGCCTGGAGTCGATGTAATCAGTCCCTCACTCAGCCTGGAGTCGATGTAATCAGTCCCTCACTCAGCCTGTGCAGTACAACTGTCCTCGATTCAACATTGATGAATTGATTACATCAACTCCAGGCTGAGTGAGGGACTGATTACCTCAATCTCCTTCTGATCTTCACCATTCTTCTTTGTAAAGAACTAACGAAGCCACTGGGTGGCGAAACGTTTCCTCAATTAAGATACCCAAATGTTGCACGTGTCTAATTTATCAACCTTTTACCTAAGTTTTCGTAAAGGTAACACACAATGTCTTCCGCTGAGAGAGGAGACACCTGCTGAACGGTATTTTGTTACTAATGTTCACTTTAAGACCCAGAATACTTGCAAAATAACAATGATATTCACCAGTGAGCTGGGAGTTTCTTCTTGTCTTTAATATATACGACTCTGGTGAGTCCTCCACCGCCTTTGTTTCTGTTCCAGGATGGTTCCTGGCTACTGATGTTATTTTACCTCTTCTTGCCATTGTTTCTCCTTCCTCGCGTTAAAAAAACTATTGCTGCTTGCGTGGTTCTAATTTATATGTTCAATTTTATGTTCATGCTGCTTTATAGACCTCGTTCCCTTCACATGGAACACTGGGCAGCTGACATCATAGCCACGTCGTTCCCTTCATATGGAACACTGGGCAGCTGATATCATAGCCACGTCGTTCCCTTCACATGGAACACCGGGCAGCTGACATCATAGCCACGTCGTTCCCTTCACATGGAACACTGGGCAGCTGACATCATAGCCACGTCGTTCCCTTCACATGGAACACTGGGCAGCTGACATCATAGCCACGTCGTTCCCTTCACATGGAACACCGGGCAACTGATATCATAGCCACGTCGTTCCCTTCACATGGAACACCGGGCAGCTGATATCATAGCCACGTCGTTCCCTTCACATGGAACACCGGGCAGCTGACATCATAGCCACGTCGTTCCCTTCACATGGAACACCGGGCAGCTGATATCATAGCCACGTCGTTCCCTTCACATGGAACACCGGGCAGCTGACATCATAGCCACGTCGTTCCCTTCACATGGAACACTGGGCAGCTGATATCATAGCCACGTCGTTCCCTTCACATGGAACACCGGGCAGCTGACATCATAGCCACGTCGTTCCCTTCACATAGAACACCGGGCAGCTGATATCATAGCCACGTCGTTCCCTTCACATGGAACACCGGGCAGCTGACATCATAGCCACGTCGTTCCCTTCACATGGAACACTGGGCAGCTGACATCATAGCCACGTCGTTCCCTTCACATGAAACACTGGGCAGCTGACATCATAGCCACGTCGTTCCCTTCACATGGAACACTGGGCAGCTGACATCATAGCCACGTCGTTCCCTTCACATGGAACACTGGGCAGCTGATATCATAGTTACGTCGTTCCCTTCACATGGAACACTGGGCAGCTGACATCATAGTTACGTCGTTCCCTTCACATGGAACACTGGGCAGCTGATATCATAGTTACGTCGTTCCCTTCACATGGAACACCGGGCAGCTGATATCATAGCCACGTCGTTCCCTTCACATGGAACACCGGGCAGCTGACATCATAGCCACGTCGTTCCCTTCACATGGAACACTGGGCAGCTGACATCATAGCCACGTCGTTTCCCTTCACATGGAACACTGGGCAGCTGACATCATAGCCACGTCGTTCCCTTCACATGGAACACTGGGCAGCTGACATCATAGCCACGTCGTTCCCTTCACATGGAACACTGGGCAGCTGACATCATAGCCACGTCGTTCCCTTCACATGGAACACTGGGCAGCTGATATCATAGCCACGTCGTTCCCTTCACATGGAACACCGGGCAGCTGACATCATAGCCACGTCGTTCCCTTCACATGGAACACCGGGCAGCTGACATCATAGCCACGTCGTTCCCTTCACATGGAACACCGGGCAGTTGACATCATAGCAACATCTCTCATTCACTAAGTCACTGCACATTTTAGTGTGGAAATATGCACAGGTCTAGGAACGACGGTACTTCATTATTCAGGAGAGTATGGCATTTCCTCGGGTGGTCGTACTGACACATCATCTTGGTTTCCGGTTGGTCCACATTTAAAAATTCTCCGGCGTAGTGCCCACACACTTGCTGTTTCTGACGACCTTGTTTTTCTGGGTCGCTGTCATTTCGTTTACACTAGTTGTAACTGACTTATGTGCTGGTACATCTGTAGTGATGTCTGTGGCTGAGTCTTTAGCCGACTCTGTAATGCAGCCTGTAGTAGTGGTGGTACTACTGTAGTAGTGGTGGTACTACTGTAGTAGTGGTGGTACTACTGTAGTAGTGGTGGTACTACTGTAGTAGTGGTGGTACTATAGTAGTGGTGGTAACTGTAGTAGTGGTTTTACTATGTGTGTGGGGGTCTACGTAGTAGTGGTGGTATACTGTAGTATGGTGGTACTACTGTGTAGGGGTGGTATATGTGTAGTGGTGGTACTACTGTGTAGTGGTGGTACTACTGTAGTAGTGGTGGTATATGAAATAGTGGTGGTACTATGTAGTATTTTGTGGTACTACTGTGTATGGTGGTATATTTGTAGTAGTGGTGTATACTGTAGTTGGGGTAGGAGTGTGCTCCTGGTAGTGCAGTAGTTCACTGTGCCGATCCCAGGTTGGGTCTGTGCCCAGACAGGTCATGTTGAAAAACCATTTATATTATAACTTGTATGGTGTTTTAAAATAAGTGGTTGTTGTTTGCTTGTACTCGTAATTCCTGTGCTGGTGATTTCTCTTATATCATTAATTTCCCCAGGAGGCAGAGTTGGTAAGTCAGCTTGTGCCATCCGAAATGAACTGAACTCTGCTGGAGGAAAAACCTTTTAAGCTGGGGGACCCAAACCAACCGTTGTAAAAAACCTAGTAAAAACACTAAATGGGGTAATCAGTCCCTGAGGGATGATTCCCTCATCCTTTGTATATAGTTCTACTGTCTTCAAGTTTGCCCTTAAATTTGTATTGATAAGCCAATGGTGGCGAAACGTTACAATAAAGTACCCAGGTTTCACTGTGTTAATTTTATTTGTCGGGATTGTTATTATTCATTGTAAATTGTGTGATGGGAAAACGATGGGACAAAACCCGGTTATTGTCCCCGCTAATAAATAATAAGATATGGTAGCCCCACTGCGGGTGTTGCCACACCTTTGGCCCCACACACTGCTAAAAAAAAACTCCTCTAATTTTAAAAAAGGTAGGAAGGGGAATGATGGCACTCACCACCAGCTGTTAACACTCCCTAACCCCTACCCCGTACGCAAGTCCACTGAAACAACCCGAGACAACTGAACACGGTGAAGACACACTGAGACACGGTGAAGACACACTGAGACACGGTGAAGACACACTGAGACACGGTGAAGACACACTGAGACACGGTGAAGACACACTGAGACACGGTGAAGACACACTGAGACACACTGAGACACGGTGAAGACACACTGAACCCCGGTGAAGGGACACACTGAGACACACTGAGACACGGTGAAGACACACTGAGACACACCTCACTGACACACTACTGACATCCAATACATAACCAATAGACCTTCCACCAGTATATTAAAAACAACGGTCAACTGCAGAGGTACTACCCTACTGTTATGTGAGGTACTACCCTACTGTTATGTGAGGTACTACCCTACTGTTATGTGAGGTACTACCCTACTGTTATGTGAGGTACTACCCTACTGTTATGTGAGGTACTACCCTACTGTTATGTGAGGTACTACCCTACTGTTATGTGAGGTACTACCCTACTGTTATGTGAGGTACTACCCTACTGTTATTGTGAGTACTACCCTACTGTTATGTGAGGTACTACCCTACTGTTATGTGAGTACTACCCTACTGTTATGTGAGGTACTACCCTACTGTTATGTGAGGTACTACCCTACTGTTATGTGAGGTACTACCCTACTGTCATGTGAGGTACTACCCTACTGTCATGTGAGGCACTACCCTACTGTCATGTAAGGTACAACCCTACTCTCATATAAGGTACTTCCCTACTGTCATGTGAGGTACTACCCTACTGTCATGTGAGGTACTACCCTACTGTCATGTGAGGTACCACCCTACTGTCACGTGAGGTACTACCCTACTGTCATGTGAGGTACTACCCTACTATCATGTGAGGTACTACCCTCTTGTCTTGTGAGGTACTGCCCTACTGTCATGTAAGGTACTACCCTACTGTCATGTGAGGTACCACCCTACTGTCACGTGAGGTACTACCCTACTGTCATGTGAGGTACTACCCTACTATCATGTGAGGTACTACCCTCTTGTCTTGTGAGGTACTGCCCTACTGTCATGTAAGGTACTACCCTACTGTCGTGTAAGGTACTACCCTACTGTCGTGTGAGGTACTACCCTACTGTCATGTGAGGTACTACCCTAATGCCATGTGAGGTACTACCCTACTGTCATGTAAGGTACTACCCTACTGTCGTGTGAGGTATTACCCTACTGCCATGTGAGGTACTACCCTACTGCCATGTGAGGTACTACCCTACTGTCATGTAAGGTACTACCCTACTGTCATGTAAGGTACTACCCTACTGTCGTGTGAGGTATTACCCTACTGCCATGTGAGGTATTACCCTACTGCCATGTGAGGTACTACCCTACTGCCATGTGAGGTACTACCCTACTGTCATGTAAGGTACTACCCTACTGTCGTGTGAGGTATTACCCTACTGTCATGTGAGGTACTACCCTACTCTCATGTGAGGTACTACCCTACTGTCATGTGAGGTACTACCCTACTGGCATGTGAGGTACTACGCTACTGTCATGCGAGGTACTACCCTACTGTCATGTGAGGTACTACACTACTGGCATGTGAGGTACTACGCTACTGTCATGCGAGGTACTACCCTACTGTCATGTGAGGTACTACCCTACTGTCATGTGAGGTACTACCCTACTGTCATGTGAGGTACTACCCTACTGTCATGTGAGGTACTACCCTACTGTTATGTGCGGTACTACCCTACTGTCATGTAAGGTACTACCCTACTGTCATGTGAGGTACTACCCTACTATCATGTGAGATACTACCCTACTGTCATGTGAGGTACTACCCTACTGTCATGTGAGGTACTACCCTACTGTTATGTGCGGTACTACCCTACTGTCATGTGAATAACGGTATTCTGTTAAATGTTTTGCACTCTGGCAAGAGTGGTGGTGATCTTTCTGTCTACGAAACACAAAACAAGAGAGTTAAATCTTCCAAACATCTGTATGTTTTAAGTAATGACTTACGTTTACCTTCGTGTGTCTTTCACAATAGTTCTTAGTCCTGTAATGTTTTCCTGTCACTCCAGGAGAGGTTGTGTGTGGGCCGGGGCAGCGGACGCCATGATACCAGCAACCATCAACAATTCAACACCTGATCCACCACCTCTCACTTCTAACTGTAAAGATCAGGACCTGTCCTCCCCTTCCCTAAAGACCAGGACCTGTCCTCCCCTTCCCTAAAGACCAGGACATGTCCTCCCCTTCCCTAAAGACCAGGACCTGTCCTCCCCTTCCCTAAAGACCAGGACCTGTCCTCCCCTTCCCTAAAGACCAGGACATGTCCTCCCCTTCCCTAAAGACCAGGACCTGTCCTCCCCTTCCCTAAAGACCAGGACCTGTCCTCCCCTTCCCTAAAGACCAGGACCTGTCCTCCCCTTCCCTAAAGACCAGGACCTGTCCTCCCCTTCCCTAAAGACCAGGACCTGTCCTCCCCTTCCCTAAAGACCAGGACATGTCCTCCCCTTCCCTAAAGACCAGGACATGTCCTCCCCTTCCCTAAAGACCAGGACCTGTCCTCCCCTTCCCTAAAGACCAGGACCTGTCCTCCCCTTCCCTAAAGACCATTACCTGTCCTCCCCTTCCCTGCATATTACCTGGAGGTTTACCTGGAGGTTATTCCGGGGATCAACGCCCCCGCGGCCCGGTCCATGACCAGGCCTCCCGATGGATCAGGGCCTGATCAACTAGGCTGTTACTGCTGGCCGCACGCAGTCCGACGTACGAGCCACAGCCCGGCTGATCCGGCACTTACTTTAGGTATCTGTCCAGCTCTCTCTTGAAGGCAGCCAGGGGTTTATTGGCAATTTCCCTAATGCTTGATGGGAGGCTGTTGAACAGTTTTGGGCCCCGGACACTTATGGTGTTTTCTCTTAGTGTACCAATGGCGCCCCTACTTTTTATTGGCGGCATTTTGCATCGCCTGCCCAGTCTTTTACTTTCGTAGGGAGTGATTTCTGTGTGCAGATTTGGGACCATTCCTTCCAAGATTTTCCAAGTTTAGATTATGATATATCTCTCCCTCCTGCGTTCCAACGAGTACAAGTCAAGTGCTTCCAAGCGTTCCCTAAAGACCAGGACCTGTCCTCCCCTTCCCTAAAGACCAGGACCTGTCCTCCCCTTCCCTAAAGACCATTACCTGTCCTCCCCTTCCCTAAAGACCAGGACCTGTCCTCCCCTTCCCTAAAGACCATTACCTGTCCTCCCCTTCCCTAAAGACCAGGACCTATGTTCCTCCACCCGAAACACCCAGACCTTTGCCCTTTCCCTGGCCACCCGGTCAAGGCACAAGCTCCTGTCATTCACCTTGGCCAGGGAACCTGACCTTACCTCACTCACAGCTTCACAAACATCCATCCCACCAAGTAAATTTGAAGACAATCGGTCAACGTGTTTTTGTGTGTCGTGTTTACCTGTGCAGCAGCAGTTGGCAACACTTGTGCGACACATGACACACCAGGTACATATGTGCCTGACACAGTATACCATCCCACACCATGACACACGTGACTAACACACTACACTATAACACATCAGGCACACATGTACCTGGTACAGGGACGGTGACGGGCAGGGATGGTGATGGGCAGGGATGGTGATGGGCAGGGATGGTGATGGGCAGGGATGGTGATGGGCAGGGATGGTGATGGGCAGGGATGGTGATGGGCAGGGATGGTGATTGGCAGGGATGGTGATGGGCAGGGATGGTGACGGGCAGGGATGGTGATGGGAAGGGCTGGTGATGGGCAGGGCTGGTGGGTGATGGGCAGGGCAGGTGGGTGATGGGCAGGGCAGCCTGACCCATGGCCGGGCTCCGAGAATAGTGAAACTCTCGAAACTCTTCAAAGGTATGGGCTCTTGTCCGAATTTACAGACGTATTTTTTTTCAAATATTCCTGGACATAAAAGTGGGGAGCACCGCCCCCGCCCGGTCCCAGACCAGGCCTCCTGATTGACGGACTGATCAATCAGGCCGTTAGTGGTGACAGCCACTGTGCTAGGTTCCAAGTGTACTTATGACACTTGCATAGTCTTACCTTACTAACAGTGTTAACACTCACGGAGCCCGGCCATGTGCAAGGCTCTGCCAGGACTTTTCACCTTGTAGGATATGATTTTGAAGTGCAAGTTTAGGACAGATTCCTCCAGAATTTGCATTTGTAAAGGAGGAGAATAAATCACATTACCGTGGAGTGCAACAAGTCACATTACCGTGGGGTGCAACAAGTCACATTACCGTGGGGTGCAACAAGTCACATTACCGTGGGGTGCAACAAGTCACATTACCGTGGGGTGCAACAAGTCACATTCCGGGGTGCAACAATCACATTCCGGGGGTGCAACAAGTCACATTAACCGTGGGTGCAACAAGTCACATTGCCGTGGAGTGCAACAAGTCACATTACCGTGGGGTGCAACAAGTCACATTACCGTGGAGTGCAACAAGTCACATTGCCGTGGGGTGCAACAAGTCACATTACCGTGGGGTGCAACAAGTCACATTACCGTGGGGTGCAACAAGTCACATTACCGTGGGGTGCAACAAGTCACATTACCGTGGAGTGCAACAAGTCACATTACCGTGGGGTGCAACAAGTCACATTACCGTGGGGTGCAACAAGTCACATTACTGTGACTCCAACAAATCTGTCCGTCCTGGAGCGAGAGCTGTTGTTCGCCAGAAAGCTTGCCAGCGAGTCAGTGAGAGCCAGCCAGCCACACCAGGTGTTGTGATCAAGGAACAACACACTAGGAGTCAACACAATTCAACACTCCTCCACGTTTTGATTAATTGGTAAATACGAGAGTCACATTTTCTGTGCGGTGGGCTGAGGGTGGACTCGGATATATGTTATTGTACAGGGTGAGTGTCACAGCCTGGTCTCAGTGCTCGGAGGATGGGGCGCTCCTAGTAAATATAGGCTGGCACGCACTACACGCACGCATCTTGTACGAGGCTTGGGTCCCTGCCTCAGTCCACTCACAAAAGACTTCAAAGTTCTGGTTGGCCGGCTGGAGGGTATTGGCTGCTGCTGATTCATTTATAGAGATCACAGTCCCGATGGTGGCCAGGCAAAGGGGATGAAGTACAGCTGAGTGATGGTGAGGCTGGGTGATGGTGAGTCAGGTCATCTAGGTGAGCCAAGCCATCTAGGTGAACCAGGTCATCTAGGTAAGTCATGCCATCTAGATGAGTCAGGCCATCTAGGTGAGCCAGGTCATCTAGAGGTGAGCAAGATCATATAGGTGAGCCAGGCAATCTAGGTGAGCCATGCCATCTAGGTGAGCCAGGCCATCTAGATGAGCCAGGTCATCTAGGTGAACTAGCTCATCTAGGTGAACCATACCATCTAGGTGGGCCAAGCCATCTAGGTGAACCAGGTCATCTAGGTGACCCAGGCCATCTAGGTGAACCAGGTCATCTAGGTGAGCCAAGCCATCTAGGTGAACCAGGTAACTAGGGAGCCAAGCCATCTAGGTTGAGCCAGTCATCCTAGGGAGCCAAGCCACTAGTAGCCATGCCATCTAGGTGAGCCACGCCATCTAGGTGAGCCACGCCATCTATGTGAGCCATGCCATCTAGGTGAGCCAGCCCATCTAATGAGCCGGGTCATCTTTTTTTTAACCAGATTTTCTAGGTAGGCAGTCTCCAGTGCAGTTATGAAGTGAAACGAAAATAAAATAATGGGTACATTCCCCTTGTGAGGTATAACACGGGTGCAACCCCCTGACTCAGGTATCAACTCTGGTGCACCTCACCTGACTCCAGGACCCCCCAACTCTGGTGCACCTCACCTGACCCCATATCAACACGGTGCACCTCCCTGACTCAGGTATCAACACTGGTGAAATTCCCTGACCCAGTTCAACACTGGTCCCCTTTTACCTGACTCCGGGAAAAAACACGGGTGCCCTCACCTGACCCCAGGATAACCTGGTGCACCTCACCTGACTCCAGGTATAACACTGGTGCACCTCAACCTAAACTCAGGTTCAACACTGGTGCACCTACCTACTCAGGAAACCCAACTCTAGGTGCACCTCACCTACCCCAGGTATCAACTCGGTGCACCTCACCTTGACTCAGGATCAACTCTGGTGCACCTCACCTGACTGACCAGGTCATCTACTCTGGTGAACCTCACCTGACTTCAGGTCACTGTCACCGAGCGTTGGATGACTTGTAACCAGTACTAGAGTATCAATGTGGTGCACCACCTGAGTATCAACCCTGGTGCACCTCACCTGACTCAGGTATCAACACTGGTGCACCTCACCTGACTCCAGGTATCAACAACTTGGTGCACCTCACCTGACTCCAGCTATCAACACTGGTGCACCTCACCTGACTCAGGTATCAACACTGGTGCACTTCGCCTGACTCCAGGTATCAACACTGGTGCACCTCACCTGACTCCAGGTATCAACACTGGTGCACCTCACCTGACTCCAGGCATCAACACTGGTGCACCTCACCTGACTCCAGGTATTAACACTGGTGCACCTCACCTGACTCCAGGTATCAACACTGGTGCACCTCACCTGACTCAGGTATCAACACTGGTGCACTTCACCTGACTCCAGGTATCAACACTGGTGCACCTCACCTGACTCCAGGTATCAACACTGGTGCACCTCACCTGACTCGTGGCATCAACACTGGTGCACCTCACCTGACTCCAGGTATTAACACTGGTGCACCTCACCTGACTCAGGTATCAACACTGGTGCACCTCACCTGACTCCAGCTATCAACACTGGTACACCTCACCTGACTCCAGGTATTAACACTGGTGCACCTCACCTGACTCAGGTATCAACACTGGTGCACCTCACCTGACTCAGGTATCAACACTGGTGCACCTCACCTGACTCAGGTATCAACACTGGTGCACCTCACCTGACTCAGGTATCAACACTCGTGCACCTCACCTGACTCAGGTGTCAACACTGGTGCACCTCACCTGACTCCAGGTATCAACAGGTGCACCTCGACCTGCTCATGTATCAACACTCGTGCACCTCACCTGACTCAGGTAGTCAACACTGTGCACCCACCTGACTCCAGGCATCAACACTGGTGCACCTCACCTGACTCAGGTATCAACACTGGTGCACCTCACCTGACTCAGGTGTCAACACTGGTGCACCTCACCTGACTCCAGGTATCAACACTGGTGCGCCTCACCTGACTCAGGTATCAACACTGGTGCACCTCACCTGACTCAGGTATCAACACTCGTGCACCTCACCTGACTCCAGGTATCAACACTGGTGCACCTCACCTGACTCCAGGTATCAACACTGGTGCACCTCACCTGACTCTAGGTATCAACACTGGTGCATCTCACCTGACTCCATTACAGGCAGACAACACCTGCTTCTAGGCTGAGGGACTGATTACCTTTTCTTCTACTATCTATTATTAGCAAGTTCTGAAGTGCAGAAGACGCCACTGGGTGGCAAAACGCCTCCAAATAAAGACGCCCAGGTGTTACGTATGTGTGGGGTAATATGTGTGGATTCAGTGAAGATTTTGGTCAGGGGAGCGAGTCTGGTGGTCACCATCACTCAACCATGTGAGTGACCATACCACCATGATGCAACCTACCTTGACTACCCCACCCCCGCCCCCTCACACATGTGATCACTACCCCACCCCCGCTCCCTCACACATGTAATCACTACCCCATCCCCCTCACGCATGTGATCATTACCCCACCCCCTCTCCCTCACACATGTGATCACTACCCCACCCCCCTCACACATGTGATCATTACCCCACCCCCGCTCCCTCACACATGTGATCACTACCCCACCCCCTCACACATGTGATCACTACCCCACCCCCGCTCCCTCACACATGTAATCACTACCCCATCCCCTCACACATGTGATCATTACCCCACCCCCTCTCCCTCACACGTGTGATCACTACCCCACCCCCCTCACACATGTGATCATTACCCCACCCCCCGCCCCTCACACATGTGATCACTACCCCACCCCCTCACACATGTGATCATTACCCCATTCCCGCTCCCTCACAGATGTGATCACTACCCCACCCCCTCACAGTGATCATTACCCACCCCCTCACATTGATCTTACCCCACCTCCCTCACACGTGATCACTACCCCACCCCGCTCCCCCTCACAGCTGATCACTACCCCACCCTCGTCACAGCTGGTCACTACCCCACCCCCGTCACACAGGTGGTGGCAGCTCCTACTCCCCCGCCATTTGACAATCAATACACCGGAGTAAACACATGACGTCACAGTCTCAGTGACGTCACAAGCTCTGTGACGTCACTAGCTGTATAACGTCACGGATACAATGAGGCTGGAAGCTGCTCATGACGTCAGAGCTTCCAGACCCTCAGACACTGACTTACGTTATGTACTAAGATAACTTTCTACTGTGACTTTATTATTATTATTATTATTAAAGGAGAAATAAGTCTTAAATTAACGTCTTCAGTCACCCAGGTCAGCAGCAGGTCAATATTACCAGCCAGGTCACTGGTAGGTCAATACTATCAGCCAGGTCAGCAACAGGTCAATACCACCGCCCAGGTCAGCAGATCAATACTACTAGCCAGGTCAGCGGCAGGTCAATACTACCAACCAGGTCACAGCAGGTCAATACTACCAGAGGGTCATCAACAGGTCAATACTACCAGCCAGGTCATCAACAGGTCAATACTACCAGCCAGGTCATCAACAGGTCAATACTACCAGCCAGGTCATCAACAGGTCAATACTACCAGCCAGGTCATCAACAAATCAATACTACCAGCCAGGTCATCAACAGGTCAATACTACCAGCCAGGTCATCAACAGGTCAATACTACCAGCCAGGTCATCAACAGGTCAATACTACCAGCCAGGTCATCAACAAGTCAATACTACCAGCCAGGTCATCAACAAGTCAATACTACCAGCCAGGTCATCAACAAGTCAATACTACCAGCCAGGTCATCAACAGGTCAATACTACCAGCCAGGTCATCAACAGGTCAATACTACCAGCCAGGTCACCAACAGGTCAATACTACCAGCCAGGTCATCAACAGGTCAATACTACCAGCCAGGTCACCAACAGGTCAATACTACCAGCCAGGTCATCATCAGGTCAATACTACCAGCCAGGTCCATCAACAGGTCAATACTACCAGCCAGGTCACCAACAGGTTCAATACTACCAGCCAGGTCACCAACAGTCCAATACTACCACCAGGTCATCACAGGTCAATACTAACCAGCCAGGTCCATCCACAGGTCAATACTACCAGCCAGGTCATCAACAGTCAATACTACCAGCCAGGTCATCAATAGGTCAATACTACCAGCACCGTGTCATCAACAGGTCAATACTACCAGCCAGGTCATCAACAGTCATTACTACCACCAGGTCATCAATAGTCAATACTACCACCAGGTCATCAACAGGTCAATACACTACCAGCCAGGTCATCAACAGGTCAATACTACCAGCAGTCATCAATAGGTCAATACTACCAGCCAGTTCACAACAGGTCAATACCCAGCCAGTTTACAACAGGTCAATACTACCAGCCAGGTCATCAACAGGTCAATACTACCAGCCAGGTCATCAACAGGTCAATACTACCAGCCAGGTCATCAACAGGTCAATACTACCAGCCAGTTCACAACAGGTCAATACCCAGCCAGTTTACAACAGGTCAATACTACCAGCCAGGTCATCAATAGGTCAATACTACCAGCCAGGTCATCAACAGTCAATACTACCAGCCAGTCATCAACAGGTCATTACTACCAGCCAGTCATCAACAGGTCAATACTACCAGCCAGGTCATCATAGTCAATACTACCAGCCAGTTCACAACAGGTCAATACCCAGCCAGTTTACAACAGGTTCATACTACCAGCCAGGTCATCAACAGGTCAATACTACCAGCCAGGTCATCAACAGGTCAATACTACCAGCCAGGTCATCAACAGGTCAATACTACCAGCCAGGTCATCAACAGGTCAATACTACCAGCCAGGTCATCAACAGGTCAATACTACCAGCCAGGTCATCAACAGGTCAATACTACTCACCATAACAGGTGAAGTTAATCACCTACACATATACTGTCATGGTTGGCGTCAATACTTCAGTGTAACACTGACACACAGCACACACGACCAACATCAATACTCTCTCTCCAAACACGCTAGTTCCTCCTCCAACACTCCAGTGTTACTCTAGTTCCTCCTCCAACACTCCAGTGTTACTCTAGTTCCTCCTCCAACACTCCAGTGTTACTCTAGTGTAGTTCCTCCTCCAACACTCCAGTGTTACTCTAGTGTAGTTCCTCCTCCAACACTCCAGTGTTACTCTAGTTCCTCCTCCAACACTCCAGTGTTACTCTAGTTCCTCCTCCAACACTCCAGTGTTACTCTAGTTCCTCCTCCAACACTCCAGTGTTACTCTAGTTCCTCCTCCAACACTCCAGTGTTACTCTATGTTCCTCCTCCAACACTCCAGTGTTACTCTAGTTCCTCCTCCAACACTCCAGTGTTACTCTAGTTCCTCCTCCAACACTCCAGTGTTACTCTAGTGTAGTTCCTCCTCCAACACTCCAGTGTTACTCTAGTTCCTCCTCCAACACTCCAGTGTTACTCTAGTTCCTCCTCCAACACTCCAGTGTTACTCTAGTGTAGTTCTTCCTCCAACACTCCAGTGTTATTCTACTGTAGTTCCTCCTCCAACACTCCAGTGTTACTCTAGTGTAGTTCTTCCTCCAACACTCCAGTGTTACTCTAGTGTAGTTCTTCCTCCAACATTCCAGTGTTACTCTAGTGTAGTTCCTCCTCCAACACTCCAGTGTAGTTCCCCTCCGACACTCTAGTGTTACTCTAGTGTAGTTCCTCCTCCAACACTCCACAGTGTTACTCTAGTGTAGTTCCTCCTCCAACACTCCAGTGTAGTTCCTCCTTCAACACTCCAGTGCCACTCTAGTGTAGTTCCTTCTCCAACACTCCAGTGTTACTCTAGTGTAGTTCGTCCTCCAACACTCCAGTGTTACTCTAGTGTAGTTCCTCCTCTAACACTCCAGTGTTACTCTAGTGTAGTTCCTCCTCCAACACTCCAGTGTTACTCTAGTGTAGTTCTTCCTCCAACACTCCAGTGTTACTCTAGTGTAGTTCCACTTCCAATACTCCAGTGTTACTCTAGTGTAGTTCCTCCTCCAACACTCCAGTGTTACTCTAGCTCCTCCAACGCTCCAGTGTTACTCTAGTTCCTCCTCCAACACTTCAGTGTCACTCTAGTGTAATTCTTCCTCCAACACTCCAATATAGTTCCCCCAGTGTTACTCCAGTATAGTTCCCCCAGTGTTACTCCAGTATAGGTCCCCCAGTGTTACTCCAGAATAGTTCCCCCATTATTATTCCAGTATGGTTCCCCCAGTGTTACTCCAGTATAGTTCCCCCATTATTATTCCAGTATGGCTCCCCCAGTGTTACTCCAGTATAGTTCCCCCAGTGTTACTCCAGTATAGTTCCCCCAGTGTTACTCCAGTATAGTTCCCCCATTATTATTCCAGTATGGTTTCCCCAGTGTTACTCCAGTATAGTTCCCCCAGTGTTACTCCAGTATAGTTTCCCCAGTGTTACTCCAGTATAGTTCCCCCATTATTATTTCAGTATGGTTCTCCCAGTGTTACTCCAGTATAGTTCCTCCATTATTATTCCAGTATGGTTTCCCCAGTGTTACTCCAGTATTGTTCCCCCAGTGTTACTCCAGTATAGTTCCTCCATTATTATTCCAGTATGGTTCCCCAGTGTTACTCCAGTATAGTTCCCCCATTGTTACTCCAGTATAGTTCCCCCAGTGTTACTCCAGTATAGTTCCTCCATTATTATTCCAGTATGGTTCCCCCAGTGTTACTCCAGTATAGTTCCCCCATTGTTACTCCAGTATAGTTCCTCCATTATTATTCCAGTATAGTTCCCCCAGTGTTACTCCAGTATAGTTCCTCCTCCAACTCCAGTATGTTACTCGGTCAATATATAACGCATGTATGATGCATATATAACGCATGTATGACGCAAATATAAAGCAGGTATACCGCATGTAAGTAGAGACAGTTGCTAGACGTGAATACTTAGCTGGGGTCACACTGGAAGATCACTGACGCCCACCTATATTTCAGAGCCCCTGGCTTGCCTGGCTTTCCTGGTTTGCCCCGGCTTTCCCTGGGTTGCCTGATTTTCCCTGGTTTGCCGCAGCTTTCTCTGGTTTGTCCCGGTTTTCCCTGGCTTGACCTATATTTCCCTGGTTTTCCTTGGCTTGCCCCGGCTTGCCCGCGGGGTATAACTCGGTCAAGATGTAGGTGTCAGGCTGCAGTAACACGCAGCTGTGTTAATATTAATGTAAATACACCCACATTCACAACCCCGAAACCTGACATCTTTACCATAGTTCCAGTAATAATTCTCTTATCTGCTAATAGGAGGATGAAGAGTCTAGGACCGCGCATGTTGACGCGGTCTCTTACTGTGGCCATGGTATCTCTGCTGTATACTGGGTAAATTTTACTCTTGTTGCCAGATCTCTCATAGCAGTACCTGGTGATGGTAGTGCGGAACCAGGCTCTCACCCATGCTCTGTGTGTATATTACCAGCTCTCTCTCTCTCTCTCTCTCTCTGCTCTTCAATTATGAGAGTACATTACCAGGTCATGGACCAGGTCGCGAGGCCGTTGACCCCCGAAACACCCACCAGGTATATTTCAGGTATTCCCAGCAGTTTGAGCGCTTTATTAGGTGTGTGTGTGTGTGTGTGTGTGTGTGTGTGGTGTGTGTGTGTGTGTGTGTGTGGTGTGTGTGTGTGTGTGTGTGTTTGTGTGTGTGTGTGTGTGTGTGTGTGTGTGTTGTGTGTGTGTGTGTGTGTGTGTGTGGTGTGTGTGTGTGTGTGTGTGTGTGTGTGTGTGTGTGTGTGTGTGTGTGTGTGTGTGTGTGTGTGTGTACGGAGCCATGAACACCGAGTAATATTCTGAACAAGACAGCAACGATGACATTAACAATTAAGTTTAATGAGAGGTACCGGACTATGAGCGCCACGCTCACAAAAGGTAACACAGTGTCAACATGCGGGGTCCAAGACTCTTCAACCTGCTACTACCAGAAGGCATCAGACATATTACTGGAACAAAGATCACAACCTGTTACAAATACTTGATGAGCCAGGTTGAGTGTGCCAGCGGGTCACTAGCACCAATAGCCTTATTGACCAGGCAGTGAAGAATCAAGTTTGGTGGAGTTAGAGTCCTGGAGAGCGATCACAGGTATCTCTACCTCCTTCGCTCCAGAGAGTACACTGCCAGTATACTGAGGGATGCAGCCACGTGTTCCTTCCTTTACGTCCAGATTTATACTTTTTTCTGACACTGATCATCACCGTGTTGCCAGACGTGTCCCAGCCAATATTTCTTTTCTTTTTTTTTCGTAGTTACATATATGTTTTAATGTGTTTGTCTAACAGAAATAGAAAAGAAGGCAAAATTATTTGAATATCTCTCTCTTATCTTATTTCTGTCTGTCTGTCTGTCTGTCTGTCTGTCTCACTTTACACACAGTGTTTTAAACTTTACTGCCAAGTGGTTTGGCCCAGTGCCTGTCACACTCACACACTCACTCACTCACCACACACACACACACACACACACTCACACACAACACACACACACACACACACAACCAACCACAACACCACATACACACACACACACACACACACACACACACACACACACACACCACACACACACACACACACTCACACACTCACACCACACACACACACACACACACACACACACACACACACACACACTCACACACACACACACTCACACACTCACACTCACACACACACACACACACACACTCACACACTCCCCACTCACACACACACACACACACACACACACACACACACACACACACACACACACACTCACACACACACACAACACACACACACACACACACACCACACACACACACCACACACAACTCACACACACACACACACACACACACACACACACACACACACACACACACACACACACACACACACACTCACACACACACACACACACACACACACCCCCACACACACAACACCACACACACCCCCCACCACACACAACACACACACACACACCACACCACACACACACACACACACACACACACACACACACACACACACACACACCCCAAACACTCCACACACTCACACACACACACCACACACACACACACACACACACACACCACACACACACACACACACACACAAAAACACACACACACACCCCACTCACACACACACACCCACACACCCCACACACACACACACACACACACACACCACACACAACACACACACACACACACACCACACACACACACACACCACACCCCACACACACACACACACACACACATACACACACACACACACACACACACACACACACACACACACACACACACACACACACACAACACACACACACACACACACACACACCACACACACACACTCAACACACACACACACACACACACACACACACACACACACACAACACACACACTCACACACACACACATCACACACACAAACCACACCACACACACACACACACACACACACACACACACACACACACACACACACACACTCACACACAACACACACACACACACAAACACACACACACACACACACACTCACACACACACACACACACACCACACACATACCACACACTCACACACACACAACACACACACACACACACACACACACACACACACACACACACACACACACACACACCACACACACCACACACACACACACACACCACACACACACACACACACATCACACACACACACACACACACACACACACACACACACACACACACACACACACACACACCACACACAACACACACACACACAACACACACACACTCACACACACCACACACACTCACACACACACACACACACACACACACACACACACACACACACCACACACACACACACTCACACACACACACACCACACTCACATCACATCACTCACACACACACACACACACACACACACACACACACACACACACACACACACACACACACACACACGCTTCACGCTCACGCTCACACTCACACTCACACACACACACACACACACACACACACACACACACACACACACACACCACACACTCACACTCACACACACACACACAACACACACACACACACACACACACACACACACACACACACACACACACACACACGCTCACGCTCACGCTCACACTCACACTCACACACACACACACACACAACACACACACACACACACACACACACACACACGCTACACATCACACTCACACACACACACACACACACCACACACACACACACACACACACACACACACACACACACACACACACACACTCGATCTGACGACACTGGAGACAGGAGAGATAGGGGAGACATGATAACGACATATAAAATACTGAGAGGCATTGACAAGGTGGACAGAGACAGGATGTTCCAGAGATGGGACACAGCAACAAGGGGACACAGTTGGAAGTTGAAGACTCAGATGAATCACAGGGATGTTAGGAAGTATTTCTTCAGTCACAGAGTTGTCCAGGAAGTGAATAGTTTGGGAAGCGATGTAGTGGAGGCAGGATCCATACATAGCTTTAAGCAGAGGTATGATAAAGCTCATAGTGCAGGGAGAGTGACCCAGTATTGGCCAGTGGAGAGGCGGGGCCAGGAGTTATGACTCAACCCCTGCAACCACAACTAGGTGAGTACACACACACACACACACACACACACACACACACACACACACACACACACACACACACACACACACACACACACACACACACGCACGCACGCACACACTCATGTGAGTCTTCAATTTCCAAGAGTGACCCCTCGTTTCTGTGTCCCCTCTCTGGAACATCTTGTCTCTTTCCACCTTGTCTATTCCACGCAGTATTTTGTATGTCGTTATCATGTCTCACCTAATCCTCCTGTCCTCCAGTATCGTCTTAGCTCTGGAACTAATCTTGTCGCAAATCTTTTCACTTTCTCTAATTTCTTAACGTGCTTGACCCGGTGCGGGTTCCAAACTGGTGCTGCATACTCCAGTATGAGCCTGACCATACACAGCTTTAAGACGAGGTATGATAAAACTCAGGGAGCAGGGATAGAGAGAGGATCTAGTAGCGTTCATTAAAGAGGCGGGGCCAGGAGCTGAGTCTCGACCCCTGCAACCACAATTAGGTGAGTAGACACAAACACAAAACACACACACACACACACACACACACACACACACACACATACACACACACACACACACACACACACACACACACACACACACACACACACACACACTAGGTGAGTACACACACACACGCACGCATATACAACAGGCCTAGTGTCTAACCGACATGTACCTAGGACAAAATGGTAGCTACCTAAAACACACACAGAGGGGACGTGCAGGTGGGCCTGCTTTAGGTGTTTGCTAATTACAGGTAAGGACTAGTGTCCACCTAGGCTCTTCCTTGCGGTCCACACAACAAGTTTGCTCTGCCTTTACAACCAAACTTATGCCCTACCTCAACACCCTTCCACATACCCTCCCCTTCCTTGGATTAAATCTTATAAAGAAATTATCCAGACGATGTACGACTCCTACGGGTTTACCGCTTCAAGATTAATATAGAATTATATCAATACAGTCCAAGGACTGAAACACACACTGGGCCAGGAGCTACGAATCGACCCCTGCAACCACAAATGAGTACACACACACATACAAACACAATATATCAGGACTATCTTGGAGTACGCAACACCAGTTTGGAACCCACACCTGAGGAAGCAGGTTAAACACACTGCAGAAACTGCATAAGCATGCAACGAGACTACCTGCATACTTGTGCAACTGGTCTCGTTGCAGGAGAGATAAACCAGGGGAGAAATTATAACAACATATAAAATACTCAAGAGGAATTGACAGAACAGAGAGACAGACTGTTTGAGAGGCGGGAAGCAGGTACACAGGGGCAGAACTGGAAGATAAAGACAGACTAATGAGTGACGGGGATGTCAGGAAGTATTTCTTCAGTCTCTGGATGATCGGGAAGTGGAATGATTTGAGAGAAGTTATGGAGACAGATTTCTTACACAGTTTTAAGAATACGTACGATAGGTCCCACAAGACTAGGAGTGAATCTGGCAAGCAGCAAGGTGAGACGCGAGGCCAGGAGCTAGGACTCGACCCCTGCGACCACAGAGCCAGTATGGAACCCACATATAAAAAGATGAAAAAATTTGAAAAAGGTTTTGTAACAAAAGTGCCGTGGGTGAAGCGTCCCTGTGAGGTGAAGCGGGGCCCTGGAGGTGAACGGGGGACCTGTGAGGGGGCTGTGCCTGTGAGGTGAAGTGTGCCCGTGAGGTAAGGGCGTGCCCTGTGGGGTGAACGGGGACCGTGAGGTGAAGCTGTGCCCTTGGTGAAGCTTGCCTGTGGGGGAAAAGCTGTGACCTGGGGGAGGGGGGGAGGAGTGGCCCTTGAGGTAAGCTGTGCCCTTTGGGGGGTGGGGGGGGGGAAGCTGTGCCTGTGGGGTAAAACTGTGCCTGTGAGGTAAAAGTGTGACCTTGAGGTAAACTGTGACCTGTAGGTAAGCTGTGACCTGTGGGGTAAAAGGCTGTGACCGTGGGGGAAAAGGGCCCTGGGTAAGCGGGGGACCTGGAGGTAAAGCTGTCACCTGTGAGGTGAAGCTGTGACCTGTGAGGTGAAGCTGTGACCTGTGAGGTGAAGCTGTGACCTGTGAGGTGAAGCTGTGACCTGTGAGGTGAGGCTTGGACCTGGAGGTAAGTTTGGACCTGTGGGTAAAGCTTTGGGACCTGTGGGGTAAGCGTAAAAGTGAGGGCAGCTTTTGAACTGTGAGTGAGGTGGGTGCCTGTGGGGGAAACTGTGCCCTGTAGGTGAGGCTGTGCCTGTGGGGTGAAGCTGTGACCCGTGAGGTGCAGCGTGCCCCTGTAAGGTGAGGCTGATGATCTGTAGGGAAGCTGTGACCTATGAGGGAAAGCTGTGACCTGTGATGAAGCTGTGCCCTGTGGGGTGAGGTGTGCCCTGTGGGGAGAGGCTCAGGAACCAAACCTGACCACCTAGAGGACAGAGGACCAGGGGTGACAGATCACAACGAACAAAATACAAAAAACACTGAGAGGGGGTGAGAAGGGAGGGGTGTGGAGGGGTCTCGTACAGGCCCCACTTTGGGTTAAAAAAAAAAAAGAGGAGTCAGGGGGTTCAGGAAAACTTCTTTCCTGAATGGTCAGGAAGGGGCCCTGGGACAATAAAAGGGAAAACTTATCAACTCCGTGGGTTCCCCCGAATTCGTATCGGAATACGAGACAGGGGAAAAAGTGGAAGCAGCTGGGAGTGAAAACCCGTAGCGATAGCAGAGAGGTGGGGCCAACTGAGACTCGAACCTTTCAACTCATCAGGGGGAGAAAAAATAAATAATGTACGAAATGGGGGGAGGGGAGAATGAGGGAGGGAAGGAATGAGGGAGGGGAAAGGAAAAGGAGGGAGAGGAATGAGGGGGGGAAGGAATGAGGGAGGGAGAGGAATGAGGGAGGGGAAGGAATGAGGGAGGGGAAGGAATGGGCGACGAGAAACAATGAAGGAAGGGCAAAAAAAGGAAGAGAGAAATGGACATAGGGGCAGAAATGGGAGGATGGGAGGGAGGGAGGACAGGTGAGGGAGTGTAGCACGTGTGTTGGGTGAGTTGTGAGGTCGGCGGCGTGGTCCTCAGTAGCACCAGGAACCCCGACCTCCATAACCTCTGTCACCTGGCCCGACCTGCCCACCCACAACCCACCACTACCCAAACACCACCAACCCCCAACACCCACAACCACCCACCCCCAGAAGACAACCCACCAAATACCCCGACTACCCACCCCACCCACCCACTCTTAACCTCATAAAACTCTCACAGCCATTAAAGCTAGTATGTGTGAGGATATTAATAATCATGTGTTAGAAGCATACTCCAGGTACTGGAGGAGGCTTCCAGGTACTGGGGGAGGCTGCCAAGTACTGGAGGAGGCTGCCAGGTACTGGAGAAGGCTGCCAAGTACTGTAGGAGGCTTCCAGATACTGGAGGAGGCTGCGAAGTACTGGAGGAGGCTGCCAGGTACTGGAGGAGGCTGCCAAGTACTGTAGGAGGCTTCCAGGTACTGGAGGAGGCTGCCAAGTACTGGATGAGGCTGCCAAGTACTGTAGGAGGCTTCCAGGTACTGGAGGAGACAGCCAGGTACTGGAGGAGGCTGCCAAGTACTGGAAGAGGCTTCCAGGTACTGGAAGAGACAGCCAGGTACTGGAGGAGACTGCCCAGTGCCGGAGGAGACTGCCAGGTACTGGAGGAGACTGCCATGTACTAGAGGAGACTGCCAGATACTGGAGGAGGTTGCCAGGTACCGGAGGAGACTGCCAAGTACTGGATAAGATTGCCAGGTACTGGAGGAGACTGCTAGGTACTGGAGAAGGCTACCAGGTACTGGAGGAGGTTGCCAGGTACTGGAG
Organism: Cherax quadricarinatus; assembly: GCF_026875155.1. Taxonomy (NCBI): domain Eukaryota; kingdom Metazoa; phylum Arthropoda; class Malacostraca; order Decapoda; family Parastacidae; genus Cherax; species Cherax quadricarinatus. The sequence goes on along the minus strand of NC_069409.1, from coordinate 51,542,762 downwards.
GAGATTGACAGGTACTGGATGAGGTTGCCAGATGCTGAAGGAGGCTGCCAGGTACTGGAGGAGACTGCCAGTTACTGGAGGAGGTTGACAGGTACTAGAGGAGGTTGACAGGTATTGGAGGAGGTTGACAGGTACTGGAGGAGGCTGCCAGGTACTAGAGGAGGCTGTCAGGTACTGGAGGAGGTTGACAGATAGGGGAGGAGGTTGACAGGTACTGCAGGAGGTTGACAGATAGGGGAGGAGGTTGACAGGTGCTGGGGAGGTTGACAGGTACTGGAGGAGGTTGTCAGGTACTGGAGGAGGTTGACAGGTACTGGAGGAGTTTGACAGGTACTGGAAGAGGTTGACAGGTACTGGAGGAGGTTGACAGGTACTGGAGGAGGCTGACAGGTACTGGAGGAGGTTGACAGGTACTGGAGGAGGCTGCCAAGTACTGGAGGAGGTTGACAGGTACGGGAGGAGGTTGACAGGTACTGGAGAAGGCTGCCAGGTACTGGAGGAGGTTGACAGGTACTGGATAAGGCTACCAGGTACTGGACGAGGTTGACAGGTACTGGAGGAGGCTACTAGGTGCTGGAGGAGGCTACTAGGTACTGGAGGAGGCTACTAGGTACTGGACGAGGCTACCAGGTACTGGACGATGCTACCAGGTACTGGACGAGATTGACAGGTACTGGAGGAGGCTACCAAGTACTGGAGGAGGCTGCCAGGTACTGGAGGAGGTTGACAGGTACTGGAGGAGGCTGCCAGGTACTAGAGGAAGTTGACACGTATTGGAGGTGGCTGCCAGGTACTAGAGGAGGTTGACAGGTACTGGAGGAGGTTGACAGGTACTGGAGGAGGCTGCCAAGTACTGGAGGAGGTTGACAGGTACGGGAGGAGGTTGACAGGTACTGGAGAAGGCTGCCAGGTACTGGCGGAGGTTGACAGGTACTGGATAAGGCTACCAGGTACTGGACGAGGTTGACAGGTACTGGAGGTGGCTACTAGGTACTGGAGGAGGCTACTAGGTACTGGAGGAGGCTACTAGGTACTGGACGAAGCTACCAGGTACTGGACGATGCTACCAGGTACTGGACGAAATTGACGTACTGGAGGAGGCTACCAGGTACTGGAGGAGGCTGCCAGGTACTGGAGGAGGTTGACAGGTACTGGAGGGGGCTGCCAGGTACTAGAGGAAGTTGACACGTATTGGAGGTGGCTGCCAGGTACTAGAGGAGGTTGACAGGTACTGGAGGAGGTTGACAGGTACTGGAGGAGGCTGCCAGGTACTGGAGAAGGCTGCCAGGTAGTGGAGGAGGTTGACAGGTACTGGAGGAGTTGCCAGGTACTGGAGGAGGCCGCCAGGTACTGGAGGAGGCTGCCAGGTACTGGTGGTGGTGGTGGTGTCTGCTACCACTACCCTCCATCAGTCAACCCGTCTCACCAGTGGACATATTACACCTTACTGACGCCACCACCACCACCATTGTCACCACCACCACCACTGTCACCACCAAGAACACTGTCACCACCACCACCAGTCACCACCATCAACACTGTCACCACCACCACCACCACTGTCACCACCACCACCACTGTCACCACCACCAACACTGTCACCACCACCACCGCTGTCACCACCACTGTCACCACCACCGTCACCACCACGAACACTGTCACCACCACCACCAATGTCACCACCAACAACACTGTCACCACCACCACCACCACCAACACTGTCACCACCACCACCACCACCACTGTCACAACCACCAACATTGTCACAACCACCAACACTGTCACCACCACCAACACTGTCACCACCACCAACACTGTCACCACCACCAACACTGTCACCACCACCACTGTCACAACCACCAACACTGTCACACCACCACCACCCCAGTCACAACCACCAACGTTGTCACAACCACCAACACTGCCACCACCACCACCCACCACTGTCACCACCACCACCACCACCAACATTGTCACAACCACCAACATTGTCACAACCACCAACACTGCCACCACCACCACCACTGTCACCACCACCACCACCAACACTGTCACCACCACCAACACTGTCACCACCACCACCACCCACCACTGTCACAACCACCAACATTGTCACAACCACCAACACTGCCACCACCACCACCACACTGTCACCACCACCACCACCACCACTGTCACAACCACCAACATTGTCACAACCACCAACACTGTCACCACCACCAACACTGTCACCACCACCCAACACTGTCACCACCACACCACCAACACTGTCACACACCACCACCACCACTGTCACAAACCACCAACACTGTCACCACCACCACCACTGTCACAACCACCAACATTGTCACAACCACCACACACTGTCACAACCACCAACACTGCCACCACCACCACACTGTCACCACCACCACCACCAACACTGTCACCATCACCACCACCACCAACACTGTCACCACCACCACCACCACCAACACTGTCACCACCACCACCACCAACACTGTCACCACCACCACTGTCACCACCACCACCACCAACACTGTCACCACCACCACCACCAACACTGTCATCACCACCACCACCAACACTCACCACCACCACCACCAACACTGTTACCACCACTACCACCAACACTGTCACCACCACCACCACCACTGTCACCACCATTACCACCACCAACACTGTCACCACCACCAACACTGTCACCACCACCACCACCACTGTCACCACAACTACACCTACAAGACATTGGAGGGATTGGTACCAAACCTACACACTGAACTTACTACTTATGAATACAAGAGACTTGACAGACGGTACAGTGTACCACCAGTGACAAGCAGGAGAGCGATGAGTACACTGAGAGAGAACACAGTAGGTGTTAAGGGACCACGACTCTTCAACACCCTCCCTTCGTACATAAAGGGGATTACCAACACCCCTTCCCCCCCCCAGTTATCTTCAGGCTAGGGTTGTGGAGCATAGGTCGGACTGCAGGCGGCGGGCACTAACAACTTGATCAGTCAAGACAGGAGACCTGGTCTGTGTGTGTGTGTGTGTGTGTGTGTGTGTGTGTGTGTGTGTGTGTGTGTGTGTGTGTGCGTGCGTGCGTGCGTGCGTGCGTGCGTGCGTGCGTGCGTGAGTGCGTGAGTGCGTGTGCGTGCGTGTGTGCGTGCGTGAGTGCGTGCATGCGTGCATGCGTGCGTACATGCGTGCATGTGTGCCTTGAGTGCGTGTGTGTAAGGAAGTGCCTGAAGCAGTTTTCACACAGGATTGAGACTCATCGGTCTTAATTAGGCAGCAGGCTGAGAAGCGGTGACTCGACCCCTGCAGCCACAACTAGGAGAGTACAACAACACCGGAAGTCACCAAGATAACTCTGCTTAGCCATCAGCCTCAAGAGGGAAACACTAAACCCGTTAGGTTCATACAACACCTGGAGAATAGACCACAGAGGCAGCTCGAAGTCCTTGGAACATGAGCTCTTGATCAGCACGAAACTACCACCACTACCACTGACTCACCACCGCCACCACTACTGACTCAGCAGCAGCACCACCACCACCACTACTGACTCAGCAGCAGCACCACCACTGACTCACCACCGCCACCACTACTGACTCAGCAGCACCACCATTGACTCACCACCGCCACCACTACTGACTCAAGGATTTACATACACACTATGAAGAAAAAAATTGTATAATGATTATGTTAAGAAAGAGGCACATCATTATACAATGATAGTAAACAGTAACACCAACCCACGGTGAGAGATTCCCAGGTGAGTCAGTGACTCACCTATCAGTGCTCTGGCGACTCACCAATGTCAGAGAGAATGAGTGCGTGTCACGCCTACACTTGTCAACACACCTCACATACCCTACCACATTCCTGGGCCAGTCATTACTGCCCTGGCTACCCTACACTGACCCAGGGCACATGGTACCCACACCACATGATGCAAGTTGCCTGCACAACAGACAGCCTCGACCTGTGACAACTGAGTCAGAGTGTGGCAACTTCTGCTACTGATAATGTTTATCCAAGCTTGTGTACATAAGTGTAAGATTACCTGCCATTACCTAGTCTCCCTAGTGTATCCGTCTCAGCACTCTTCCTAGTGTATCCGTCTCAGAACTCTTCCTAGTGTATCCGTCTCAGCACTCTTCCTAGTGTATCCGTCTCAGAACTCTTCCTAGTGTATCCGTCTCAGCACTCTTCCTAGTGTATCCGTCTCAGAACTCTTCCTAGTGTATCCGTCTCAGCACTCTTCCTAGTGTATCCGTCTCAGAACTCTTCCTAGTGTATCCGTCTCAGCACTCTTCCTAGTGTATCCGTCTCAGAACTCTTCCTAGTGTATCCGTCTCAGCACTCTTCCTAGTGTATCCGTCTCAGAACTCTTCCTAGTGTATTCGTCTCAGAACTCTTCCTAGTGTATCCGTCTCAGAACTCTTCCTAGTGTATCCGTCTCAGAACTCTTCCTAGTGTATCTGTCTCAGACCTCTTCCTAGTGTATCCGTCTCAGAACTCTTCCTAGTGTATCCGTCTCGGAACTCTTCCTAGTGTATCCATCTCAGAACTCTTCCTAGTGTATCCATCTCAGAACTCTTCCTAGTGTATTCGTCTCAGAACTCTTCCTAGTGTATCCGTCTCAGCACTCTTCCTAGTATATCTCTCAGTAGTAGTAACCAGTTACCAGCAACCAGTGTACCAGTAGATGACTCACTACCAACCGTCTCTGCCTGAGTCACTGTCTGTATTCATATTGTGCTGACCACAGCAGTATTCAAAGACCCCCTCACATATGGGTACTGTGGGCGGCCAGTCAGTTATACGAGAGTGAGCAAGAGAGGCAGGTTCGGATGTGGCGCCCTTCCACATACTTCAGCTACAATATACGTACTTCCAGCCTACGTGAGTATTTTTACCCAATCCACGTGTTCGAACTCCCACATGATATATCCGTCTCAGAACTCTTCCTAGTGTATTCGTCTCAGCACTCTTCCTAGTGTATCCATCTCAGAACTCTTCCTAGTGTATTCGTCTCAGAACTCTTCCTAGTGTATTCGTCTCAGCACTCTTCCTAGTGTATCCGTCTCAGAACTCTTCCTAGTGTATTTGTCTCAGAACTCTTCCTAGTGTATCCGTCTCAGCACTCTTCCTAGCATATCCGTCTCAGAACTCTTCCTAGTGTATCCGTCTCAGCACTCTTCCTAGTGTATCCGTCTCAGAACTCTTCCTAGTGTATCCGTCTCAGCACTCTTCCTAGTGTATCCGTCTCAGAACTCTTCCTAGTGTATCCGTCTCAGCACTCTTCCTAGTGTATCCGTCTCAGAACTCTTCCTAGTGTATCCGTCTCAGCACTCTTCCTAGTGTATCCGTCTCAGAACTCTTCCTAGTGTATCCGTCTCAGCACTCTTCCTAGTGCATCCGTCTCAGAACTCTTCCTAGTGTATTCGTCTCAGAACTCTTCCTAGTGTATCCGTCTCAGAACTCTTCCTAGTGTATCCGTCTCAGAACTCTTCCTAGTGTATCCGTCTCAGACCTCTTCCTAGTGTATCCGTCTCAGAACTCTTCCTAGTGTATCCGTCTCAGAACTCTTCCTAGTGTATCCATCTCAGAACTCTTCCTAGTGTATCCATCTCAGAACTCTTCCTAGTGTATTCGTCTCAGAACTCTTCCTAGTGTATCCGTCTCAGCACTCTTCCTAGTATATCTCTCAGTAGTAGTAACCAGTTACCAGCAACCAGTGTACCAGTAGATGACTCACTACCAACCGTCTCTGCCTGAGTCACTGTCTGTATTCATATTGTGCTGACCACAGCAGTATTCAAGACCCCCTCACATATGGGTACTGTGGGCGGCCAGTCAGTTATACGAGAGTGAGCAAGAGAGGCAGGTTCGGATGTGGCGCCCTTCCACATACTTCAGCTACAATATACGTACTTCCAGCCTACGTGAGTATTTTTTACCCAATCCACGTGTTCGAACTCCCACATGATATATCCGTCTCAGAACTCTTCCTAGTGTATTCGTCTCAGCACTCTTCCTAGTGTATCTGTCTCAGAACTCTTCCTAGTGTATTCGTCTCAGAACTCTTCCTAGTGTATTCGTCTCAGCACTCTTCCTAGTGTATCCGTCTCAGAACTCTTCCTAGTGTATTTGTCTCAGAACTCTTCCTAGTGTATCCGTCTCAGCACTCTTCCTAGCATATCCGTCTCAGAACTCTTCCTAGTGTATCCGTCTCAGCACTCTTCCTAGTGTATCAGTCTCAGAACTCTTCCTAGTGTATTCGTCTCAGAACTCTTCCTAGTGTATTCGTCTCAGAACTCTTCCTAGTGTATTCGTCTCAGCACTCTTCCTAGTGTATCCGTCTCAGAACTCTTCCTAGTTGTATCCGTCTCAGCACTCTTCCTAGTGTATCCGTCTCAGAACACTTCCTAGTGTATTCGTCTCAGACTCTCCTAGTGTATTGTCTCGGAACTCTTCTAGTGATTCGTCTGCACTCTTCCGTCCCTCTCAGAACTCTTCCTATGTATCCCTCTCAGAACTTTCTTCTAGTGTATCCGTCTCAGCACTCTTCACACAGAGTCTTCATGCCACCGGGTGCTGCCTCCCCGTGCTGCCTCCTCATGCTTCCTCTACTTCACTGTATTTACTTCTGAGTATTTGTCGTCTGTGTATTTACCTGTACGTGTTTCCAAGGGTTGAACTCCGGTTCCTGTGATCGCCTTTTAAACTAAATTTGGACAGGCGAGTGTACTTCACGTGATTGTGACTCCATTTGTGAAGTGAACCTCCAGTATGTCTTGGTAGTTCCTCCAGTATGTCTTGGTAGTTCCTCCAGTATGTCTTGGTAGTTCCTCCAGTATGTCTTGATAGTTCCTCCAGTATGTCTTGGTAGTTCCTCCAGTATGTCTTGGTAGTTCCTCCAGTATGTCTTGGTAGTTCCTCCAGTATGTCTTGGTAGTTCCTCCAGTATGTCTTGATAGTTCCTCCAGTATGTCTTGGTAGTTCCTCCAGTATGTCTTGGTAGTTCCTGTAGTTTTACTCTCCTCACACTGCTGTCTTAACACGATGTTCTTCACTTGGGTGTTACTGTCACCTCGTCATGGCTGGTCCCTCTAACGTCAAGAAGTCAACCCTCGTTTATGTTACAGATATCGCTATCTTGTATGTCGTGATTATATCTACTACGAACAAAGTTTCTCAGTACAGCCAACATTCTTAAGGGTTGTTGTTGTTGTTGTTGCTGCTGCTTTAATACATCATATACTACAGTATGCACCTTACACCAGAGACCGTCATACAGAAGACACTGTATCCAGGAGGCACTGTAGTTTCTAACAGAGTTGAATACCACTTCTTCCCTGGATAAACACACCAACACCTACCCATTTTTTATTTCTAGAAGGTGAGAATAGGGATGGCGGGGCCTGGATAGGAATGGGGCAGCCGCCGGGCAGGAGAAAGGATATAGAAAATCACTGGTTTGGTAACAGAGTTGTGGATGAGTTGAACAAACTACCGAGTACCGTCATAGTTTCAAATAGGTTAGACAAATACATGAGTGGGTGTGAGTTGGACCTCACTGGCTTGCGCTAGTGGGTTTGATGCAGTGCTCCATCCTTCTTGAGTAGATGTGACTTGCACCTGACTGGCTTTGGCCAGAAGCTTAGGCCGGTAGCTGATTTGGACCTGACTAGCGTGGGTCAGTAGGACTGCCAAGTGCTCCTTCTTATGTTCTTCAGTGAGGACTGACTTGGTAGTAGGGACGGGACTGGTAGTGGAGGATAGCCTGTTGGTGGGGATGGGCATGGTGGTAGGGGTGGGGCTAGGGTAGGACTTGTGGTAGGGGTGGGTCTGGTGGTTGGGTGAGAGGGGGCACTTCAACACCCTGGTGGGGCCCTGGGGGTTATTAATCACGGGTGCAGACAAGTGGTTGTGGTCATTAACAAGGGGCAGTGAGCAGGGCGACAAATTGGAGGTCTCAAGGGAGCACTCACAGGCACGCGTGAGTGACCTGACCCCTCGCCAGGTCAGGTCAAATCAAGTCACCACACAATAGGGAGGAGGGGGAGACAAAACTGACCAGAAAGGATAACTAGCCAATACTGTGAGACAGTCCAACAAGTGTTACTGTTCTCTTGTTACACGCACGCACACACACACACACACACACACACACACACACGCAGATGACGTGAAGTTGATGAGAAGAATACACTCGATCGAAGACCAGGCAGAACTACAAAGGGATCTGGACAGGCTGCAGAACTGGTCCAGCAATTGGCTCCTGGAGTTCAATCCCACCAAGTGCAAAGTCATGAAGATTGGGGAAGGGCAAAGAAGGCCGCAAACGGAAGGGACGTCTAGGGGTCAGAGACTACAAACCTCACTCAAGGAAAAAGACTTGGGTGAGTATAACACCAGCACATCCCTGAAGCGCACATCAACCAAATAACTGCTGCAGCATATGGGCGCCTAGCAAACCCAAAACAGCATTCCGACATCTAATAAGAATCGTTCAGAGACCCTGTACACCACACAAACTTAGCCCATATTGGAGATGCGGCACCAGTTTGGAACCCACACCTAGCCAAGCACGTAAAGAAACTAGAGAAAGTGCAAAGGTTTGCAACAAACAGTCCCACAAGCTAAAGGTATGTCCTCACGAGGAAGGTTAAGGGAAATCACCTACGCACTGGAGGACAGAGAGTAGGGGGACTGATAACGACATACAAAATACTGAGAGCAATTGACAAGGTGGACAAAAACAGGATTTCCAGAGATTGGACACAGTAACAAGGACACAGTTGGAAGCTAAAGACACAGATGAATCACAGGGATGCTAGGAAGTATTCTTCAGCCACAAGTAGTCAGTAAGTGGAATAGTTTGGAAGCGATGTAGTGAGGCAGATCCATACATATGCTTTAAGCAGAGGTACGATAAGCCTCACGCTCAGGGAGAGTGACCTAGTACGATCAGTGAAGAGGGGGGGCAGGAGCTCACTCGCCCCGCAACCTCAACCTAGGTGAGTACAACTAGGTGAGTACACACTAACCAACACACACGCACACACACCACACACACACACATCACAGAATGATTTAGTGGAGGCAGGATTCATTCATAGGTCCACTCTCCCTCCTCATAGAGGAGGGAGAGTGATCTAGTAGCTACCAGTGAAGAGGCGGGGCCAGGCGTTATGACTCGACCCCTGCAACCCCAATTAGGTGAGCGCACACACACTCACACACGCACACACACGCACGCACACACACACACACACACACACACACACGCACGCACACACACACACCACACACACACACACACACGCACGCACACACACACTCACACACGCACACACACGCACGCACACACACACACACACACACACACGCACGCACACACACACACACACACACACACACACACACACACACACACACACACACACACACACACACACACACACACGCACGCACACACTACCGTCCACAGGATGTATATGGTATGTACAATAAAATAGCAATTTCATCGGAAAATCTAATGCAGCCTTCTAGCCCTCTTCTCCAGTCCTAGCCTCCTACCCCTCTTCTCCAGTCCTAGCCTCCTACCCCTCTTCTCCAGTCCTAGCCTCCTACCCCTCTTCTCCAGTCCTAGCCTCCTACCCCTCTTCTCCAGTCCTAGCCTCCTACCCCTCTTCTCCAGTCCTAGCCTCCTACCCCTCTTCTCCAGTCCTAGCCTCCTACCCCTCTTCTCCAGTCCTAGCCTCCTACCCCTCTTCTCCAGTCCTAGCCTCCTACCCCTCTTCTCCAGTCCTAGCCTCCTACCCCTTCTCCAGTCCTAGCCTCCTACCCCTCTTCTCCAGTCCTAGCCTCCTACCCCTCTTCTCCAGTCCTAGCCACTCCCTCTCCACTAGATAGATATCTTACTATCCTTTCAATGGCCAGCCTCTCCTGGATGAGCCCCTCTCTTACCTATCCTTCAGATTAAGACGAATGCTTCTCTGACCTTTACACAGTTGAAGCGGAAGCTTGCCTATCCTCCTATCCCAGGGTAACTTATCCTCCTATCCCAAGGTTACTTATCCACTTATCCCAGGGTTACTTATCCTCTTATCCCAGGGTTACTTATCCTCTTATCCCAGGGTTACTTATCTATATCCCAACAACCATCTTCTCTCACTGTGATCACGACCGAATCCCTTGTCAGCATAGTTGCTGATCCCCTGTATATGATATGTATATGTTATCCGAGTATCAAAGTATCATCCATATGTTTTACATAGTTGATCCCTTGCTAGGCTCAGTGACTAGCATGTGTGACGTCATGTGATGCCGCATGTGAGCGCTGCGCTCCTGGCCTCCTCCTTACTCTGCGCTTAGGTCTACGAACAGGCAACACAGGCAGTCTGGGCTCCCCTCTCTCACACTGCTAAGTAAGTGTTACCATGCAACATGTGTGTTTAACTCCAACCATCACATCTCCACGATCCTTCCCAACACCCTATCCCACCAGAGAACTGTGATAAGAAACTGGGGTGGATGGGGGAAGGAACCTGGGGTCACCGGAGGAGCCTGGGGTCACCGGAGGAGCCTGGGATCACCGGTGGAGCCTGGTGTCACCGCCAGTGGAGCCTAAGGTCACCGTTGGAGCCTGGGATCACCGGTGGAGACTGGGGTCACCGGAGAAGCCTGGGGTCACCACCGGTGGAGCCTGGGGTCACCACCAGCGGAGCCTGGGGTCACCGGTGGAGCCTGTGGTCACCGGTGGAGCCTGGGGTCACCGGAGGAGACTGGGGTCACCGGTGGAGCCTGGGGTCACCGGAGGAGACTGGGGTCACCGGTGACTGTCATACAGGAGTGCAGAAAGGTTGCTATCAATAATATTTACTGGTAACCTCACACCACTGACCATTGAAGCTTGCCTAACAATGTTCCCATTCAACGTCACTAACTACTACTGCTGCTGCTGCTTCCTGCTAGCTTCTGCTGTTCCTGCTGGTGGTGGGTCCTGCTGCTGCTCCATCTCCTTGCCAAAGGCTCAGGGACTGATCACCTCAAACCTACCACTTCCGCTGCCTCCAGTGTTATGTTCTCCTGCATTCGACTGAGGAAGCCTGCTGTGCGGGCGAAACGTTTCGGGAACAAGGATACCCAAGTGGTGCACCTGTGGTTGGTTCATCAGCGCCTCACTGTTGGTGAAGATCAGTTCTGCAAACTTGTCATCACAGTAAAATTGTGATGTACAATAATTCTGGATGTTACTGCTGTTGCTGCTACTGCTGCTGTTGTTGCTGCAGCTGTTACCGCTGCTACTGCTGTTGGTGTTGCTGCAGCTAGTGATACTGGTGCTGCTGCTGCTGCTGCTGCTGGTGCTGTTGTTGTTGCCGTGGGTTCTGGGGCTGCCGATATGTCCGGCTGTTGATAGTGATACTGCAGTTACTACTGTTGTTACTACCACTAGTGTTACTACTGTTGTTACTACCACTAGTGTTACTACTGTTGTTACTAACACTAGTGTTACTACTGTTACTAACACTAGTATTACCGGTGATGGGTGAGGTGAGAAGCAGTGGGCTGTGGTCAAAGTGGGTGAAGGAAGGATGCCTGTCAACCACATTTGGGTCACCTTACTTTGTCTTCACTACATCACCGTTGTCTTCACTACGTCACTGTTGTCTTCACTACGTCACTGTTGTCTTCACTACATCACCGTTGTCTTCACTACGTCACTGTTGTCTTCACTACGTCACTGTTGTCTTCATTGCATCACTGTTGTCTTACTACATCACTGTTGTCTTCAGTACATACCTGTTATCTTCACATCAGTGATGTTTTCACTACATCACTGTTGTCTTACTACATCACTGTTGTCTTCAATACGTCACTGTTGTCTTCACTACATCAGTTGTCTTCACTACGTCACTGCTGTCTTCACTACGTCACTGCTGTCTTCACTACGTCACTGTTGTCTTCAGTTCGTCACTATTGACTCACTGCATCACTGTTGTCTTCACTACATCACTGTTGTCTTCACTACATCACTGTTGTCTACATTACGTCACTGTTGTCTTCACCGCATCACTGTTGTCTTCACTACGTCAATGTTGTCTTCACTACATTACCGTTGTTTTCACTACGTCAATGTTGTCTTCACTACATCACTATTGTCTTCACTACATCACTGTTGTCTTAATTACATCACTGTTGTCTTCACTACGCCACTGTTGTCTTCAGTACATCACTGTTGTCTTCACTACGCCACTGTTGTCTTCACTTCGTCACTGTTGTCTTCAGTACATCACTGTTGTCTTCACTACGTCACTGTTGTCTTCACTTCGTCACTGTTGTCTTCAGTACATCACTGTTGTCTTCACTACATCACTATTGTCTTCACTACATCACTGTTGTCTTCATTACATCACTGTTGTCTTCACTACGCCACTGTTGTCTTCAGTACATCACTGTTGTCTTCACTACGCCACTGTTGTCTTCATTCGTCACTGTTGTCTTCACTTCGTCACTGTTGTCTTCATTACATCACTGTTGTCTTCACTACGTCACTGTTGTCTTCACTTCGTCACTGTTGTCTTCAGTACATCACTGTTGTCTTCACTACGTCACTGTTGTCTTCAGTACATCACTGTTGTCTTCACTACGTCACTGTTGTCTTCACTTCGTCACTGTTGTCTTCAGTACATCACTGTTGTCTTCACTTCGTCACTGTTGTCTTCAGTACATCACTGTTGTCTTCACTACGTCACTGTTGTCTTCACTTCGTCACTGTTGTCTTAACTTGTCACTGTTGTCTTCAGTACGTCACTGTTGTCTTCACTACGTCACTGTTGTCTTCACTTCGTCACTGTTGTCTTCACTACGTCACTGCTGTCTTCAGTGCGTTACTGTTGTCTTCACTACGTCACTGTTGTTTTCAGTACATCACTGTTGTCTTCAATACGCCACTGTTGTCTTCAGTACATCACTGTTGTCTTCACTACGTCACTGTTGTCTTCACTACATCACTGTTGTCTTCACTACGTCACTGTTGTCTTCACTACATCACTGTTGTCTTCACTACGTCACTGTTGTCTTCACTACGTCACTGTTGTCTTCACTACGTCACTGTTGTCTTCGCGTCATAAAACTGGTGTTGTGGTCATCACTTTGTCTTGACCTTCAGTGTAAGTACACTTTACTAACTTTTAGTGCTAAGTCACTTTACTGAGACACTTTAGTGTAAGTACTACTTTACTGAGACCTTTAGTGTAAGTACACTTTACTGAGACACTTTAGTGTAAGTACACTTTACTGAGACACTTTAGTGTAAGTACACTTTACTGAGACACTTTAGTGTAAGTACACTTTACTGAGACACTTTAGTGTAAGTACACTTTACTGAGACACTTTAGTGTAAGTACACTTTACTGAGACACTTTAGTGTAAGTACACTTTACTGAGACACTTTAGTGTAAGTACACTTTACTGAGACACTTTAGTGTAAGTACACTTTACTGAGACACTTTAGTGTAAGTACACTTTACTGAGACACTTTAGTGTAAGTACACTTTACTGAGACACTTTAGTGTAAGTACACTTTACTGAGACACTTTAGTGTAAGTACACTTTACTGAGACACTTTAGTGTAAGTACACTTTACTGAGACACTTTAGTGTAAGTACACTTTACTGAGACACTTTAGTGTAAGTACACTTTACTAAGACAGTTTAGTGTAAGTACACTTTACTAAGACACCTTAGTGTAAGTACACTTTACTGAGACACTTTAGTGTAAGTACACTTTACTGAGACACTTTAGTGTAAGTACACTTTACTGAGACACTTTAGTGTAAGTACACTTTACTGAGACACTTTAGTGTAAGTACACTTTACTGAGACACTTTAGTGTAAGTACACTTTACTGAGACACTTTAGTGTAAGTACACTTTACTGAGACACTTTAGTGTAAGTACACATTACTAAGACACTTTAGTGTAAGTACACTTTACTAAGACACCTTAGTGTAAGTACACTTTACTAAGACACTTTAGTGTAAGTACACTTTACTAAGACACTTCAGTGAAAGTACACTTTACGTAGACACTTTAGTGTAAGTACACTATACTGAGACACTTTAGCGTAAGTACACTTTACTAAGACACCTTAGTGTAAGTACACTTTACTAAGACACTTTAGTGTAAGTACACTTTACTAAGACACTTTAGCGTAAGTACACTTTACTAAGACACCTTAGTGTAAGTACACTTTACTGAGACACTTTAGTGTAAGTACACTTTACTAAGACACTTTAGTGGTAGTACACTTTACTAAGACACCAGGGCCCTCTTGGAGACAAGCAGGGTCCTCTTGGAGACAGCCAGGGTCCTCTTGGAGACAGTCAGGGTCCTCTTGGAGACAGTCAGGGTCCTCTTTGAGACAACTAGGGTCCTCTTGGAGACAACCAGGGTCCTCTTGGAGACAGCCAGCGTCCTCTTGGAGACAGTCAGGGTCCTCTTTGAGATAACTAGGGTCCTATTGGAGACAACCAGGGTCCTCTTGGAGACAGCCAAGGTCCTCTTGGAGACAACCAGGGTCCTCTTGGAGACAACCAGAGTACTCTTGGAGACAACCAGGGTCCTCTTGGAGACAGCCAGTGTCCTCTTGGAGGCAGCCATTGTCCTCTTGGAGGCAGCAAGTGTCCTCTTGGAGACAACCAGGGTCCTCTTGGAGACAGCCATGGTTCTCTTGGAGACAGTCAGGGTCCTCTTTGAGACAACTAGGGTCCTCTTGGAGACAACCAGGGTCCTCTTGGAGACAGCCAGGGTCCTCTTGGAGACAGTCAGGGTCCTCTTTGAGACAACTAGGGTCCTCTTGTAGACAGTCAGGGTCCTCTTGGAGACAGCCAGGGTCCTCTTGGAGACAGTCAGGGTCCTCTTTGAGACAACTAGGGTCCTCTTGGAGACAACCAGGGTCCTCTTGGAGACAGCCAAGGTCCTCTTGGAGACAACCAGGGTCCTCTTGGAGACAACCAGAGTACTCTTGGAGACAACCAGGGTCCTCTTGGAGACAGCCAGTGTCCTCTTGGAGACAACCAGGGTCCTCTTGGAGACAGCCATGGTTCTCTTGGAGACATCCAGGACCCTTCTGGAGACAACCAGGGCCCTCCTGGAGACTACCAGGGTCCTCTTGGAGACAACCAGGGCCCTCTTGGAGACAAGCAGGGCCCTCTTGGAGACAAGCAGGGTCCTCTTGGAGACAACCAGGGTCCTCTTGGAAACAACCAGGGTCCTCTTGGAGACAACCAGGGTCCTTTAGAGACAACCAGGGTCCTCTTGGAGACAACAAAAGTCCTCTTGGAGACAACCAGGATCCTCTTGGAGACAACCAGGGTCCTCTTCGAGACAACCAGAGTCCTCTTGGAGACAACCAGGGTCCTCTTGGAAACAACCAGGGTCCTCTTGGAGACAACCAGGGTCCTTTAGAGACAACCAGGGTCCTCTTGGAGACAACCAGGGTCCTTTAGAGACAACCAGGGTCCTCTTGGAGACAACCAGGTCCCTTTTGGAGACAAGCAGGGTCCTCTTGGAGACAGCCAGGGTCCTCTTCGAAACAACCAGGGTCCTCTTGGAGACAGCCAGAGCCCTCTTGGAGACAACCAGAGTCCTCTTGGGTACAACCAGAGTCCTGTTGAAGACAACCAGGGTCCTCTTGGGGACAACCCGAGTCCTGTTGGAGACAACCAGGGTCCTCTTGGAAACAACCAGGGTCCTCTAGGAGACAACCAGGGTCCTCTTGGAGACAACCAGGGTTCTCTTGGAGACAACCAGGGTCCTCTTGGAGACAACCAGGGTCCTCTTGGAGACAACCATGGTCCTCTAGGAGACAACCAGGGTCCTCTTGGAGACAACCAGGGTCCTCTTGGAGACAACCATGGTCCTCTAGGAGACAACCAGGGTCCTCTAGGAGACAACCAGGGTCCTCTAGGAGACAACCAGTGTCCTCTTGGAGACAACCATGGTCTTCTAGGAGACAACCAGGGTCTTCTTGGAGACAACCAGGGTCCTCTTGGAGACAACCAGGGTCCTCTAGGAGACAACCAGGGTCATCTTGAAGACAACCAGGGTCCTCTTGGAGACAACCAGGGTCCTCTTGGAGACAACCAGGGTCCTCTTGAAGACAACCAGGGTCCTCTAGGAGACAACCAGGGTCCTCTTGGAGACAACCAGGGTCCTCTTGGAGACAACCAGGGCCCTCTTGGAGACAACCAGGGTCCTCTAGGAGACAACCAGGGTCCTCTAGGAGACAACCAGGGTCCTCTTGGAGAGAACCATGGTCCTCTTGGAGAAAACCATGGTCCTCTAGGAGACAACCAGGGTCGTCTAGGAGACAACCAGGGTCGTCTAGGAGACAACCTGGGTCCTCTTGGAGACAACCAGGGTCCTCTTGAAGACAACCAGGGTCCTCTAGGAGACAACCAGTGTCCTCTTGGAGACAACCAGGGTCTTCTTGGAGACAACCAGGGCCCTCTTGGAGACAACCAGGGTCCTCTAGGAGACAACCAGGGTCCTCTAGGAGACAACCAGGGTCCTCTTGGAGAGAACCATGGTCCTCTTGGAGAAAACCATGGTCCTCTAGGAGACAACCAGGGTCGTCTAGGAGACAACCAGGGTCGTCTAGGAGACAACCAGGGTCCTCTTGGAGACAACCATGGTCCTCTAGGAGACAACCACGGTCCTCCTAGAGACAACCATGGTCCTCTTGGAGACAACCAGGGTCCTCTTGGAGACAACCAGGGTCCTCTTGGAGACAACCAGGGTCCTCTTGGAGACAACCAGGGTCCTCTTGGAGACAACCAGGGTCCTCTTGGAGACAACCAGGGTCCTCTTGGTAACTCCTCATAAGTAGGAGGAGAGAGAGGGCGTCTTCAAAACTCTCTTGTGATCTCTTAATGTACTTACGTTCTGTACATCTCATTCTCACTCTCGAGTATTTTATACTAGCATGCCAACCACCCCCCTGTCTCTTACACACACACACACACACACACACACAAACACACACACACACACACACACACACACACACACACACACACACACAACTATTGTCTGGTGTGGGTCGAGGTCACTTGCACCTCTGACGTAACCTGGCCCCTATGAGGGTAGTGGTGGTGATGGTGGTGGTAGTGGTGGGGGGGGAGTATGAGCAGGTGATGGCATTAATTAACAACAGGTGATAAGTATATCAGACAAGCTGGTGTTGAGGGACACCACTACCACCATCACCACCACTATCACCACCACACCACCACACTATTACCACAGCAGTGAGACTCACTTACAGCAGCAGCAGCAGCAGCAGGAGGTGTCAGAGTGATGGTAGTTCAGGGAGGCTGGTAACCTTTTCTCATCTTACCTGAAACAAACAAAATACAAACATTACTCACTAGTATCTGGTACAACTATTATTCACTATTTCTGGTACAACTATTATTCACTAGTTCTGGTACAAACATTATGTTAAATGTACTGATATTTATTATTATTTTTTTTATTATCACACTGGCCGATTCCCACCAAGGCAGGGTGGCCCGAAAAAGAAAAACTTTCACCATCATTCACTCCATCACTGTCTTGCCAGAAGTGGTGCTTTACACTACAGTTTTTAAACTGCAACATTAACACCCCTCCTGATAAGGTTATTAATTTATAGCTTCATGTATTAAACACGTACAATACTACAATTATCTTAACTACCACGACTACAACTATTAGATATTATTCCTTCTACAACTACTAACTTCTACAACTGCCACTATTAATTTCTACAACAACTACAAGTATTAACTACAACTACCACTACTACTACAACAACTACCACTATTAACTTATACAACAACTACACTACTAACTTCTACAACAACTACCAGTATTAACTACAACTACCACTACTACTACAACAACTACCAGTATTAACTCTACAACGACTACCATATTAGCTTCTACAACATCTACCACTATTACTTTTACACATCTAAAACATCTACCACTATTATTTTCAACAACTACCACTATTAACTTCTAACATACAACCTACAACTACTACATTTACTACAACAACTACCAGTATATACTTCTACAACAACTACCAGTATTAACTTCTACAACAACTACCAGTATTAACTACAACTACCACTACTAACTTCTACAACAACTACTAGTATTAACTTCTACAACAACTACCACTATTAACTTCTACAACAACTACCAGTATTAACTTCTACAACAACTACCAGTATTAACTACAACTACCACTACTAACTTCTACAACAACTACCACTATTAACTTCTACAGCAACTACCACTATTAACTTCTACAACAACTACCACTATTAACTTCTACAACAACTACCACTATTAACTTCTACAACAACCACCACTGTTAACTTCTACAACAACTACCACTATTAACTTCTACAACAACTTCCAGTGTTAACTTCTACAGCAACTACCACTATTAACTTCTACAACAACTACCACTATTAACTTCTACAACAACTACCAGTATTAACTTCTACAACAATTACCACTATTAACTTCTACAACAACCACCACTGTTAACTTCTACAGCAACTACCAGTATTAACTTCTACAACAACTACCAGTATTAACTTCTACAACAACTACCACTATTAACTTCTACAACAACTACCACTATTAACTTCTACAACAACTACCACTATTAAACTTCATACTACATACTACCACTATTAACTTCTACAACAACTACCACTATTAACTTCTACAACAACTACCACTATTAACTTCTACAACAACTACCAGTTATTTAACTATCTACATAAACTACCTACCATATAACTTCTACAACAACTACCACTATTAACTTCTACAACAACTACCACTATTAACTTCTACAACAATACCACTATTAACATCTACAACAAACTTCCATAATTAACTTCTACAACAACTAACACTATTAACTTCTACAGCAACTCCAGTTTAACTTCTACAACAACTACCACTATTAACTTCTACAACAACTACCACTATTAACTTCTACAACTACCAGTATTAACTTCTACAACAACTACCATTATTAACTTTACAACAACTACCACTATTAACTTCTACAACAACTACCACTATTAACTTCTACAACAACTACCAGTATTAACTTCTACAACAACTACCACTATAACTTCTAAACTTCTACAACAATTACCACTATTAACTTCTACAACAACTACAGTATTAACTTCTACAACAACTACCATATTAACTTCTACAACAACTACCACTATTAACTTCTACAACAACTACCACTATTAACTTCTACAACAACTACCACTATTAACTTCTACAACAACTACCAGTATTAACTTCTACAACAACTACCAGTATTAACTTCTACAAAAACTACCAGTATTAACTTCTACAACAACTACCAGTATTAACTTCTACAACAACTACCAGTATTAGCTTCTACAACATCTACCACTATTAACTTTTACAACATCTACCACTATTATTTTCAACAACTACCACTATTAACTTTACAACAACTACCATACTAATTTCTACAACAACTACCAGTATTAATTTCTACAACAACTACCAGTATTAACTTCTACAACAACTACCATATTAACTTCTACAACAACTACCACTATTAACTTTCTACAACAAACTACCATATTACTTCTACAACAACTACCACTATTAACTTCTACAACAACACCACTATTAACTTCTACAGCAACTACCAGTATTAACTTTCTACAACAACTACCACTATTAACTTCTACAACAACTACCACTATTAACTTCTACAACAACTACCAGTATTAACTTCTACAACAACTACCATATTAACTTCTACAACAACTACCACTATTAACTTCTACAACAACTACCACTATTAACTTCTACAACAACTACCACTATTAACTTCTACAACACTACCATATTAACTTCTACAACAACTACCACTATTAACTTCTACAAACAACCACCAGTATTAACTTCAACAACCACCACATTAACTTCTACAACAACTACCACTATTAACTTCTACAACAACTACCATATTAACTTTCTACAGCAACTACCAGTATTACTTCACAACAAACTAAACCGTATAATTTACAACAACTACCACTATTAATTCTACAACAACTACCAGTATTTAACTTCTACAACAACTACCATATTAACTTCTACAACAACTACCACTATTAACTCTACAACAACACCACTATTAACTTCTACAACAACTACCACTATTAACTTCTACAACAACTACCATATTAACTTCACACTACAGTTAACTACAAATACCAGTATTAACTTCTACAACAACTACCGTATTAACTTTACAACAACTACCAGTATTAACTTCTACAAACAACTTTTCACCACTATTAACTTCTACAACAACTACCATATTAACTTCTACAACAACTACCACTATTAACTTCTACAACAACTACCACTATTAACTTCTACAACAAATACCACTATTAACTTCTACAACAACTACCACTATTAACTTCTACAACAACTACCACTATTAACTTCTACAACAACTACCACTATTAACTTCTACAACAACTACCACTATTAACTTCTACAACAACTACCACTATTAACTTCTACAACAACTACCACTATTAACTTCTACAACAACTACCACTATTAACTTCTACAACATCTACCACTATTAACTTCTACAACATCTACCACTGTTAACTTCTACAACAACTACGGTACTGTAATATATCCTGCCCACTGGCACACTAACAGTACTATTGCTACCCACACTAGCCCACACGCCCCAACCTTCGCCCCTCCCCGCCTGCATGTCCTGACCCTCTCCCCTCCTCGCCCGCACGCCCACTCCGCACCACCAGGTAGTGACCTTGTGGGCGGCCTCAAGGGCGTTACAGAGGTCAACATGGGCGCCGCCCCCGCTTAAGGTACACCACAGGTGAGAGAAGAGTGTAGGAGGTAGTGGGGAGTGGGGTGAGGGAGGAGAGGGAGGGGAAAGGATGAGGGAGGAGAGGGAGGGGAATAACATATATATATATATAATATATATATATATATATATATATATATATATATATATATATATATATATATATATATATATATATATATATATATATATATATGCAATAAGATCACAGTAAACAGGTGATATCAGAATATGCAAAACAACCACTGTGAAAGAATAGCGAAATTTCAAGAGCTTTCATGACTTCTCACATTATCACATTATATATAACCAACCACAAGGGGAGTTGAATGGTAGCTCTAGACCTTTCATGTTGCAATCAGCACATCATCAGGAGCTTGCAATGTTGCTGCAGAAGAAAAGGAGGTCCAAGCAAACACGTTCAGAGGAAACTAGACAGATAAACTGGATAACTAGAACCTTCAAAAGAAGGGCTGATTGGCTAGATAACTGGAACCTTCAAAACAAGGGACGACAGGCTGGATAACTAGAACCTTTACAACAAGGGATAACAGGCTGGATAACTAGAACCTTTACAACAAGGGACGACAGGCTGGATAACTAGAACCTTCAAAACAAGGGACGACAGGCTGGATAACTAGAACCTTTAAAACAAGGGACGACAGGGTGTATAACTAGAACCTTCAAAACAAGGGACGACAGGCTGGATAACTAGAACCTTCAAAACAAGGGACGACACTCTGTAAGTCACTTGTTCTCCCTCTGGGCTGGAATATTGCTGTACACTATGAACCCATTTTAGGGCAGCACTAAACCCGTTGAGGGTCATACAGTGCCTGAGGAATGGGAGACAACTGATTTAATCCAAGGAGAAGGTGGCTCTAATTCCTTGGGCGAAGAGCCCTTCACCGTGGCGCGTCCCTTAGGCTAAACAAGGCCCTACAAGGAAGAAAGGGCATGTTGGTGCTCGTGAAGAGGTCTTCATCCCCCTCCTTGGATCAAACATGATAAACGTAAAGAGAGTAGGTAAGTGTTGTGTCAACACAGTTGTGATCTCACTTATAGTAACTGTCTCACTGTTGATATTTGTGTGTGTTGTGTGTCAGCAGCAAGGCTGACTTGTTCAACAACTGCTGACACTAACACTTTCCTTTTTGTTGTGATTAGTAAGTCTTTCACAACCTCTACCTCTCACACACACATACACACGCACGCGCAGGGATGTTAGGAAGTATTTCTTCAGCCATAGAGTTGTCAGGAAGTGGAACAATCTGGAGAGTGATGTAGTGGAGGCAGGATCTATACATAGCTTTAAGAAGATGTATGATAAAGCTCATGGAGCAGGGAGAGAGTAGACCTAGTAGCGACCAAGTGAAGAGGCGGTGCCAGGAGCTATGAATCGACCCCTGCAACCACAATTAGATGAGTATATACACTACCATGGTTCAGAACATGCAGTACAGGTCTCCCATGGGTAAGGAGGTACTCCAGACACTGGTACTCTCAAGGTACTCTTACACCCGCCTCTCAGTCTGCCTTTATAACAACACTCAAACAAACAAAAAAAAAAGAAACAAGACAATGAGATCTAGAAATAACAGCAATATTAATTTCTTCATTAAATATATCTTCCTACGGCCAAACTTACAATTATTTACGAAATAATGTAATGTGATTAATGTTGACAATAGCATATTGTGGATGAGGTTGACAATAGAGAGAGCATAAGAAACCTCTGACTGTCACAGCTTTAACACCCTCACGCAGGCCAGATTCTAGTATAGCATTAACCACCTCGAGGCTCGTCAGGGTCTAAGGGGTACAGGGCTGCCCTTCAAGTAGCTTACCCTGGTGCTCCCTTCCTCACCCTGACTGACACAGTCAACCCATATTCGATGGATGCACTCATTCATCGCAGCAGCAGTGAACTACAGTGCTTGAAAGCTGGTTAATGATGGCATGATAACATGCAGGAATGTGCTTGTGCATGATGCGACTAAAATATTGCACTCATTGTACACCACAAGAAACTTTCTATCTCCACTGAACTTCTCTGCACACTGCTAATCAACGTCAGTATATCACTGTTTAACAACGTCGGTATATCACTGTTTAATAACGTCAGTATATCACTGTTTAATAACGTCAGTATATCACTGTTCAACAACGTCAGTATATCACTATTTAATAACGTCAGTATATCACTGTTTAACAACGTCAGTATATCACTGTTAAACAACGTCAGTATTACACTGTTTAACAACGTCAGTATATCACTGCTCAACAACGTCAGTATATCACTGTTTATTAACGTCAGTATATCACTGTTCAACAACGTCAGTATATCACTGTTTAACAACGTCAGTATATCACTGTTTAACAACGTCAGTATATCACTGTTTAATAACGTCAGTATATCACTGTTCAACAACGTCAGTATATCACTGTTTAACAACGTCAGTATTTCACTGTTTAACAACGTCGGTATATCACTGTTTAACAACGTCAGTATATCACTGTTTAGCAACGTCAGTATATCACTGTTCAACAACGTCAGTATATCACTGTTTAACAACGTCAGTATATCACTGTTTAACGTCAGTATATCACTGTTCAACAACGTCAGTATATCACTGTTTAACAACGTCAGACGTGTGACTGTCATAGTCAGCACTGGCAGGGTGTTAGGAGTGTTCGTGTTAGAAAATTTTCCACGGCCAGGGGAGTGCCAGGGGTGTGTCAGGGGAGTGCCAGGCTAGTGCCAGGGGTGTCATGGGAATGCCAGGGGTGTGTCAGGGGAGTGCCAGGAGTGTGCCAGAGGAGTACCAGTGGAGTACCAGGGGTGTCAGAGGAGTACCAGGGGTGTGTCAGAGGAGTGCCAGGGGTGTGCGAGAGGTGTCGGAGTGTGCCAGGGGATTGCCAGGGGTGTGCCAGGGGAGTGCCATGGGTGTGTCAGGGGTGTGCCAGGAGTGTGCCAGGAGTGTGCCAGGGGAGTGCCAGGTCATAACAGTGAAGTGATCTTGCCTAAATAACGTACGCTGTAAAAGTACTTTTTAAAAGAGTGTCTAAGACAACAACGTTTGTCTTAGACACCAGCTGAACCTTCACAAGGTCACGTGACCTTGTGACTTGTCACAGGGAGAAAGTAAGGGAAGGCAGGGAGAGAGGCTGGGAGGGAGGCAATATAAGGAAGGGAAGGGTAGGACGAGAGTGCAAGGTAGGGGAGGAAGTGAAGGGAGGGGTGTCTATCTACCTGGAGGGGGTTTCGGGGGTCAACGTCCCCGTGACCCGGTCCTTGACCAGGCCTCCCTGTGGACCAGGACTTGATCAACCAGGGAGAAATGAGAAAGAGTAAAGGCACTAAAAGAGTGAGGAGGAAGAGGAGGAGGAAGAGAAGGAAAAGGAGGAGGAAGAGGAGGAGGAAGAGGAGGAAGGGGTAAAACATTACTTAAGAGTGGCGTGGCCGGATGTAAGAGTCTGGGGAGGGAAGTGGGGTGATTTGGGGAGGGGTGACGAGGGAGGGAGGTCAGTGAAGGGTCACCTGCCGGGGAGGGAGGGGGAGTGAAGCATTAAGGGAAGACTGGGAGGGAGGAAGGCAGGGAGGGGAGGGAGGGAGAGAAGGAAGGAATGGAGGAAGAGGGAGGGAGGGAGGGGAAGCATAGAATACCTTCGGAACACCAGCAGTGTGTTGCTACACTATTCTATATGATAGTTACACAGTGGTAACACTAGCAGTGTGTTGCTACACTACTCTATATGATAGTTACAGTGGTAACACTAGCAGTGTGTGCTACACTATCTATATGATAGTTACACAGTGGTAACACCAGCAGTGTGTTGCTACACTACTCTATATGATAGTTACAGTGGTAACACCAGCAGTGTGTTGCTACACTACTCTATATGATAGTTACACAGTGGTAACACTAGCAGTGTGTTGCTACACTATTCTATATGATAGTTACACAGTGGTAACACCAGCAGTGTGTTGCTACACTATTCTATATGATAGTTACACAGTGGTAACACCAGCAGTGTGTTGCTACACTATTCTATATGATAGTTACACAGTGGTAACACCAGCAGTGTGTTGCTACACTACTCTATATGATAGTTACACAGTGGTAACACCAGCAGTGTGTTGCTACACTGTTCTATATGATAGTTACACAGTGGTAACACCAGCAGTGTGTTGCTACACTGTTCTATATGACAGTTACACAGTGGTAACAAAGGTAGCTATGTTTCCCTGTCACATTCCATCACATAAGATGTCACATACTTAGTGTTTAAATATGATAGTCTGAGCTGGCAGAATTCAGTAGGTTAGTCTGACTTCAGTAGGTCAGACTGAAGTGGCAGACTTCAGTATGTCAGACTGAGCTGGCAACTTCAGTAGCTCAGACTGAGCTGGCAAACTTCAGTAGCAGACTGAGCTGGCAAACTTCAGTAGCTCAGAGTGAGCTGGTAAACTTCAGTAGGTCAGTGAAGCTATCGTTATCAAAGGTGTCCTTCCAGCAGAGCTGTAGTTACTATCCCTTAGGAATTAACATCTGTGAGAGCAGAAACGGTTGGGAGATGAAAGTTTGAGAGGCGAGGCGAGGCAGGGGGAATGGGAGGGGTCTGAAGTAGGCCGCCGAGAGTAGGCCTAATATAGGAGGTATTTGATAGTACCGAGGTTCAGAGCTACCTAGTACACGGTCACCTAATCTGTCCCTTGTACCTATACCTAGTCTTACCCTGGTACCTGGTACCTGCACATAATATCACCCTGGTACCTCCACCTAGCCTCACTTTGGCACTTAGTACCTCGACCTAGACTCACCCTGGCACCTGGTATCTCCCCTAGCCTCACCCTGCTTACCTGGAGGTTATTCCGGGGATCAACGCCCCCGCGGCCCGGTCCATGACCAGGCCTCCCGGTGAATCAGGGCCTGATCAACGAGGCTGTTACTGCTGTCCGCACGCAGTCCAACGTACGAGCCACAGTGGAAATAAATGGTATAAAATACCGACACAATGGAAATATAAACACATATGCAGTATAATGTGATCCTTTATTGACTACGTTTCGCCCACACAGTGGGCTTTTTCAAGTTACAAACAGAACTGTTTGTGACTTGAAAAAGCCCACTGTGTGGGCGAAACGTAGTCAATAAAGGATCACATTATACTGCATATGTGTTTATATTTCCTTACGAGCCACAGCCCGGCTGATCCGGCACTTACTTTAGGTATCTGTCCAGCTCTCTCTTGAAGGCAGCCAGGGGTTTATTGGTAATTCCCCTAATGCTTGATGGGAGGCTGTTGAACAGTCTTGGGCCCCGGACACTTATGGTGTTTTCTCTTAGTGTACCAATGGCGCCCCTACTTTTTATTGGGGGTATTTTGCATCGCCTGCCCAGTCTATTACTTTCGTAGGGAGTGATTTCTGTGTGCAGATTCGGGACTATTCCTTCCAGGATTTTCCAAGTGTAGATTATGATATCTCTCTCTCTCCTGCGTTCCAACGAGTACAAATCAAGTGCTTCCAAGCGTTCCCAGTAGTTAAGGTGCTTGACAGAACTTATACGTGCAGTAAAGGATCTCTGTACACTCTCTAGATCTGCAATTTCACCTGCTTTGAATGGAGATGTTAATGTACAGCAGTATTCCAGCCTAGAGAGAACAAGTGATTTGAAAAGGATCATCATTGGCTTGGTATCTCTCGTTTTGAACGTTCTCATTATCCATCCTATCATTTTCTTTGTACTTGTGATCGTGGCACTGTTGTGATCCTTGAAAGTGAGATCCTCAGACATTACTACTCCCAGGTCCCTTACATTATTTTTTCGCTCTATTGTATGGCCAGAGTTTGTAGTATACTCTGTTCTAGTTATTATCTCCTCCAGTTTTCCATAACGGAGTAGTTGGAATTTGTCCTCATTGAACATCATATTATTTACCGTTGCCCACTGGAAAACTTTGTTTATATCTTCTTGGAGGTTAACCACGTCCTCAGCAGATGACAGCCTCATGCAGATCCTAGTATCATCCGCAAAGGATGATACGGTGCTGTGGTGTATATCTCTGTCTATGATATGAGGATGAGGAATAAGATGGGGGCGAGTACTGTGCCTTGTGGAACACAGCTCTTCACTACAGCAGCCTCCGATTTATGGTATATGGAATATGGTATATGTATATTTATGGTACAATATATGGAATCTCCACCTAGTCTCACTCTGGCACCTGGTACCTCCACCTAGCCTCACCCTGGCACCTGGTACCTTCACCTAGCCTCACCCTGGCACCTGGTACCTTCACCTAG
Organism: Cherax quadricarinatus; assembly: GCF_026875155.1. Taxonomy (NCBI): domain Eukaryota; kingdom Metazoa; phylum Arthropoda; class Malacostraca; order Decapoda; family Parastacidae; genus Cherax; species Cherax quadricarinatus. The sequence continues at coordinate 51,515,441 of NC_069409.1, read as the reverse complement.
CCTCACCCTGGCACCTGGTACCTTCACCTAGCCTCACCCGGGCACCTGGTACCTTCACCTAGCCTCACCCTGGCACCTGGTACCTTCACCTAGCCTAACCCTGGCACCTGGTACCTTCACCTAGCCTCACCCTGGCACCTGGTACATCATCACTGTACTTGAACATAATAAACGTGCGGTTTCCATCTGTCTAAGGAACACCAGTGCATCCCCGCTGCCAGACGTCACCTTCCACTTCAAATGACTTAATTACTGACCATTAGTTATGCATCAATAAATGATAATTAGGAATAAATTAAGGTACTGTACTTAGCAGATGTTTAATAAGGCAAGGAAGGAAGATGTGTTGGTGTGACAGGTGTTAACCTAACTGTGTACGACTGTGTTGACTCTTCTACACTGTCTGGTGACGCACACGCACACACACACACGCACGCACACACACACACACACACACACACACACACACACACACACACACACACACACACACACACACACACACACACACACACACACACACCTGGTCAACGACTAACCCAGGTGAGGCCAGAGATTAGGCCAGGTAGGACAGGTTACCCAGGTAAGAGCAATAACTCAGGTGGGCTCGCTGGGGGGGAGGGAGTGAGGTAAGTCGTCACGTAATTTTGGCCACAACCATGCCCTGGGGGCACGCCCACGAGGCACGCCCACGAAGCACGCCCACTCTCCCTGCTTCATGAGACACACTAATATTCTCAGACTTGTGTGCGTCATAACATTGCGTCCGTATGCATCACAATATTGCATCAGTGTGTGCGTCATAACATACAGTATTTAGGGAATGAATCACTGCGTCAGTCAGTGAGTCCTAACATGTAGTATGAAGTGATTCACTGTGTCAGTGTGTGCGTTATAACATGTAGTATGGAGTGAATCATTGCGTCAGTGTGTGGATTGCTTTGCAAGTATTTGATTAAGCCATCGACGACATGCCCATGTACTCAGCCCCAGGCCCAGACTCGTGGAACTCTGTGTTCATTAAGAACTGCAAGAAACCCCTCTCACCGGCCCTAAGTATGCTATGGAGAAGGAGCTTAGATACAGGCGAGATTCCAGTCACTAAAAACAACAGATACAGCCACACTCCATAAAGGTGGCAGCAACGCAGTAGCTAAGAACTATAGACCAATAGCTTTAACGTCCCACATCATAAAAATCTTTGAAAGAGCTCTAAGAAGCAGGATAGCAAACCACCTGGACTCCCAAAAATTGCACAACACAGGGCAATATGGTTCCAGAGCAGGTCGCTCCTGTCTTTCGCAACTGCTAGACCACTATGATATGGTCCTAGATGCACTGGAAAACGAACAGAATGCAGATGTAGTATACACAGATTTTGCAAAAGGCTTTGACAAGTGCGACCATGGTGTAATAGCACAAAATGCGTGCTAAAGGGATAACTGGCAAAGTAGGCAGATGGATCTTCAACTTTCTAACCAATCGCACACGAAGAGTAGTGGTAAACAGAGTTAAATCAGATGCTGCCATAGTGAAGAGCTCTGTCCCACAAGGCACAGTACTCGCACCTATCCTGTTCCTTATTCTCATATCAGACTATATAAACTATACCACTGTATCATCCTTTGCAGACGATACTAGGATCAGCATGAGAGTGTCATCCACTGAGGACACGGCAAAGCTCCAAGAAGATATAAATAAAGTTTTCCAATGGGTAACAGAGAACAATATGGTGTTCAATGAAGACAAATTCCAACTACTCCGTTATGGAAAACTGGAGGAAATAATAACCAGGACTGAGTATACTACAAACTCTAAACACACAACAGAGCGGAAAAGTAATGTGAAGGACCTGGGAGTGGTAATATCCGAAGACCTCACCTTCAAGGACCACAACAATGCCACTATTACATCTGCGAGGAAACTGATAGGATGAATAATGAGAACATTCAAGACAAGGGATGCCAAGCCAGTGATGATCCTTTTTAAATCACTTGTTCTCTCTAGGCTGGAATACTGCTGTAAATTAACATCCCCATTCAAGGCAGGTGAAACTGCAGATCTAGAGAGTGTACAGAGAACCTTTACTGCACGTATAAGTTCCATCAACACCTTAACTACTGGGAGCGCCTGGAAGCACTTGACTTGTACTCACTGGAGCGCAGGCGAGAAAGATATATCATAATCTACACCTAGAAGGTTCTGGAGGGACTGGTCCCTAATATGCACACAGCAATCACTCCATAGGAAAGCAAAAGACTTGGCAGGCGATGCAACATACCCCCAGTGAAAAGCAGGGGCGTCACTGGTACACTAAGAGAAAACACAATAAGTGTCCGGGGCCCAAGACTGTTCAACAGCCTCCCACCAGCCGTAAGGGTCATTACCGGTAGACCCCTGGTTGTCTTCAAGAGAGAGCTGGACAGATACCTAAAGACGGTGCCGGATCAGCCGGGCTGTGGTTCGTACGTTGGATTGCGTGGGGCCAGCAGTAACAGCCTCGTTGATCAGGCCCTGATTCACCGGGAGGCCTGGTCATGGACCGGGCCGAGGGGGCGTTGATCCCCGGAATACCCTCCAGGTAGCTGTCACCACAGGTCAGCGGAAATGAGTGTTAAAAGGAGGGAGGGGAAGTGGAGGGAGGGGAAGATGGGAAGGAGGAGAGGGCAAGGGGGATACGGGGTAGGGAAGGGAGCATATTGGGGAGGGGAAGAATGAAGATTTTTTTTTTATTTAGCAAAACTGGATATTCTGTACAAGCAGTGTGTTGCTGCACTATTCTGTATGATAGTTACACAGTGGTAACACCAGCAGTGTTGCTACACTATTCTATATAATAGTTACATAGTGGTAACACCAGCAGTGTGTTGCTACACTATTGTATATGATAGGTACAGAGTGGGAATACCAGCAGTGTGTTGCTACACTATTGTATATGATAGGTACAGAGTGGGAACACCAGCAGTGTGTTCCTACACTATTCCATATGATAGTTACACAGTGAGAACAATAGCAGTGTGTTGCTCCACTATTCTATGTGCTAGTTACACAGTGGGAACACCAGCAGTGTTGCTACACTATTCTATATGATAGATACACAGTGGGAACACCAGCAGTGTTGCTACACTATTCTATATGATAATTACACAGTGGGAACACCAGCAGTGTTGCTACACTATTCTATATGATAGTTACACAGTGGGAACACCAGCAGTGTGTTGCTACACTATTCTATATGACAGTTACACAGTGGGAACACCAGCAATGTGTTGCTACACTATTCTATATGATAGTTACACAGTGGGAACACCAGCAGTGTGTTGCTACACTATTCTATATGATAATTACACAGTGGGAACACCAGCAGTGTTGCTACACTATTCTATATGATAGTTACACAGTGGGAACACCAGCAGTATATTGCTACACTATTCTATATGATAATTACACAGTGGGAACACCAGCAGTGTTGCTACACTATTCTATATGATAGTTACACAGTGGGAACACCAGCGTGTGTTGCTACACTATTCTATATGATAGTTACACAGTGGGAACACCAGCAGTGTTGCTACACTATTCTATATAATAGTTACATAGTGGGAACACCAGCAGTGCGTTGCTACACTATTCTATATGATAGTTACACAGTGGGAACACCAGCAGTGTGTTGCTACACTATTCTATATGACAGTTACACAGTGGGAACACCAGGAGGTGTGTTGCTACACTATTCTATATGATAGTTACACAGTGGGAACACCAGCAGCGTTGCTACACTACTCTATATGATAGTTACACAGTGGGAACACCAGCAGTGTGTTGCTACACTATTCTATATGATAGTTACACAGTGGGAACACCAGCAGCGTTGCTACACTACTCTATATGATAGTTACACAGTGGGAACACCAGCAGTGTGTTGCTACACTATTCTATATGACAGTTACACAGTGGGAACACCAGCAGTGTGTTGCTACACTATTCTATATGATAGTTACACAGTGGGAACACCAGGGAGTGAAGGGAAAGACAGAAGATATAATAATGGGTAACAGGAACAAGTGGAGGTAAAAGATGGGTAGTGAATGGGGGATGGAGAGGTGCCGTTGGTTAGGTGGGGGGAGGGAGGCGGTCAAGTAATATTGGGTAGGGATATAGGATGGGTGGTAGGGATCCAAGTGGGAGAGGGTCGAGCGGATTTAGGAGGAGCGAAGGGACTGTGAGGAGGTGATGTGGGTGAGTAAGGTACAAGAGGGAGGTATAAGGTAAGTTATTAAGTATAAGGGGATACTGCACGGTTATTTTTCATATTATTTATTATTATTATTATTATTATTATTATTATTATTATTATTATTTATTTTTATTCTGAGTGCTGTAATAACAGCTGGTAACCGGAAATGGTGAGAATATGAGGTGTTAGTTGAAGGATTCACAAGTCAGTCACATGCGTAGTTTAACACACACACACACACACACACACACACACACACAAATCCTGTGCCACAAACCTACTAGAGTCTTATGACAAGGTGACAGAAGTAAGACAAGAGAGAGAGGGGTGGATCGACTGCATTTTTTTGGACTGCAAGAAGGCCTTCGACAGTTCCTCACAGGAGGTTACTGCAAAAGCTAGAGGATCAGGCACACATAACAGGAAAGGCACTGCAATGGATCAGAGAATACCTGACAGGGAGGCAACAACGAGTCATGGTACGTGACCAGGTGTCAGAGTGGGCGCCTGTCACAAGCGGGGTTCCACAGGGGTCAGTCCTAGGACCTGTGCTGTTCTTGGTATATGTGAACGACATAACGGAAGGGATAGACTCAGAAGTGTCCTTGTTTGCAGATGATGCGAAGTTAATGAGAAGAATCAAATCGGATGAGGATCAGGCAGGACTACAAAGAGACCTGGACAGGCTACAAGCCTGGTCCAGCAACTGGCTCCTTGAGTTTAACCCTGCCAAATGCAAAGTCATGAAGATTGGGGAAGGGCAAAGAAGACCGCAGACACAATATAGTTTAGATGGCCAAAGTCTGCAAACCTCACTCAAGGAAAAAGATCTGGGGTGAGTATAACACCGAGCATATCTCCCGAGGCGAACATCAATCAGATAACTGCTGCAGCATACGGGCGCCTGGCAAACCTACGGATAGCGTTCCGATACCTCAGTAAGGATTCGTTCAAGACTCTGTATACCATTTACGTCAGGCCCATACTGGAGTATGCAGCACCAGTTTGGAATCCACACCTAGTCAAGCACGTCAAGAAATTAGAGAAAGTGCAAAAGTTTGCAACAAGACTAGTCCCAGAGCTACGGGGATTGTCCTACGAAGAAAGGTTGAGGGAAATCGGCCTGACGACACTGGAGGCCAGGAGGGTCAGGGGAGACATGATAACGACATATAAAATACTGCGCGGAATAGACGAGGTGGACAAAGACGGGATGTTCCAGAGATGGGACACAGACACAAAAGGTCACAATTGGAAGTTGAAGACTCAGATGAATCAAAGGGATGTTAGGAAGTATTTCTTCAGTCATTGAGTAGTCAGGCCGTGAAATAGCCTAGAAAGTGAAGTAGTGGAGGCGCGAACAATACATAGTTTTAAGGCGAGGTATGATAAAGGTCATGGAGCAGGGAGAGAGAGGACCTAGTAGCAATCAGTGAAGAGGCGGGGCCAGGAGCTATGACTCGACCCCTGCAACCACAAATAGGTGAGTACACACACACACACACACACACACACACACACACACACACACACACACACACACACGTACACTTATACACACCTGTAAACAAACTAAAAAATATATAAACAAACGTGCAAGAATAAAGAGTAAGGTCAATGTGTGGTTGTCTCAGCAGTATCACTCAGTAAGGTCAATGTGTGGTTGTCTCAGCAGTATCACTCAGTAAGGTCGGTGTGTGGTTGTCCCAGCAGTATCACTCAGTAAGGTCAGTGTGTGGTTGTCCCAGCAGTATCACTCAGTAAGGTCGGTGTGTGGTTGTCCCAGCAGTATCACTCAGTAAGGTCGGTGTGTGGTTGTCCCAGCAGTATCACTCAGTAAGGTCAGTGTGTGGTTGTCTCAGCAGTATCACTCAGTAAGGTCAGTGTGTGGTTGTCCCAGCAGTATCACTCAGTAAGGTCGGTGTGTGGTTGTCTCAGCAGTATCACTCAGTAAGGTCAGTGTGTGGTTGGCTCAGCAGTATCACTCAGTAAGGTCAGTGTGTGGTTGTCTCAGCAGTATCACTCAGTAAGGTCAGTGTGTGGTTGTCTCAGCAGTATCACTCAGTAAGGTCAGTGTGTGGTTGTCCCAGCAGTATCACTCAGTAAGGTCAGTGTGTAGTTGTCTCAGCAGTATCACTCAGTAAGGTCAGTGTGTGGTTGTCCCAGCAGTATCACTCAGTAAGGTCAGTGTGTGGTTGTCTCAGCAGTATCACTCAGTAAGGTCAGTGTGTGGTTGTCTCAGCAGTATCACTCAGTAAGGTCAGTGTGTGGTTGTCCCAGCAGTATCACTCAGTAAGGTCAGTGTGTGGTTGTCCCAGCAGTATCACTCAGTAAGGTCAGTGTGTGGTTGTCTCAGCAGTATCACTCAGTAAGGTCAGTGTGTGGTTGTCCCAGCAGTATCACTCAGTAAGGTCAGTGTGTGGTTGTCCCAGCAGTATCACTCAGTAAGGTCAGTGTGTGGTTGTCTCAGCAGTATCACTCAGTAAGGTCAGTGTGTGGTTGTCCCAGCAGTATCACTCAGTAAGGTCAGTGTGTGGTTGTCCCAGCAGTATCACTCAGTAAGGTCAGTGTGTGGTTGTCCCAGCAGTATCACTCAGTAAGGTCAGTGTGTGGTTGTCTCAGCAGTATCACTCAGTAAGGTCAGTGTGTGGTTGTCTCAGCAGTATCACTCAGTAAGGTCAGTGTGTGGTTGTCCCAGCAGTATCACTCAGTAAGGTCAGTGTGTGGTTGTCTCAGCAGTATCACTCAGTAAGGTCAGTGTGTGGTTGTCCCAGCAGTATCACTCAGTAAGGTCAGTGTGTGGTTGTCCCAGCAGTATCACTCAGTAAGGTCAGTGTGTGGTTGTCTCAGCAGTATCACTCAGTAAGGTCAGTGTGTGGTTGTCTCAGCAGTATCACTCAGTAAGGTCAGTGTGTGGTTGTCCCAGCAGTATCACTCAGTAAGGTCAGTGTGTGGTTGTCTCAGCAGTATCACTCAGTAAGGTCAGTGTGTGGTTGTCCCAGCAGTATCACTCAATAAGGTCGGTGTGTGGTTGTCTCAGCAGTATCACTCAGTAAGGTCAGTGTGTGGTTGTCTCAGCAGTATCACTCAGTAAGGTCAGTGTGTGGTTGTCCCAGCAGTATCACTCAGTAAGGTCAGTGTGTGGTTGTCCCAGCAGTATCACTCAGTAAGGTCGGTGTGTGGTTGTCTCAGCAGTATCACTCAGTAAGGTCAGTGTGTGGTTGTCCCAGCAGTATCACTCAGTAAGGTCAGTGTGTGGTTGTCTCAGCAGTATCACTCAGTAAGGTCAGTGTGTGGTTGTCCCAGCAGTATCACTCAGTAAGGTCGGTGTGTGGTTGTCTCAGCAGTATCACTCAGTAAGGTCAGTGTGTGGTTGTCCCAGCAGTATCACTCAGTAAGGTCAGTGTGTGGTTGTCCCAGCAGTATCACTCAGTAAGGTCAGTGTGTGGTTGTCTCAGCAGTATCACTCAGTAAGGTCAGTGTGTGGTTGTCCCAGCAGTATCACTCAGTAAGGTCAGTGTGTGGTTGTCCCAGCAGTATCACTCAGTAAGGTCAGTGTGTGGTTGTCCCAGCAGTATCACTCAGTAAGGTCAGTGTGTGGTTGTCTCAGCAGTATCACTCAGTAAGGTCAGCGTGTGGTTGTCTCAGCAGTATCACTCAGTAAGGTCAGTGTGTGGTTGTCCCAGCAGTATCACTCAGTAAGGTCAGTGTGTGGTTGTCCCAGCAGTATCACTCAGTAAGGTCAGTGTGTGGTTGTCTCAGCAGTATCACTCAGTAAGGTCAGTGTGTGGTTGTCCCAGCAGTATCACTCAGTAAGGTCAGTGTGTGGTTGTCCCAGCAGTATCACTCAGTAAGGTCAGTGTGTGGTTGTCTCAGCAGTATCACTCAGTAAGGTCAGTGTGTGGTTGTCTCAGCAGTATCACTCAGTAAGGTCAGTTGTGGTTGTCCCAGCAGTATCACTCAGTAAGGTCAGTGTGTGGTTGTCTCAGCAGTATCACTCAGTAAGGTCAGTGTGTGGTTGTCCCAGCAGTATCACTCAATAAGGTCGGTGTGTGGTTGTCTCAGCAGTATCACTCAGTAAGGTCAGTGTGTGGTTGTCTCAGCAGTATCACTCAGTAAGGTCAGTGTGTGGTTGTCCCAGCAGTATCACTCAGTAAGGTCAGTGTGTGGTTGTCCCAGCAGTATCACTCAGTAAGGTCGGTGTGTGGTTGTCTCAGCAGTATCACTCAGTAAGGTCAGTGTGTGGTTGTCCCAGCAGTATCACTCAGTAAGGTCAGTGTGTGGTTGTCTCAGCAGTATCACTCAGTAAGGTCAGTGTGTGGTTGTCCCAGCAGTATCACTCAGTAAGGTCGGTGTGTGGTTGTCTCAGCAGTATCACTCAGTAAGGTCAGTGTGTGGTTGTCCCAGCAGTATCACTCAGTAAGGTCAGTGTGTGGTTGTCTCAGCAGTATCACTCAGTAAGGTCGGTGTGTGGTTGTCTCAGCAGTATCACTCAGTAAGGTCA